>JAYESD010000002.1:26672702-27151246 GCA_036927565.1 Tuctoria greenei | reverse complement strand
GTGATGATACCGTTGTTCTCAGTACGTACGCAGGGAGTTATTATGCAGCGAGCACACATACGCTTCCATCAGATTATTGCAAGCACGCAAGGTAGGATAGAGTTATTACGGTAATACATCGCGGCATATGTGGGGAGGAGGGTTCGAGTTGGGATTCCTAGCTCAGTCAGGCGTCGACGAGGCGGCCGACGACGGGGTACTTGGCCTGGAACTTGGTCTCCCAGTCGGCGAGGACGGCGAGCTCCTTTTCGGAGAGGCCGGAGAGGTCCCCGGAGATGTCGGCCTCGTCCTTGGACATCTTGCCGAGCGCGCGGGCGGCCTCGCGGCCGGCGAACATGGCGTAGGAGCCGCCGGGGCCGTAGAAGCTGCGGCCGGAGGTGACGTCGTAGACCTTGCCGCGGACGGCGAGGTAGATCGGCTTGGACGGGTCGCTGCCGTCGTACGCCCGCAGCTGCGCCGCCGTCAGCTCCGTCGCCATCGTGGAGGCGGTGGTGGTGGTGCGGGGGTGGGCGATGGGGAATGGATCTCGGTTACTGCTGTGCTGCGTGGTGGTAGGTAGGGGCCCCAGGTTGTTTGTTGGTGGGGCCACCGTGTGTGTGGTGTAGGGGGAGGTGCCGCGTGAATGCCACGCCACTGACAAGGGACCACACGGAGCGGAGGTTTATGGTATGGGCCGTGGCCTGCAGCAACAGGCCCACGAGACTGCACTCTCTCTCAATCTTCAAGCCTGCAAAGTTCTGATGTTTACGCCAGTTCCAAGTTCTGTAGTTTACGCCAACGACATGAGAAGACGGAAACACATGCGTTGCTTGTCAGGCTGCCCTTGCTCCGGACAGAAGACCCAAAAAAAAATCGGGTGGAGAAAGACAGCTAAGGAGCGGCGCGGAGGAGCCGAGGCGGGGGGAGGGATGATGTCGCCGGCTCTGAGCCTGTGTCGCTCCCCGTCGTCCTCCGTCTCCTTGTCGCCTCTCGGTCGCTGCCGCCGATCTGCCGTGCCTGTCCGGCGCCACGACGGCCCGCCCTCCGCCTACAAACCTGCCGCGGGTTCCCTACACATTCTCAGTCATTCCGATTCAGCAATTCGTAGCATTTGAGCTCTTCTGAACTTGCGCTTGCAGATACACCTTGAATCATCAGTACAATTAATGGATTCAATTTGCCCTGAACAGCTCATGCTGATTTAATTATTCCAGCTTCGTTTTTTATATGACTCCTGATTGAGAATGTAGTAAATTATGTTTAATGAGTACATTGATACCTTCCTGGAATTCTGGTGCATCAAATGGACGCATACTCTCGAAGATGTTCCATTTGGTAGCTATATGAGTGCCTGGCCTCAGTGCCTCCGTGAAACGAACCTAATTTGGCAAATTGAACCTCTCATCTACTGCGTTACCAATATTGTTGGTGTGTGGTTGTTTTTCCTGACTTTTCTTTGTTACGTTTACAGGAGTTTGCTATGCTAGCCAGGCAGTTGAATTGTTGCCCTCCTTGTGCCCGGAAATCGTCGTCCGAGACGCACGTCTGGAGGACTGTTGGGAAGTAGCTGACACTCATTGCAGATCTTTCTTCCCGGACTACAAATTCCCATTGGACCTTGTTCTACGTATTGACCGCTACATTGCCCTCTTATCCGGATTTTCAGTTCCACCTGGTTGCATGAGGACTTGCCTTGTCGCAGTCAATTCTAATTCTGTAATTAATAGTTTCAACATTGAGTGTGGAGATCCGAGAGATGCTGGATTTCAGAAATACAATTTCAGTAGAGGCTCCATAGCTGGCATTCTTACTGTTGACACGGTGGCAGACTATCTTCCGAGAAGGGGACCTCTGAAGCAGAGAAGGTACTTCTTTAGTTAATTGATTGAATAAGGTTGTTATTACTTATTAGTGACTGGATGAAACCAAGATACTATAGCTTTTTTCGTAAAAGGAAGCATTTTTTTCTCAAGTCTTTAGATGTTCAGATTGAGTGATGTAATTGCAGATGACTCTTTCCTTTATTGGAAAAATTGCCAGGTTCAGTCCATTCATATTATACATGAAAAGTACAGAAAAACTCCACCTGCTACGGCACCTTCATAAAAATGCGATCGCCAACCTATTTAGCAGCAAATGTATTAGGGCATTTTAGGTTGATGCTGCAGAGCTCATGAAAGCCCCTGTGAACAGTGAATTGTATTTGGATTTCTGTTTGATTATGATTAGAAACAAAGACATGTTTTGTCACCTTTAACCTTTTCAGAGAAGTAAACGAAAAGGCATAGCTGGTGATCAATGAAATCTTGCTAGTCTGAGCAAACAGCCAAACACTGCTCAACAGAAGGGAGAAAAACTTTTCTGTTTTCAGCACAATGAAAGTTTTAGTTATATTGATGTTATTGGTTGTTTAGAGTGGTAGTACCTAATTTAACAGTTACACCTTCCCACTTCATCAACTGCCTAGGTTTACCATAGTATTCAAGTTCCTTTCATATTACACGTGTTTTGTCTGAAGCCACTTTAGAAAATATTAGTGTTCAGATACTGAAACTATCTTGGTATACTACTTTTAGCGAGCATGTGCAAGCACAAATATATTGTTTCCCCCTTAAAAGTTAGTTCCAACCTGTGCAGAACAGGAATTGCATACATAGCAAATGTTGCAGTTCGAAAGGAGGAACGTCGAAAAGGAATTGCTAAAATGTTGGTCCAAGAAGCAGAGGCAAGAGCAAGGAGCTGGGGTTGTCGGACCTTGGCATTGCATTGTGATGTAAACAACCTTGCTGCTTTGCACCTGTACGAAAATCAAGGTTTCAAATGCATCCGTGTACCAGAAGGGGCTAAATGGCCGGAACCTAAGATAGCTAAAGGAATGCAATACAACTTCATGATGAAGCTAGTGCCTAGGATTTAAGCTGTACACGATCTGATCAGGGAAAAAGTTCAAGTATATAGACATTGCACAGACATTTGAGTCATTCCTGTTACGTGTACAGCAGTTGGTATATAGTGGAAGCTATTCTGTAAATGGTACTCCATCTCAAATTACTTGTCACTCTCTAGTTCAAAAATGAACTAGAGTGGCAAGTAATTTGGGATGGAGGGAGTACGTAACAGCTATTGTATTGTTCCAGAGTGGTAAGGGTGTTCAAATGAAACTCCTTCACATGAACTGACCCAGAGCTCCTGGCAAGTAGCCTGGATAACTAATTTATGTTCTTACAACTCCAACACTACTCTTGTTGTATATTTTTTTATTTTCCATCTGTACTCCCATTTTTTTCTCATGTTTTACAAAGAATTCTGTGAAGAGTATATAAAAAATATTCAGAGTTGTAGGACTGGTGATTGCTCAAATCTGTTTCGCTTATTTGTGTCGTGGAACTATTCTGCGATGTAATATTGGCTAGATATCTCTTTCAGATACTTGTGTTCTACAGATTTTTTTTTCAGTTAGATTCATGTACCTTTCAAATTGAAATTTTGCCATGGATTTTCCTCTTATTTCCTGATCAGCTGCTTAATTAATTGATCGTATAGCCATACTGTAGCTATACAAAACTTGAATCCTAGACAATGAGATGCATGCTAACAAGAGGGTGGTAGCAGGCCAGGGCTGTGGTCTTTATGCTGGTTGACACCAACCTGGAAACGCCCTTTTCTGAACTGTATGGTTGTTGGAGCGTTGCTGACAACATTTTCTGTAGAGCCCGCTCGCTGAGCTCATCGAGAAAATGGAGAGATTTTGCGGTTGAGCGGGTGGGGTGGGGAGGAGAGACTGGGACGGAGCTGAAGCTCAAGAACATCTCACATGGGCTGCATCCATGCATTGTCCTGGAAGAAGCCTCTGCCTCATCATCGCCACCGCGCCAGCAACATGGTAGCTAGATCTGAGCCTAATGCATGTGACTCAGCGAGTTTTAACATCATTTTTTGTCTCCTTTTTGCACCGAACATTATACTCTCACTACGTACATACATTGCTTTCAGATTCAGATCGGCTGGAATTGTATTTAAGTAAAGGATACTCCACAGTCCACATGCGCACAGCATAATGCTAATCCAAGGCAGCAGATGACTTCGATTGTTAGTCTATCAATTCTGAAAGGAAAAAAAACACTTCAGGAACCATTTACTCACAGCATACTGCAAATGTATAAAAAGATCAAAAAAATAACAGCAGTTGAGATCAACTGTGAAAAATCATTGGCAAAATTTGCACATGCTATATGCCAATTACCAGAGTTCAATAGTGTATTTTTAATAAATCCATCACTAGTGATGTCCTACAGTAAATACCAACAAAGTAGAGTGTATATCAGTAAATTTTGCCAAAATCAGTAGTCCATTAATTGTGGAAAAAAAGTGTTACTCGATTAGTTGTGAACAGATTAGTTTTAATTCACCGAATTTTGAGGGTGGGTACCGTCCTATTCCTCCCTGACTTGTGATGTGCTAGCAGTCTGTACGTACCAGCTCGAGAGGTGCACATCTGTCGAGCATCCCTATACTAGGAAGCACGTCGATCGTATGGTATCTATTCTGCCTTTTTTTTTGTTTGAGACCCGGCAACAAACCAATAAAAATAATTCCGCTGCTAATGTAGTTGGATGGGGCCACGCCATTTGACCGGGACCATTTGACATCTCTGCGCCGATGGAAATCCCGAGACAGTTTGTGAATAATTCTATTTTTCCCGTAGCATAGCAGGACATAAGAAGAGGTGGCTCACCGGTGGTGTGGACGCAGGCTGCAGCCGGTGGAGTCGCCGTGTCGGTGGCCGACGCTCGCAGGCAGGGACCGGTGCGTGGAAGGTCCACACCGTGCCTAGGTATCATCACCAGCGCCTGCCGCCTGATTCACTGTACTACAGTTTGAATCTTGTATCATTATACGTATAATTAGCTTTTCGAAAAAAATCATTATACGTATAATTCGGTGAGGATTTGTTTACTGGCTTGTTTAGAATATGCTCTCGTACAGTACAGCCCCCACATGACCGACGCTCTTCTGTTTAAGCTTTGTTTTTCTTGTAATTTCCCATTTCGTAGCTGATATATCACGGGTACCAGTTTTAACTTTTGTGCGGTTCTTTTCCACCGAATATGTGTGCGCCTGGTTTGATAAACAAGCGATCCATAAACTCCATTCCTTCGCAAATGTTTGACGTTGGGAGAACCTCCCATTGTCAAAGTTTCAGAACGGGAGAGTACTAATTAATAGAGCTCATCGGGATGAAATTTAGTTTTATTTCGAAATTTTACTACCATATTAATAGCAAGGCTTCGTACATATTAAACTCAACATTTGTACTTCCTCCGTCCCAAAAAGCTTGTCGTTTTGTAGTTTAAAAATAAACTACAAAACGACAAGTTTTTTGGAACGGAGGGAGTATAAAGGTAGGCTGCATTAACCTGTTATTACCTGTAACGATTTGTAACAAATACTCTATTATAATTTATTTGACGTTAGAATAAGTAAAGTTAGTCTCAACGTTAAATAAATCAGAATATATGGAGTACAAGCTTCGACTGCTGTTTGTTAAAGTCATCAAAGAAACTTAAATGCTGATTAAAGTTTCCCCTTTAATTTGCTTCATTATACGCTCAACAAACCGGCCTTAGTAGTTGGTCACACGGTCGTCTTGCTGCACATGCTGCCAACGTGATCCCATGTAGTCTCTTTTGTTTTTTCTTTTCCTTTTCCTTTTCATTTTTTAAATCACTTGTCTAATGAATGAGCGTGCGATTGCTATACCCCATCTCAAATTGCGTCACCGAATACTACTAACTAACAGAAATCCAGTAGTTCGATCAGCTACGTACAGTCGTATCTTAGAAGCAAAACTACCAACTTTTCTATAACCACAGGTACACGCATCAGTGAAATCCTGTTTGAGATATGAACAGTTTATGATTATCACAAGAGATGCATATTCGCATATGCCTAAACAGGTCTTAACGTGGTGCAACAACAACATGTTTACACTCCAATAACAAAGAGAGTCCGTTTGTTCATATATATACACGCACTTTTGGTCACGATTATGAAGTGGCAACAGCAGCATATAATAGTGTACTTAGTGATGAAAAAAGCAGCAGGTAGTAGTTCGTAGAAGTGCTAACCACTCGCAGCCGGTGCAGCGGTCGGACGTGGAGACGGCGACGGCTTTGTCAGCTTGCGCGCGGAACGGGGCGTGCAAGGCTGTCTGTCACGTGTCACCGAGGAGAGGAGAGGAAAAGGAGGGATGGCTGCAAGTGGCACGTCGGATTCAGGGGGCGATGCCAGGTCAGTGTTACACAGGTGCACAGCTAGCTGGCAAAGCCTGCTTGCGTCGGTCCCATACAGTACAAGGTGCTGTAGTTATACGTGGATTGGCAATATGCGTGGGCGAGGCGAGGCGAGCCGAGCCTGTTGTATATTTGTACTAGTAAATGCTACAGTACGTACGTAGCTGTATGGGTTCGGGTTCGGTTTAGGGCGTGTACAGTACGTATATAGGACGTGTACGTACGGGTCGGCGTCAGCAGCCGACGGAGGAAGCGTCCAGAAGCGCCTAACGAACCTAATTGCCGAGACCTTAGCTACATTCCATTCCAGGTGTGTCTGCACCTAACTTAACATCCGCTGTGACAGTGACAGCGACGCCTCTGATCTATCAATGCTTCTCGATGCACCAATTTCCTCTCCTCATGCGCGACTGGTAGGAGTAAATTTTTTCCTTGATAAAACAAAACGCAAAGTTAAGCTGTTGCTTTTTTAAGGGAGAGAGAGAGGAAGTTGAACTGTTGCTTTGGTGGTGGCACACATTAGCAAAGCGATTTTATTAGCATATAACTTGGAAATTCAACAACAATAAATAATAATTTGAGCTTACCGGCCGGCGATAATAATTATAGGTGAAATTAAAGGGGATTGTGCATGTTCTGAAGAGTAAAGAGGGCGATGGATTGGACGCCATCAATCACCTGATCGATCGTCCAGTCGATCGGTGGAGGGTCGATGGGTTATCTCGCTCTCGCTCAACTGAAGGCATACGTATGAGTCAAGCAACAGCCAGCCCAGCAGGAACTGGTATGGGTTCTTGTACGACAGCGCCACCCGTCATTCACTCGCGTCATGTCGTGGAAACGAGCTGGGGACTGTTTGCTAAATTGAGCGTAAATATGTGATCAATTCAGAGCTCGTTTCCGATGCGCGCTTGAAATGTGCTGCTGTGCCCCGCTCCGTTACTTTTCTTTGATACTGATTAGTCTTAAAATAAGTTAATCTACGTTAAATAAAAAAAGAGCGGACAGAGTAAGATACTTGATGGGAGAGGGAGAGCAGGCTCTGAGATGTCCTTGCCGAGCCCATTTCCTTGATGGTTAACTCGAAATTCAGGTAGCCAGGGATAGAGAAAAAAATCTTTACAAGTTTGTCGTTTTGTAGTTTATTTCTGAACTACAAAATGACAATTTTTTAAAAACGGAAGGAGTATTATATTATATATCCTTTTCATAGTGGGACTCACATGCACAGGATGAGTACTCCTCCGTCCTGAAAAATTTATCGCTTGTTAGTTTAAAAATAAACTAACAAACGATTTTTTTTGAAATGTAATTCTTCCATTCATAAATACTACCCTCTTCGTTTCATTTTATTTGTCACTGGTTAGTTCAAAAATGAACCAGCTAGTGACAAATAAAACGAAATGGAGGGAGTATTGTATTTAGGGACGGAAGAAGTAAGAAGTATTAGATGAGATGACAATGGTGCCCGTAGAATGGATATGGCATGGGAGACGCATAGTAGGTGATGGTCGTCCCAAATGAAAGATAGCTCGTGGCAACTTGCGGGATGCACGAGGGGTAACATGCATGCAATGAAACGCGCTGCTGGTGAAAGAAAAAAGTGGGCTCGTACTTGCACCCACGTCGTCCATCTAACGATCTCCAAGCCTCTTCCTCTCCGCGCCGTACCCCAACGCGACGCATGCACGCGGCGATGGATAGGAACAGAGGCTGACCAGCCAGACAGCCCGCTATGACCACATGCATATATGCGCGCTCTGGAAGGCACCGTTCGTCGTCACTGGGCTGCTCCCATCGGCATCGGTTCTCGCGTCCCGTTTTGAGAACTGCTACAGGTCAACTGGATCGCTTCCATATTCGGCAATCGATATCAACGGCTAGGGTCTTCATGCACAAGGATTTTTTTTTTTTTTACTTTTCAAAAACAGTAGTACTGGTTCTAGCTAGGCGCAACTAAATATGTGGACCACCTTACACACCGGAAGGAAACTGCGACGAGCATGCTGGACACGCGCGCAGGTTGGAAGAATCGATCCACGTACGTTAATATTAGTATATCACCTCTTCAACCATCCAAGTAATATTACCGCTTCAACATGTGACTTTGGGGCAGTGAAACAGAGGAATGAGTCACCTGCAGAAGTTGTTATTACCTAGGATGGTCAACTCGTGGCCAAAAAAAAAAACAGCAAAGGATAAACAGTGAATGCAAGTGAAACTACACATGCAAGTTACATCATGCCGTTAATCACACGACGAACAGGTAAACTTCAGAGTTCACGTTTCCCATGCAGTGTTAGTTTTGTAGCCCAAGGTACGCAATTAATTGGGCTGCAGGCACCATCAACCAAGCTCTCTCCGTCTCCGGCTGCCGGTCAATGTAACAAAACAAACAAGGTGTATTACTCTCTTCGTTTCAATTTATTTGTCGTTATAGGATAACTTTCATTAGTTTATTTTTAAATCTTTTGATTGTTTGAAACGACAATTATTTCGAAACAGAGGTGGTACAATAGAGTCGCCACACACATGAGATGATACGAACTCTGAATCGGACTGTATCAATGTTGGTTGCGCTGACCACACTACGTGCGGCAACATGGGCAAGGTGAGGTGAGGTGGATCGGTATCCATGCACGCGGGTGATGCAGCAGCTAGCGACCGGCGGGCACCCAATGGGGAGAGCCCAGCACCAGAAGGTGAGCTTGCAGCCACATGCTCTCGGCGTTCGGTGTCGGCATCATCGCGTCCATGCATGGATCACAGGCACATGAGTGCACGACTCATCTCGCTAGTCGATCATCACTAGAAGTATATAAATAAATCCACAGATTTTTAATTCGATGTGCACGCAGTTTTAAGCCCCCGTACGTCCCGCGGCCCTTGGTTGTTTCATTATATAGGAACCATCCATCCATCAGTATCGATTTGATTAGAATTGTTAGTAACTCGATCAGTAATTGCGGGTCGATCCATCTGCTCGCTTTGTTTATGTTTCTTCGACCGAAAGCAGGATTATTGGGCGATCTAACTACAGTATAAGTTTAGGATGCTCTGTCTGTGAACTCCAGCCATGTGATTGCTTTCTCTGACATTTTTCTTGACCAATACGAGAACATTTTTAAGCAGTAACCTCAAATCATACTCCCTCCGTTCCTATGAACTTGTCGCTTTGTAGTTCATTTTTGAACTACAAAGCGACAAGTTCATGGAAACGGAGGGAGTATATTTTTTCTCATTTCTCCATGAAAATAGTTCTCCTTGGAACATATATCTCTTTCAATTCGCCCGTAAGTTTTATTCTACACTGACGTGACACCGTCCTCCCGTAACTAATTTTGTGATGCTGAATTACGCTAGGAAAAGTGCGTGATCCGTTCTGTAAAGCTGTTGATGCAGTCTTAAACTAATCCACGGTCATGGCTGTTGTTAACACACGCTCACTAAGCAGGAGCAGCAGGAGGACACAAGATGCGTAACATGATGCGGTGTTTAATTTGTCCTGGTCGTATCACGCTAGCTTACTGTAGCAAGTGACACGCCAAGCGGAGGACACAGTCACGATCGAGATGCATGTTACCAGGGCCATGTTACTCGATCCTATAGCTAGGTCTTTAATTCGATCGGTGAGTCTTACACGCGGCCGGTGGTTGTGGTTGGGTGGATCATGGATGATGAGCTATTGAGCTCTCATGGGCAGCCACGCCCACACAACGCCATCGTATTATATGTTCGGCAACACATGCCTGTGGCCGTGGCTTCTATACACTTAGTACTACTACACATGGTTAGAAAATGGTTAAATATTTTTGGAACGGGGGTACGAATCGCTTAATAGACGTGATCGAGAGAATCTTTTGTTGATCTAACATGCCAATAAAATAATTAAGCCGCTGTGAATAATCATTTTGTACAGAAAATTGTACGTTTGAATGATTGGCCTGCACTGCAGTAACTTTAGACGCTGGTTGTGTGGTTGGTTCGTTATCAAACGAGAGCACAAGAGGGGGCAATGATAATTCCCACTTCCCTCGGGATCGACGCGGGGAGTTGTATATGCCTGAATTGTCAGAGAGAGAGAGATCGGAGAGCTGCCTGTCGATCGATCGTGTCCTTACTGCTGCATCCTCATCATCCTCCAGTAGGTAGCTAGGTGATCTAGTTAGTAATATTCTCCTAGTTACAGTAGTATAATTACAGTACGCAACCCAATGTAACTGACCCTTTGATCTTGATAGTCCTCTCATGGGTGCTTCCCGTGACAGCAAAGACGACGCGCGAGAAAACCGTACGTACGTACTGATGATGCGTGTTGGCTCGCCGGTAACAACACAGCATGCAAGCACCAACCAACCAACCAAACGGATGACCGTGACTCCGTGTGCGAGAGGAATGCATGCTGCATGCTGGTGCGCCTGAACTGAAAGGCGAGGCGATCGACCAGTCGCGTTGCTTGCTGAGAGCGCAAGCAAGCGATCGATCGATCGATGAATCGATGGGTGAGTGAGATCGCCGCGAGCGGCGGATGGAGATCGTATATGGGTGTGGTGCGTGATCCGATCCGACACCAACAAATTGAGGCCGTACCTAGCAGGCGGCCATATATCATCGCCCCTGATGTTAACCGTACTCTGCTGCTGCTGCGGTCGTGTGGTGTGTTGGCCCTGACCCCTGCCGCGGATCCGATTGCTCTGCCTCTGCTGAACTGAACAGACGACGCATGCAGGTCCCTCCCCCGTCGGTGGCCAACATACGTATCACGCATGCGTTTCTGTTCTGCCGGCCGGCCGCAAAAGGCCAGCAGCCGTGGTGTTGCGATCCATCGAAAATAAACGGCAGCGGCAACCGTTCGTTCGGTCGAGATGACGAGTGCGTGTGAAAGCAAGTACCCCAGCACCAGCAGCCAGCAGGGCAGGGTGTCAGTAGTACGTAAAGGTGAAGGCAAATGCAAGGAGTGCAACCCAAGTTTAGTTCAGTTACGCTGCTGCGAAAAAGGAAGCGCGCGCGTGCGTGCGGGTCCCGTCCCTCACATGATTTGTGCGAGCGACCGACCGACCGACCGAACGAGGCTCGAACCACCATCGGTTGTGCGGTCACTTTACTCCTCCTCCTCGTCCCTGTCCCTGCCCTTTAAATCCCACAGTTTCGTAGTAGCTCCTTTTGTTTTTCCTCCTCTAGATCGACATTTAATCTCCCTTTTCGTGCGATTTAATTAAATTTCGTTCCTTGTAACCGCAGCATGCATGCAGTTCTTAACCACATGGGCAGCTAGCAGGACAGGGTTTATGGGATATATAGGGCCTGTTTGGAACCTCTAAAACTAATTATTAGCTAGCTAATAATTTGTTAGCTGGAAGGGTCCAACTAATAATTAGCTAGCTATTTATTAGCTGGTGGGTGTTTGGAACCACTACAACTAATTGTGTTTCTGGAAACTAAAAGACCATTGTACCCCTAAATTAAACATTTACTTGGAATTGTTTGTACTGTTTACGTACTGTTGTTCCTGCGGCCTGTGTGCGTGACGAGGAGGGACGTCCGCGTGGTCGTCGACGGCAGCGGACACGCGAACAACCGCCACTACTAGTACTCCTTCTCTTCCCCGTGTACCCGCTCCAAGGTCAGGTCGTGAGGTCAACTCCGGCTCGATCGATCGGCTCTCCTGCCTTGCGCTCTGCGCTGCGCGGTCATCGTGACCAAGAGGACATGCGCAGTCCATCCATTGACGGGAGGTGTGGAGCAGAGGAGAGGACGGTGCTTGTGATTCTCATTTTTGACCGTGACCACGAGGAGAGTGAGCTCACCGACGTCGGGGCGACGGGTCGACGGGTCGAGGGTCCGAGCGGCGTCGCCGTGGGCGGGTCGGTGCGACAGGCGGGGGGCGGAGGGCGACGGGGGGGATTTCCACGCCGGGGGCGACGGGTCGGGGGGCGGAGGGCGGAGCGGCGTCACCGTGGGCGGGTCTGGGCGGAGCGGCGTCGCCGTGGGTCGGGGCGGAGCGGCGCGCCGTAGGTCGGGGCGGAGCGGCGTCGCCGTGGGCGGGGCGGAGCGGCGTCGCCGTGGGTCGGGGCGGAGCGGCGTCGCCGTGGGCGGGTCGGGGCGACGAGCGGGGGGCGGAGCCGCGTCGCCGGCGGTCGCCGGAGCGGGGCGACGAGAGAGGATTTCCACGGGCCGGGAGGATTTGCACGGGTACGGGAAAAGAGAGAGAGAGGAGCAGAGGGGAGAGAAGACACAGATAGATGAGATAAGGGAGGGGTAATTTCGACTTTAGGCAAGTATTAGCTGGTATTAGCTAGGGTGGAGCAGCTAATGAAATAACCATTAGTTGGGGGTTCAGCTAATTTTTAGTCATGATATTAGCTGGGGGGTTTGGAACCCCTAGAGCTAATTTTTAGCAGCTAACTATTAGTTTTAGGGGTTCCAAACAGGCCCATACTACGACAGTGATCGCCGACACGATGCGATCGCCTGTTTTATTCTGTGTATGGAGTAGGGCACGTAGCACGCGGTAATTGATGGATCTTGGAGAACATGGGTTGGGTGACACACCAAAACATTGGTAAATGGTTAGGCGGGCAAGCACACATACAGCCTGGGACGCGGGCACGCTGAAGCGAGTTAGATAAGTTTCGAATTGGAATCCTCCCCGCACCCACACACCCATGGTGGTGGTTCTTGGACCGGGGAATTGAAACTGAACGATCCAGCAGAGCACGGCAGGCGGGTCCGCCGCTTCGTTCTCAATCCGGCAGACCGCAGACGATTCCGCTCTTCCTCTGCCTCTCGCTCTCGCGGTTGTGGCTTAGACCATCCGCAGTGTCACGCTGTAAAACATACTGGATACACTGTTTCGCAGTGTAATTTAGAGTACATACTGTAAAAACTGAAGAAAAATAATGTATAGAGTATGCTTTAGAGTACGCTGGTGCGGATGGTCTTAGCTGTGTACAGACACAATACGAGTCAGCCTAGTAGAAAGAACAACAGGGAGACGGTCAACGAAACGCGGCCCGCGGTGTGGCGAAGGAAGCTGCCACTAACCGCGACGCGCGCCGAGTAGTCCGTGACGGTGGCCGCGGAGGAAGGAAGGATCCGAATAGTCCGATCGAGACGCCAGCTGTCATGTCATGTCGTGCCATGTGCGCGTTGAACGCCATGTGTATAATAATTTAAATCTGAGGCAGTAAGTAGTACTCCCTCCGTTTCGTTTTAATTGTCGTTAGGACAACCTTCATTAGTTCATTTCTAGTTCATTTGGTTGTCTGAAACGACAATTATTTTAGAACGGAGGGAGTACTATTTCGTTCGTTTATTTTCGTGTGATGATGAAAAAAAGAGAAATGAGAAGAAAAGAAAATTAAAAGAGCGGGCACGGAGGAAACTTCAACGCCACGACAGGAAAGGAGGGGGATGCCAGCTAGCAGTGATAGAGATAGAGAGGGAGGAAGAAGGCTCACCTCTCCACCTACCGTGTGCTGTAGTACTGCGTGGTTGCTGCTCGTGCTCGTGCATGGTGCCTTGGTGGTGTCGTGTGTAAAAGGGAGGAGGAGTGGATCGCCACTTCCGTCGATTCAACCTGCCTGCCTGTCTGGACTCCCCCAACGTTCAAAACCCGAGAGCCCGGCGGCCCCCGTATTGATCTACTCCTACTACTACGATCTGTAAACTGACAATAAAGCTGTATAGTCGTCGTCCTAGTTACCTTCCGGCACGTTCTCCACCCATATTAAATCGCCTCCGATCCTCCTCCTCCAGCAGTACTCTCGCCTCAATCTTGTTCTCTCTCTCTCCGTCACTGACCTCGGCTGCTGCTTCTTCCTCTTCTTCTCAAGAGACAGAGCTGAGAGAGAATACAGGGGCTAGCTGCAATTGAATTCCACCGACCCACGCACGCACCGCTCTGCGCTCTCACCCTCCCTTTCCATTTACCTCCACCTATATAGCTCCCCGTAATTCGCTTCACCTCTCGGCTCTCTCTTAGCTTAGTAGCACCATATAATTGCAGTTGCACTCAAGGCAGCAGCAGCAGCTTCCATCTTCTTCTTCTTCCTCCTCTGGCTACCGTCTTCCATCCAACACAAATCGCAGCAGCAGCAGCCATGCAAGAGGAGTGCAACTAGAGAGACATAGCTAGAGGATCAGCAACGCCTAGCTAGAGTGCAAACAGAGGTACTCAGCCAGCCAGCGACCTACTAGTAGGAAATAAAAGAAGGAACTTCTTTCTGCACACCAAGCAAGCAAGCCAGGAAGAATTGAAGGAGGGGACAGAAGGGCAAGCAGCAATTCGCGCGCAGGTGAGTTGTCAACATACCATGCGTCGTGTGTGTTTGCCATTCCCATTCTGTCTCTGCATCCAAAATAGCAAGAACTGATCGCAATCAGAAGCACCCCTGCATATTCCTCCATTTTGTGTGGCCGTTTTTGGAGTTCTTGCAGTTTTGACTTGACGTTTTTTCATACTCGCCCTGCCTGCCTGGCGGCCATTCGTTCATTGATCTTCCTGGGAAAGAAAAAGACAAAAACAAAAGGTTTACTATCCCAATTTTGGGACTGCAGAATGAATTGCTTGAGACGGGAACCGGGGAAGCTTCCAGATTACATACAACGTTGCTAGGTCGAGGGGGATCGAAACAAACTGGGCGTGTGAATTGAAATGACCGGGTGAACGTAGGATGGGACCCGGTTTTCCACCGCGTCCTTGTCTCACTCCCCATGCGTTTGCTACAGATAGCCACGCTTTCCTCCGCTCTGGATTCTCTCTCTGCAAGCAGAAGCAGAGGGGACAGACAGAAAATAAGACAGAGAGAGAGAGGAAAATGCCCAAACTTGGAGGTGCTAAAAAAATGCCTATTCCTAGGCAAGAGACAAAAAGATTCCTGCCATTACTTACCGCCTTTTTTTTCCCGAGAAGGGCTGATCAGATCAACGCAACGCAAATGGTGAATCGTTGAATAAAACAAAACAAAAAAAAACGCGAGACTAGAATTCCTCGGACTTTTCGCCCGAGGACTCGGCAATAATTAGCTGCTTTTACCGAGGGCGCTGCTTCGGTTCGAAGAAGCCAGGTGGCAGCGCGGTGACGCGTCCGGGCCAATGGAGCGCCTCCACGTCACGGCACGCCATCGCCACCTCTTTTGACGAATCCCTTGTGCTCGCCGCTTTGACTTTTTACACCGGTACACCACCTCCACCACCTTTTGCCTTTCCTTGCCGTGCCGGTGAACCAATCAAACTAGTAATGGTATTACTCCATTGATTTTTTTTTCTTTGACAACTACTAGTACTGATAGTAGAGGTACAGTAGTAAATACACTACAGGTTTTTATTTTTTATAACAATAATGGCCGGCAGTATCTGTATCTGCATGTACCATCTGGTCGCCTACTACGCTCCCTTGCTTGCTTCAGAACAAAGACAGCTTGAGAAAATGGAGCTGTCACATGGCGCGTAGGTCCCGCACCGCTATCATGCACCGCATACCTGCGTATATATGGAGCCCGCGCCCTGCCGTCACTCCAAACAAAAAAAAAATATTTCTACCTATCTCCTTCCTTTGTTTCCTTCCTCTCGCTGCATGCCCCCGTCTTCCTCTTTATTTACAGCTCATCATCCAAAGAAACCAGCATAGGAGTACATAGACATATTTAGGCAAACTAGATCACATTTTCATTACTGCTATAGGTAAGCAGGAGTAAACTACTGCTACTAACAAGCTGTCTCTCATCATCCATAGGAGGCAGTAGTGTTTCTTGTGTGCCAAAAATACAGACAAATTCATTTTATTAGTATAGTATGTGCCAGCATATATATCTTTGGAATCAATAAATGTTCCTAGGTCCGTGTTGTATTACTTTACTTCCATTTTCTTAAGCATGGCGCCGATTCAATGAATGCACATCCAAATAATTTCGTGCCTCCTAGTCTCCTCCTCCCTATTTATTCATGTGCGCGTTGGAATTGACCGCAGGCAGGCAGGCAGGGAGGCGATCGATTAAGGAGAGGAAGGAGAAGATAATGGCGAGCGGCGGATTCGTGGAGGAGATGATGCGGGAGCAGAGCCTCCTGCAGGCCACGTGCGGCGACCTGTTCGACCACATCGACGACCTGCTCGACTTCTCCAAGGAGGAGTCCGCCGCCGACGTGCTCCTCCTCGACGCGCCGCCGCCGCCCGGGAGCCCGCTCTCGGCGCGCATCATCGACGTCGGCGGCGCAGCACGGACCGCCGCGCCCGCGCGGGACGACGGCAACGCCGCCAGCTTCTTCGACGCCGCGGGTGGGGCGCAGGCGTTCGGTGGCGGCCACGTTGGCTCGGTGAGGTTTCTTCTCTTCCCCGTCCCTGGCCCCTGGTTAGTTTTCTTTTCACCGTCGTGTGTCCAAAACAGCTGTTCGATACAGCTGGGCGCCAATGAAGGCGCGCGCGCGCAAAACAAGACGCGCGATTCGTCGGTGGCCTCCTCACTCTGGGGCCGTGGTGCACGGTGGTGGATGGTTGGAGTGTCGGTGGTGCCTCTGCCTCGGGTCGTTCGTCACCACCATTGTTTGGTTGGGTATCAGGACGGTGGGCCTCGGTGTCGGTGGGGGGCCATCTTTGTTTGGCGGACTACTGTACTGTACGTCGCTTTTGGTAGTTCGCCGGCCCAACAACTGAACCTCTGCTCTGCAGCAGCAGAACGCTCCCGTGGCACTACCGCCTTGCTGCTTTTTTTTCCCGTCTGCTTTAAGCAACCAAAAGAAACGTGGGGCCCGCTCCGCTTGTTCTTTCTCCCTTCTCACTCGTCATGATGATGTGATGTTTGAAGGGGTCCGAATCTGATTGACGACAACAATTATACTAGGTGGTGAAAATGATGTCATGACAGTAAAGCTGAACTGAATCTTGCAGTCAGTAGCAGCTTCGCAATGTACAGTAGGATGGAATCGTAATCCTGAACTGACGATTGAAATTTTTTTGTTGCAGTGCGATGATGACCTGGACATGGCGCAGCTGGAGTGGCTGTCGGGCCTCTTCGACGACACCTCCATCCCGCACGAGCCGGCGTTCCCGGCCACCTGCGCCGCGCCCATCAAGACCTCCGCGCTGGCCGCCGCCAACGCCGGCGTCCCCATGATGCTGCCGCCGGACAACAAGCTGGACGACGACGACGCCATCTTCCGCAGCTCCAGCCCCATCTCGGTGCTCGAGGAGCACAACAACAACACCTTCAACGCCGCCGCCAACAACAACAACGTGGGCTCTTCCGCCGCCTCCTCGTCCTACTCCTCATCATCGTCCTCGTCGTCGGCGTGGTCCGCGCCCCTGTCGCCGCGCCCGGACCCGCCGCCGGTGCTCGTCATACCGGCGCGCGCGCGGAGCAAGCGCTCCCGTCCGTCCGCCTTCACCGGCGGCCGCGGCGCCGTGGAGCCGCCGACCATCCTCGTGCCGACGCCCATGTACTCGGCCACCGCCGCCTCGCACTCGGACCCCGAGAGCATTGCCGAGTCCGACGACCCGAACGCCGCGGCGGCGCCGCCCAAGAATAAGAAGAAGAAGGCCAAGAAGCCGGCACCTGTGCCCACCGTCTCCGACGCTGAAGGGGACGCGGACGGCGACGCTGACTACGTCGAAGGCGGTGAGCCCTCCTCCCAGCCGCAGGGCACCGTGAGGAGGTGCACGCATTGCCAGATCGAGAAGACGCCGCAGTGGCGCGCGGGGCCTTTGGGACCCAAGACGCTCTGCAACGCCTGCGGCGTGCGCTACAAGTCCGGCCGCCTCTTCCCGGAGTACCGCCCCGCGGCCAGCCCCACCTTCGTGCCGGCCATCCATTCCAACTCCCACAAGAAGGTGGTCGAGATGCGCCAGAAGACTGTCCGGACCGCCGACCCGTCCTGCGACCTCTTGCAGCTCATCCGCCGCCGGGATTGACGTCCCGGCGCCGGCCGTCGCCCTCCGGTCGGTCTCGTCGATCTCCCTTATAGCTATATATGTATACATGGTACTATGTATGCATGCATGGTTTCATCAGTCGTCGTCGTTGTCAGTCATCATCATCACCATGGACATGGGACACTACTCAGCATACATTTCCATCCATCATCGCCTGCATTGGTTTCTGTCAGCATCTATCACCGCTGGGGGCATCCTGGCATTAGTTCATTAGGGATTTTCCCAAAGATTTATTTTACCTTTCTTTTCCTATTGGTTAATTGGTTCCCCTGAATGATTTTTTGTTTGTATTGTATAGAGGAGGGTGAGGAAGAGAGAGGGCAGGAGAAATAGATGAATCACGGTTGTGCAAGTTAGGTAGGTGAGAAGGAGAGCTAAACCAGCAGCAGCAGAGGGAGACAGATTTATTAGCGAGGAAAACTTTGCAGCTATAGACAGTCAATTAGAGAAAGGGTTGTGTGTTAAGCAAGAGAGGCAAAGAGAATTTGTTGTTTGCTAATTAGAAGGTTCTGTCAGGTCAGATAGTGGGTAGCTATCAGGTCAGGAGCTGAAAGAGGGGGACATCAATCAGTGTCTGTATTGGAGCTTTGGTGTACTGAACTCTGGAAATTCTTTTTGCAGTTCATCTATGTTTAGGGGTTGATAATTGTTGTTTGGTTACTATACTTGTACTACTATATTTGTTAGTCAATATAGTTATATCTCCTTTCGTTCTCTATTGCCTTGTTGCCTCTATACAAGTTGTGAAACTGGTGATCATCCTCCCATGAAGTATTATTACTTGAGCTTTCACCTCGTCGTGGACCTGTGGTGTGGGTTTCCTCATCTTATTATACAACTAATTTTGTCATATTACTATTTACTGGAAAAAAATGAAAAAGGAGAAGAGAAACAAGTAACCTGAACATTGCAACTTACTCCTCTGTTCCTAATTAATTCATGTTTAGGATACGTTTTTTAATTCATTTTGAACTGAAAAACTTATTCTAAACGTAAGTAATTAGAGACAAAGGGAGTAATATTTTCGATTACAAAGAGATATATGAACCGGGAGCTCAAGTCAGAGCAATACTGACTTTGAAAAATAGAATGGATTAATGGAACAGGTAATTGAAACATATGCCAAATATCACTCATCTGTTTAGAAGAAAATTTAGCTATCATTTATCTTCCCTGGAAACAACTTAAAATATTGTCCAACATATACATTTTTCCTTGCCCTACAAATACACACGGAAAACCTCAACATGAAAGATCATCGATTTGGACTGCATTATCTGAGCACAATCAGTTCATCGCACAATCATTCTCGGCTACTCAATCATACAACTAACAAGACGGTGAGCATAAGAGAAGGGATCAAAGAGCTGTACGTGCTACTGGAAAATGGCTTATTGTACACTTCGTTCATGCATTGATTGATTCTCCAAAGATGATCGAGGACGGTGAAAATGGGAAGCCACCTTAATTTTGGCCTCCTCTTTACAGATCATCTCACACCACCAAATGCAAAAAAAAAACACGCTCTGTCCTTCGATGAGTTTTCAGACAGAGTGCTAATAAAACGGCATAGGCAAAGAAATCAAAATTACAAAACGAGAAGTAAGTTCAGTTTAGTTGCCCATGGAACAAAGAATAGATCGTGTGCATGCCTTTATGTGACGATCGATCGAGCAAGAAGTTAGCCGTGTGAGACCAAGAAGAAATCATCAGAAGAGTGTGCAGTTTGTTGGCAAGCCGGTGATCTGATCGACGGCGACGACGGCCTTGGCCTCGCATTTGATGACGTCCTGGCGTAGCTTGGCGCCGGCGGCCTTGAGACCCTTGAGGGAGACGGCCTGGTTGAAGAGGTTGATGACGGGCAGCTTGGACGCCGGCGGCATCTTCCCGGCGGGCAGCAGCGGCGAGAAGTCGCGGTCGACGAGCGGCACCACGAAGTCCATCTTGTCGTGCTTGAGGACGTTCTCCTTGGCGCTGATGTGCGCGCCGGGCTCCATGTGGTTGGTGGAGAAGCTGGTCTGGTTGGGGAAGTTGGGGTAGAGGCTCACGTACCCGCGCAGGTACATCATGTCGATGAGGAACTTCTTCCACGACGCCTGCCAGCCGTTGGTCCGCGACCTCGGGATCTGCACCGGGTTCTGCTTGGCGTCGTCGGTGAAGCGCGCCCCCATGTAGGCGTAGAACTCGCGCCAGTGCTTGGGGAAGAAGACGGCGCCCCAGCTGCAGGGCAGCTGGTGAAGGTACGGCGTGTTGGGGTGGACCTTGTTGAAGAACGCCGTGGCGTTCCACTTGGGCCGCTCCTTCACCACCTCCACCAGCCGCGGCGTGTAGAGCGAGATGGACGACAGCTCCGGCAGCGACACGGCGGGGTCGTAGTGGTAGGCCAGCAGCGCGTACTTGACCCACAGGTAGTAGTAGGGGGACACCTCGATGTCGTCCTCCAGGAGCAGGCCGTAGTCGTCGTCGGAGGAAGGGTACCAGCTCTCGCTGACGGCGCGGATCAGGCCGCCCTGGATGATGCGCCGCCGCAGCGTCTTGGGCCCGTGCGGCCAGTCGAAGGAGTTCACCACCTTGAGCGTTGTCGCGTCCACGCGGCTGTCCATGTTGAAGCTGATGGGCACCTCGTCGCCCAGGTAGAAGGCGTTCCGCAGCGAGTTGAGCAGCCGGAGCAGCGACTTGGCCCGGTTCTGCGTGATGATGTTCACCGAGATCCGCATCCGGTTCCAGTCTGCAGCCATTATTGACAGAGCACACGAGACACAATTATCCATCACGTACGAGTTACGACTTCAAAATTGCAATGGCAATTGATGCACTATATACGTATGTAGATGACGCTTATTACTTGGCAGTGACGCGGGCTTGAGCGTGGCCATCCACAGGACCTTGGACACGGAGCGCTTCGGGAGCAGGACGAGCGCTGTGCGGTTCACGGCGGAGGCGTCGGCGGCCATGCGGAGCGCGTCCTTGACCTTGCCGTCGATGTCCGCCAGGGCGACGAGCACGCTGGGATTGTGCATGCGGATGATGCTGCGCATGCTGGCGAACACGGCCTGCACCACGGGCACCTCCGACCGCGACGGCCCGGACAGCGCGCCGAGGCCGAGGTCGAAGATCTTGAACCGCCGCTCCTTGCACACCACCTTGGGCCACTTGAGCACCGTCGCGGCCTCCTCGCAAGGGCAGTGCAGGCCGCCGGTCACGACGAGGTACGCCTTGCGCCCCGGCGTGGTGCGGAACTTGTCGAGCAGCGGCGCCAGCGCCCTGACCTCGCTGAGCGAGTGCGCGTAGAAGAGCGCGTCCACCTTCTGCGGGTACATGGCCGCCCACTGCGTGATGTAGCCGGACGTGAGCGCGCGCCACCACTGCTCGTCGCGCACCTGCACGATGTCCTTGAAGATGACGGTCGTCTCGGAGACGTAGGCTAGGCGGTGCTCGCTGTCCCCCCACGTCTCCTTGTCCGCGGGATCGACGGGGAGCACGAAGGAGCCGGCGCCCATGTACTTCTGCAGCTGGTAGCTGAGGTGCAGGTCCTCGCCGGTCATGAAGGTGAAGGGCATCTCGATGAAGAGCGTCTTGACGAGGTTGGCGGGGAGGAACCAGGAGCTGGACAGGAAGTCCACCTGCACGATGCGGTCGACGGTGATGTCGTATGCCGGGTCGGGCAGGTAGAGGCCGGCCTCCCTGGACCGGAACTTGCGGTAGCTCGGGAAAGTGAAGTCCTTCTGCCGGAACGGAAGGATGCGTCCGATGCTGCCGAGCACGGCGTTGCCGTACTTCTCGGTGCCGCCGACGTGGCAGAGGATCTCGAGCATCCGGTTGCCGGGGATCATGTCGTCGTCGAGGATGTAGACGAAGTCGGACTCGGACTGCAGCGCCATCTGGAAGCGGCCGTAGTACTTGAAGTCGTAGCCGGAGGAGACGAAGCTGACGCGCGAGTCGTTGTAGCTGTCGACGATGCGGCGGAGCGACGCCTCGTTGGGGCTGCCGAACGAGAGCACCCACGCGCGGTGGAACGGCAGCGTCTGCCGCCGCAGCTGGTCCAGCTGCGCGCACAGAGTGCGCCGCTTGAAGTGGTTGAGGATGACGGTGACGCGCGGCGCCACGTTGACGTTGGGGCCCGGCGACGCGCCGCTCCAGCGAGACCGCATCCGGAGCAGCTCGGGAAGCGTCTCGGCGCCGAAGCTGCGCTGCTGGAAGGCCAGCACCTCGTCGTAGAGCTCGCGCTTGAGCCGGATCATCACCTCGTCCCGCGACTTCTTCTGCTCGAAGTCGATGCTCTCGTGCTCGCACACCTCCTGCGGGGACAGCCGCAGCATCGTCGACGCGTCCCCGCCGCCGCCGGGCTGCGTCGCGATGAGCTGCTTCCAGTGCTGCGCGATGCGGCTGGCCCACGCAAGGTCCGGCTTGACGCCGATGCGGAGGTCCACGGCGGGGTTCATGTAGTAGAGGAGGAAGGTGGCGTAGATGGCGAACCCGAACTGGAGGCACGTCAGCGCGCCCACCAGCCGCGATGAGTTCCTCGCACCGCCGCCGCCGCGCTTGCCCTGCTTGCCGCCGACGTAGTCGCCGAGCATGCCCTCCAGCGAGTCATTCCTCACGATAGTCGCGCGGGTGATGCCCATGGCGGGAAGGCCACCGCGCGCGAGGCCTGATTTCAAAGACGAGACGAGATGGTTGGTGTCAGAGGATGTCTGTGTATGTGCACGATCGAGGCTGTTAGCTGCTTCACTTATGCTACTAGTACAGCGTTGGAGGTGCCTGTGTCAAGGTAAACAACTCTGTACGCAGAATTTTGACCGTTTTGAAGTCATATATACGCCACACGTAGGATTAATGAATTGCTTATTAGCTACTTACTGAGTATGCTAGTCATGTAGTGGGAACTCAGTAAAGTGAATAAAAACCAAGAACAAGCAACACAGATGCTACGGCAACTTCAAAGATAGATTGCTAATGCAGTTACCAGGCTGAATCAACTCAAAAGGGGTAAATATGAATACCTTAACTGAAATGATATATTCTTTTATCAGCTTCAGGAGGAGCAACAGCAGGTTCCGGTATGTCGTAGGAGAGTCCAGAGAAGGATATATAGCAAGTGGTCATGCAGGGACCCTAGGGTCTTGTACGTTATGTGCACTGCCTTTTATAGCTAGCTAGATAGGGTGACAATGCGAATGCATCGTCGACCTATGTATGCAGAACGAAAGGCACTTGCACGACGATTCAACCAATAATCTACGAGCATGCGTATCACTTGGTATTGCGGCAAAAACTGAAGCTTGGAGAAAGAGGAACAGGCACGTACGACGACCATGAGTGCCCAAGAAGCGAGGCGGAACAAAGCGAGAGTTGCAGTACACAGACGGCTCTTTGCGCTCACATGGAACAGAAAGATGTGGGTGGTCGCGGAGCAAAGCCAACGGACAGGCGGCATCGCATCATCCATGCATGATTACAACGCGTTGCCTCCACACGACTTAATTGTCATTCAGATCGAACGCCATATGGATGAAGATCAAAACATGTTAAAGCTAAAAGCCACCTGTATATGCGGCCCGTAAATCCTGGTGCTCATCTAGGGGTGGGTGTTCGGTATTATCCGAAATTTCGGGTCGAGTAATTTGGGTTTTTTAAAATTCAAGATTTGAGAATAGCTACCCGAATTTGTTCTCAAACTTTCGAAAATTCGGGTTCGGGTTTACCCAAATTACCTGAAATCTGAAATACAACACCCAAAAAGTCAAAATAATATCCAATACAGTCATATTACATCAATCCAATATTCCAAACAAATATAACTTTGAGTATAGCAATCCAACAACAACTTTCAGCAAAATTCAGAAGAAAAAATAAACGTTCAACTGCATTTGAGCACCATTTCATTTCAGTTTCAGCAATATTTCAGTTTTCAATAGGACAATAAATTTAGTGCATTGCTAAAATAGGTATAAAATACAACAACCAAATCTGAAATGAAATTGATATTCCAACAACAAAACTAAAATTTCAACATGCAGGAAATCTATCCATGAAATTTCAGGTATTTCGGGTACCAAATCCCATTACTCGAATTACCTGAAATTAATTTGAGTTTTGAGATTGTTTATCCGAAAAATGCATTCGATTTTCGGGTTATTCAGTTTCGGATTCGGTATTTTTCAGGTTCGAGATTATGATTGAGTGTTAAGCTAGTATGCGCTGACCAGTTACCCTCAAAAGCTTAAGCTGATAAGGGATGATAGACATAGACAATTCACTTATATTTCAACGCTCCCTCTCACGTGCAGGCTCCTTTGGGCCGCATACATGGAATAGAAGTCGGCAACAATTTTATTTTATTTTTTTAATAAATTGCGCCCGTCAGGATTCGAACTCGAGACCTCTGACTCTGATACCATATTAAGCTACTATGCGCTGACCAGTTGACCTCAAAAGATTAAGCTTATAAAGGATGATAGACAATTCATTTATATTTCAACATTGAGGTTTTTTTCCCACGCCTACTCATCGTGCAATGCGCTTGGGGCTCCTTAATTAGCTTGTTCCTCCTGGCGTCTCCTTAATTTCATGCCAAGAGAAGCGTTGCGAGTATGTTAACTGCGCCCAGTTCCCGAGAAGAAAAAGTTGTGCACAATGTCAAACGCGTCGCGTGAACCCTAGGTTAAACCAAGGTAGGGAGTACTAATTTAGTGTTAAAAACGACATCCTTTTAGGGATGGAGGGAGTACAAGGGTACCAGGTAGAACAAAAAGGTTCAAAGGGAGTGACCGAGGCGAGGGATCGAAACGAAGGAAAGGGGAAAAGGGGTGGGCATGCAGCTAATCCAAGCGAGTGTGGCCGGGACGCTACAACCACAACACAGTAGTACGTCGACCGCCGGCGATCACGGATCTTGGGACATTTTATATCGTCACGCGGTGCGCTCCAAACTAGACTGGAATGTACGCGAACATTGCGTTCGTGCTTGCTGCCAGAGGAGGGCAAAGATGCTGGTGCCAGTTCAACTCCACCAATGCAAGTGTTTGCTGAAATCGTATCACGTCCTTCCTCGTGCTAATATAAGCATGGCACTCAAAGTTGGTGTCAGGTGAAGGTTTCAGTCTCAGATATGTTTCTTCAGAACAGGGTGTCTTGGGGCTGTTTCTCAGTGGTAACAAATATGTATTCCTTCCGGATCTTTTTATTTGTTGCTGATTAGTTAAAAAATAAACTAGTCGGTGACAAATAAAAATATCCGAAGAGAGTATAAGTTTTCTCTCAAAAGATATTACTCCTCTATTTTAAAAAGTTTGTCGCATTGGGATAATTTTTTTAAGACGGAAGGAGTATGTACAAATTTGGCAAAGACATTAAAACTTTGAGCAATGCTATCTGGTCCAACACCTTCAGAGCTCACTACTAGCTGCTAATAGTCATTTCTGCTTATGGATGCTGCAATTGTGTCACGAATCAAAGGAAGACGAATTAACTGTTGTGGTAAGATGGCCACCTCCAGGACGCAAGCGCCAGGTTTTGACTGGAGCAGATCGCTGACCTATGCTCTAACTTCTGGCACCTTTAACAAGCTTATGTTATACTTATTTCATCTCAAAATACTTATCACTCTTTAGTTCAAAAATGAACTAGAGAGTGATAAATAATTTGGCATGGAGGGAGCAGTGGACGAGCACTGTATGCTAGTACCACTACTGTACCTTGACTGACGTACAAGCATAATAAGCCGGTAGTTACTTTAGCTTGTTGACTTCAGGTCGCGTCGACTTGAGGCCACTGGGATTCTCAAAAGGAGAAAACGGTGGCCATGGGATTCAGTAGCTACGACGCTACAATGTACTCCTACACTACTCTTTAAGATCCCCCCTACTTGGCATATGCCAAACTGGATCTGAACAAACAAACAATGCAAGTGAAATGTTCCACATTGTGGCGTTTATAGATTTTATTGCACTCTTGGTTCTTCTGCAGTGCTGTACTAGCTCTAGCTTCGTAGTGGTGTTTAACTGGTTGTAACAAGTTTGCATGAACTTGGGCACGTCCGTAGGTTAGAGTTTGTTTGATTTGTTACCAATGGTTATTTTACTAAAATTTAGTACTCCCTCCTTCTCATATTAATTGTTGTTTAGGACAAAGATTTTAGTTTATTTTAAACTAAAATTCTTGTCTTAAACAACAAATAATATGAGAAGGAGGGAGTAGTTGACTGTGCATAGAGCTTGTATTTGGATTGAAGCCAAAGTTTGGCAAACCTGGACACATGTGCTGAGCTAGTTCATTTTTCCTTATCAATGATGGTCAAAATTTCCACCAAAATTTGGCAGCCAATGATTCGAAAATGTGAGCAATAGTTGAAAACCAACAGACCATTACTTTCTCCATCGTACATGTACATGTTGTAATGTCTAATGTTTTCGAGTTCTGAGAATATTATTTTCTGATATATTTTTGGCTTCCGTTGGTACTCAAAATAGTATTCCCTCCGTCCGCAGAAGTTTGTCACTTTGTAGTTCAAAAATGAACTACAAAGTGACAAACTTTTAGAGATGGAGTACAAATTTAATTAGTATAGATAGAGACAGATCATGAGTGCAGAACTAAAGTTGGGGTCACCGTCCTTGATTTCCGCAGCATGATCAAACAAACAGGAACTAGCACATCAAGTTCAACCAAGGTACACAGATAGAGAATGCCAATCTGGCAAATAATTCCTTCTCAATGGTCTAATATCCGATTCAGGGCACCACACGGCAGACTCAGAGTACAGAACAGTAGCAAGTGTTAACAAGAGTACAGAGTAGCCAAAAAGATCACCAGCTGCTACCAGGTAACCAAATGGTACAGCCTTTTATTATCCATCCAGCAAAGAATGCTGAAACAAATAATAAGTTTACTGAAAAAGCAGCCTATATCAAATTATACAACACAACACGGTAGTTGCAGCGTTGCCCTCCTTCACATTCTTGGTAATAGTAGATACAGTATCCAACATGGATATGAAAGAATACTGATGAAAATTATACCCACCCTCCCCGACCCCCAGAAATAAAAGAAAGAGATCATACACAGAGCAAAACCATGTCACCAAAATACAAATTCCCCAAAACTGTTTCTCAATCCCTCCCTGCATAATCTGTGGTACACAGTGCCTTTCACCTGTACCCGCTGTATTGCTGCTGGCCACCGAATGCAGCACCCATCTGGCTGTATCCAGCACCAGGCATCCCACCAGGACCCATCCCCATTGGAGGTCGCATCGGCATCCCCTGGTTCATCCCCATGCCCATGTTCATCCCCATCGGTTGTTGGTGGTTCATTCCCATCCCCATCGGTTGTTGGTTCATTCCCATCCCCATCGGCTGTTGGTTCATTCCCATTCCCATCCCCATGCCCATTGGCCTGTTCATCCCCATTCCACCACCACCCATACCCATGCCCCTGCCTGCACCCATTGGGTTGGAAGGAGGTGCCATAGCACCCGCACCAGCCCGACCAGTACCGGAACCAGCTCCCATGGCTTTGCCCATGGTAACTGTAGACACCACAGGTGGCTGGTTGGTTTTCTTTTCTCCCCTTTTCTCCTTGCGATTGATTGAATCAAAGTCAACTCCAATATCAGCATGTGGATTTGCTTTCCCTGCAAAAGAAAAACAAAGGTCAGAATAATACAAAGGTCAGGTCAGTGTGCAGAAAAAGAGAACCCATGGCCAGCTACTTACGTCCAGAAATGTCCAGATTGACTAGACCTCGGGTCAGTGTATCAGCCCAAACTGTAGATTTGGGCTCGAATTTCTTCACTGGCTCAGTCTTACTAACGTGCAATGCTGAAATGATTGCTTCTGGGGGTGCAGATGAACTTGAGTGTAACGGAAAGCTGGCACCAGAAGGAACTGAATTTAGCATACCAAGAGGCTGGGACGCCCCACGAGAAATCAAAGCTGGCTGCGGAGCTAATGCACCAGTTTGTGACAGGGAACTTGGCTGGGGTAGTTGTTGATTTGCTGGAGCAGCGTGTTGAAGAGCCTGTGGAGGAGTGTATGATGGTGTTCCATTCTGTGCAGGGACCCCAGACAGGCTATGAATACCAGCCTCTGATGCTGGTTGCATAAAAAGAATTGAGCCTGATGGCATATGTGGCGCTGCATGTTGAGGCACCTGCGTATGAGCAAATGATGAGGTGACAGCCTGAGGAATTAGAGATTGATTTGTGGCTGCATGTTGTGGCCCTTGCGAGTAAGCAAACCCAGGAGCAGCCTGAGAAAGTGCATGTGAATTAGGTGTCATTCCTTCAGGCGGTTGAGGAGCAAATATTCTGGGATCAGAATAAGTAGTAGGTGATATGCCTGTCACTGCTGTCTGAGGTGGCTGGGAGGAAGCAAAAGGTTGAACTGACTGTTGTGGAACAGCACTAGGATTTGCAGGCAACACCTCTGAAGCAAAGTTAGTTTTGTTTGCAAAGATATCTTGCTGTTCGGATGCGAAAGTGAGATCACCAAGAGTATCCCCAAAACCAAAACTTGTGGCAGAAGCAGGCTGGAAAGGATTTGCATCTGCACCAGGTCCAGTGGCCTGGAAAGAGCCAGCAGGTGGAGCATTTGTCTGAGATACTGCAGGGCTTTCTTCCTGGACTGCCTTGAAAGGAATAGGATCCCCGAAAGGATTTGAAGCATCAAACTGTTACAAGATCAAAACATGAAAAGATAAGCTGAAGAACAGTAAGATTTGGTACCAAAAATCACAAATTTCTACTGTTTTGGACATCAATATGGCCACATTTACAACTAGTTCCATTGTAATATATTTATAAACCCAAATACAATGTATTTTTCCAGACAATTTGACACAAATACACATGGATTTCCTATTTATTGTTTTTTCTTCAAGGCAAGTGTAGTATAAAAATTTCAAAAGATAATTATACCTTAAGTTTCAATTCATGCATGTCCAAATTCCAGAACGGAAAGTATGTTTTCAGATGAACAACAAAAAAATCACTTTAAGAATCCATGCAGTGTAAAATCACATCATAATCCACATCAGAACAAATTTTCAAATGGCTGCAAGTTATTCATATACCTCTCCAAATCCAGCTGAAGTTGGTGGCATGCCCATGAAACTATTTGCCTCCAAACCTGAATTTGGAGGTGGCTCAACATTTGTTGTGGTAGTGGGTTGAGGCACAGATACCAAAGCTAGTGCACTCATAGGGTCGGATCCAAATAAATCCATCTCCAAGCTATTGACTACTGGTGAGGAATTCGCTGGAGGGGAAGAATCTAAAAAAACAATACAGATCAGGAAAAAAACATTAGCACATATTTGTACCAGCAATATTCCATGTCAGGTTAACTGTACTGGTATGTAAATACGCCACAAAACAATCTTTCTATGCTGATAATTTTCATTAGCTCATTGTACTCAAACAATGTACTGATTGCCAGAAAAAAGAAGAAGAATACCTGGTACCGAACCACGAGGATCAAATTCATCAAATCCATTAGGTTCAGCATGAACTGGTGGTGGTGCAGATGCAGGTGTATCCTGGACAGCATTATCATGGACACCATTCACCTGTTCTGAAGGAACAGTTGTTCTAGACACAGGAGGAGAGGACACCTTTGGCAAGCCAACTGGCACACTTGCTCCATTCCTGAGATTGACAGTTTACTTAAGGGTTAATGTTCTGCCAAGAAATTCAAGCATCTCAATCTACTATCTTAAAAAAATTGTAATTGATGGTTATGGTCCGTCCACCATTATCACCATCCTAACCCTGCATTTCCCTTTTATTTGCCCGCTAGTGGCACAGTGGTACATATGAAGAATGTTGGATACTGTTACTACTTGTTTGGTTAATTGGTTCATGACAAATACACGGTCCAATTTGGAAGATTACTACTCGCATTGTTTCTCATGTGATCATCACGTGCAGTCGTGCACATGTAATTATCTTATTTGTTGTGGTGTGGCAACACACAGGCATTTGGCTAAAATAAAACAGAATACCGACCTATCATTGTGATGATTGTCTTGGCCACCCCTTGTAGCATCCTCGTAATTTGGTGGTGGTGAAGCAATCTCCTGGTTAGGAAGCTTTCGCTCTATAGGCCTGTAAAAGCAGGTAATAAAACTTAAAAAGCTAATACCAAAAGAACAAGCTAAGCAGTTAAGAGTGACAACACTCCACTGCTTACCTCTCATTCTGAGTAGACACATCAGCATTGCTAGCCCGGCCACTGCAAGGGAAAGACAAGGCCTTTAAGATACACTAAAAGCCCCGGCAACTGAAGAAAACTAGTTTACTAATGTAAGGAATTAAGTATCTGCTATATTAATTGACACAACTGCAACCTTTAAGCAAGAATTATGAGTTGAAACTAGAAAGAAAACAGACCGAGACGAATAAGCTTCATCATCGCCATATGAATCCCTCTCTTGACCATAGCTTCTGCGACCTGATCCATCAGCATACTCATGATTGCTGTGACTTCCTTTGTATTCCTCTTCTCTGTACCGTTCATTAGAGTCCCTGGAATAACGATCTCCATCACGGTTGGGTGTATCTCCCGGACCACCATATCTATCATCATCCCTGTACCCGTATTCTCTTTCCCTTCCGTATCCATTCCTGTTATCAGATCTACTTCCATAGCTGCCTTCATAGCGATCATTGTCATAACCACCACCGTATCTACCTGGGCTCCTGTGGGTTCCACTCGTGGCAAACGCACTTCGGTACCTACAGATGAACAGTGAAAGGTAAATAATACATCACACAAGGAGAACACACATGCCCATAAAGCAGTATGCAGTGGTTGATACGAAAAAAATAGAACAAGATATAAAAGTTAGCTTATACTCACTTATCCCTGGTAGCAAGTGCTTTCTGCCTAACTTCCTGTATTCTTTCTTTATCATTAACTAAGCTAACAAGACTCTGAGATTTCTGGCGTACATTGCTACCTTGATCCCTCCCAGAAGAATCAATATACTGGAAGTCAGCAAGTGCCTGGAAGGTTGAAGTAAAGCGTTTGAGCACCAAGAAAATAATTGGATACATAAATCATCCAACACAGATACCAAATGTTGAGAAGGTGATAAACATATAATGCAGAAAAGAATGTAGTCAGTATTACCGATATCTGATAAGCATGCTCTCTGATGTCATCAATAACTCGCTCAGTACCATGGGCCACCAGGTAATCCAAGACAATCAATCCCTACAATACAGCCAGAAAAAAAAAATTAAAAACAGTTTCGATTCCTTGACAAATTTCTGTAGTTATTTGTGCTCTTCACATATTTTCTAGAGAGAATTACTCAAGTTGAACTATGTCTAATATTCATAGCAAGAAAAAAAAAAGAGCAAATTTCACCTTGTAAACATGCCTCCAATTTTTACCAGTATCATTGATCCTCTTCCACACAATATTCATGATCATCTGATACTCATGACTTCAAGATAACATGCAAAGCACATTAGCATGAATAAAACCAGCTTCTGAAAAGCAAGCGAAACAAAAAAAAACGTAAAAGACGTAGACGTACTAGTTATGCGTTGCTTGAGCAATGTCTGCCAGGAGAGATCCATGTGGGCCCCATGGCTCGTTGCTTGTGGCATCAAGAATCTGTTCCGGACCATTGCAAACGTCAGTCAGTTAGAACAACATGACAGAACTATGGTTTTGAAGCTGTATATTTAACATTAAAGGCAAATCAGGAGCACAAATCAATGAATCCTCCGAGAGGTGGCATGAAAGTGGGTGCGGCCAGAGCAGAGATCTCTTCTCACCTTCTGTTCAACTCCGGGCACCTTGAGGACCTTCTTATTCACCCCTCTTTTTCTGCAAGACGAGAAGGAAAAAAGGCCGGAAGAAATCACAACGTCAAACCATGCGACTGGGAAACGAGCAACCGTGCTCGAGTTTAACAGGGTAAACGACAGGAGTAAAGCGTGGAAATCACGTACAGGTCTCGGACCGTTTGATCGAACACTTTCTTCATGGCTCTGTTTCAAGCTTAGCTTGCTATTATGACCAGACTAGCTCGTGTCCTCTCCTCCCTCCTCGGTTGGTGACCTGCACAATCCGTTCATCTGTAAGATCCAATGAGCTAGATCCTAGCAGAATCACGCCTATTGCCATTTCAACCTCGGCTGCGAAACATCAATATTCCCGCGCTCCGAAACAACGATCAAAGTACCCCAACCAAATTGAAACAGCAGGGCAGGGAAGAGGAATCAGACACCGAAATGGAAACAGCTACAACGACCAATAACAAAGCAAGCGGCCCTAGATCTACGCGGACCGCGTCGGCGCCGAATTCGCAGCCGCGGCCCCAGATCTAGCGGCACCGACGCCTGCGATGTCGCCGGGGAGACGGTCCGCCCGGCCGTTTCGAACACCAAGCAAAACCTCGGATCCGCCAGCGTCGTACAGGGTGCGATAGAATAGAAGCAGCATGAAAAGCAATCCGAAGCGCGGGCACCTGGGGAGGCAGGCAGGGCCGACGGAGCAGGTCGGCAGGGCGCGACGCGCTGAGGCGGGGGAGAGTCCACGGGGATTCTGCGGGCGGCGCGGAGGTGATGAATGGCGGTCGCGCCCGCTTCCGCTGGCTTTCGTCCCGTGTCTTCCCTCCCGAGTTGTCGGCGTTGCGGTGCTTGGTTGGCTTGGCGTTGGCGAGGAGGGGAAGACCGGAAGAAGAGGAGCCGGTGGTGGTATGAGTTGGTACGGGTCACGGCGGCTAGCTAACTGGCTGACCGGTGGGCCAGGTCGGCCCTCGTTTTACGACGGTGTCAACAGTCAAATCCTGGTTTGGGAAATGAAAAAAATCAGAAGACGGATTCAGAATTGCTTGCCATGAAATGCAGAAGACTTTGTCTCAGTCGCGTGATTTCCAGCGAGAGCCATGTACAGGTAAGTGGCGCCGACGAGAATGATTATACGAGTAGTTTGTTAATCAGGCAGGTTCATGTGACCTTCCTACTTTGATTTTCTTTTCAAATTTTTTTCTAAACGGAACTGGATCTGATTTGCAGGCTTGAGTCGCATTTTTTTTCTTCTCCCCCAAAAGTCTCTTCCTCCTCTTCCGCTGTCTCCGTCTCGCTAGTTTTGCTTCCCTCCGCCGCCGCACCCCCCGGCTCCGTACCATCAGCAATGCACCGACGCAGACGCCACCTATTATACTAGAAACTTTACAGTGCTACTAGTTGGTACTACATCCAACTCGAATTTACAAGGTAGACCAGACCAGCAACATTAAAAGATTTTTTTTGGGAGAAAAACTTTTTATGGTGATAATTGTGCTAACAAAAAAATTCGCCTCCAGCGTAAAAGTCTCTCAAAAATATAAATCCTGGCTATTTCCTTTTAAAAAAATAAAAATACGAACGGAAATGATGCTTTCCACATCAAAGTAGTGGTACTCTTCGTAGTTGAAGAATCGCTTTCGGAGTTTGGTGGAAGGAGCCGGCCCTAGACTCGAGACATCGACGTCCCGTGGCCTGGTGGGTCCATCTATTCAAGGTGGGCCTATTTGTTCTCACAGGCCGAGCCGTCTTCTGTTATTTCCCATTCACTCCTGACCAAATTTTCCTATCCAACCGTCCGCCCCGCCGCCTCGATTGCCCCATCCATCCGTGCACCATCTCGCCGGCCGAATCCGCCGATCAGCCGCTCAGCGTCGGAGCATCTACCGCGCGGCGCCGCCAGTCGCTGCCCCTAACCGCGCGGTCTGCCTCGTTCGTCTTGCTTCTGTCATCTGTGCGTACTGCTGCTCCACGAGCGCAACACAATAAGGTCATATCACCCCCAAAACTTTTCATGATGTAGTATAGTCCCAGTGATTCCGATGCTGAATCGCCGATGTGCCCGAGAAGCTGAAAAATTCAGTGGGGCTTCGTCATCGATCAAATATGCGTTTATTCAACCGGCGCTAGTGCTCTCCGTGGCTCAACGGACGTCGATATGCCGACGCTGAAAACATATACAGGTACACCAGTTCAACTACTGCCGTTTTTTTCCATACCAAACCATTCTCCTTCTTTCGATACTTCTAAAATTAATGTTGTTAGAATAATACATCTAATTTAAAATTAAACTAAAGTTCTCTACTAACACAATTATAAATCAAAGGGAATATAGATTTACTTGCAAGTGATGCAATAGGTTGTTAAAGCAGGCGCTAAGATAGCCGGTTCATTCATGTGCAAAGTTTTCATGAGAGACGGTACACAACTGCTCAGGAAGAGACAAACATTGCAAGGCATCCATTCATTCCCTTATGTACCTCACCACACAAAGGAGCTAGTACAATACTGGAGTATACCGAGTCACCACCAAGGCCAAAAAAAAATGCTCACCCGCTAGCCCATTTTCCCCTGGACGTATACCATTCCCTATCCCCAATTACAAATTACCTTACTCTCGCCATTTATCCTCCAGCACCCCAAATTAAATTTACACCATTACATCCTCCTTATACCACACAAACTATATCCCTCCCCTCCTCCCATCCTTTACACAAAACTAATAATCCCCAAACGGTATACTACGACTGCCAACAAACGATCAGGCTTCAGGCAATTGTTTTTGCCACGACCAGAATGCGTTTACCTTGGCTGCGGACGTGCTGGGAATGATTTTGCATGCCTCATCTGTGGAGTTCCTCGAGGAGTCGATGACCGGCTCATTGTCTGCGAGCGCAGGAGCATGTCAACCATGGAAGAAGTCTGATAAGCCTGGATCAGGCTTTCACTGTCTGTTGAGTCACCGCGTGCAGTTGCTCGTTGCCATGAGTGGGAGCTCAAGCCGGAGAGGACATATGCCCTGCCAGATGCCTCGTACCTCTGGCGGTTAGCCATCCTATCCTGCATCTCCTTCAGCTCAGCATCCAGCGCTTGGCATAGACGATCGCCGGATTGCCCTGATGCTGATCCCATGATCATTCTCCGGCAGCCCTCAAGTAAGGAAACAGCATTTGCCAGATCACCGCGCTCGGCGGTAAACCTTGCTTCGGCCATGACCTCAGCTGCATGAAGACGGTTCCTTTGGCGATCCACCTCGATTGACACACTTTGCACTGACACAAATGCTGGCCTGGAGATCTTCACTTGCACATCAGCCATATTGATATTTTCCTTCATCAGCGGATCTTTGTAAACACAACCAACTTTGAGAATTGATGTTTCCCCATTGCCCAGGGGAATGTTTACCGAAACTAGAAAATCTCTTTCCTCCTCTGCATACAAGTCTCCAACATCTATGGAGCCATTCCTCTTATCATCAGCTATTCTGCTTGAATAGCTACCTGACCTGATGGATCCTAAGTGCACGTCAGGGTGGAGGCTCTCTACTTTTACATGCAGACCCTGTGCAACTACGCTCAGTAGCCCTCCAATGCATTGTGCAAATGCATCTTGGATAGCAGCCTCTGTCTCGATGAACGAAAAGGTCCCGCCAGAGGTTTGTGAGATGGAATGCAGCGAGACAGGGTCATGGTCAGTACCAAATCCAAAGACATGAACAGGTACCTGCTGGTTACCGTTAGTGGAAGGCAAAAGGGCACAATACTCTGGTGCCCCTTTGGGTACGCCAGCAGTTGGTGAGACAGTATATGTATCTTGACCATCAGATAAAAGGATGATGCTGCAAACTGGATTTTTGGCCTGCCGTTCTTCAATCACCTTGGATCCTTTCCTGAGACCCTCAGCAATATTGGTCCCACCATTTGAAGTCAATGAATTAACAGCCATCAAGCTTTGTTGCCGCCCTGATTCGGTCATCCTACAAAGTGGGAAGAGCCTGCGTGCAGATGATGAGAAGGCGATGACGGAAAGGCGGTCTGCAGAGCCAAGGTTCTGAATGACAAATCCCATAGCCCTCTTCAACAATGCAAGTTTGGTACCAGCCATGCTTCCACTGACGTCAAGAACTGTGATGAGATCAACAGGGGCTCGAGATGTGTTTAGTCCATTAGCATCTCCGATGCTGCTGGGTGCTTGCAAATTCTCAGCAAGGGGCGCTTTAAGATGAATTAGGACAGTGAAGCTTCTTTCTGAAACATTTTCAGGTACTTCGGTGAACTCAGGATAGGTTTTTATCTCCACTGTTCTCGAATAGCCCTTTTGAGGGTTTTCAGTTGCTTCGGACAAGAAATCCAAGGGCTCATCGTCGTTGAAAGTATTAGGGTCATTGTCAGGCAGCAATGCAGTCAAATGATGAAGCCGACCAAAAGAGCGGGCACGAGGAAGTGGAAGTGGTCGCAGTATGGTCATGTGGCCTCCATTTTGGAACCCATTAACTGGATTAATCCTTGCATTTCCTTGAGCTAATTCAGCAGGCAAGGGTCCTCGAAATGGAAGCTCCTTCCATTTGATACGGCAAACTGGGCAGCTACTGCTTCCATGCTTAACATTTGCAGAAATACAATGGAAGTGGAAGGTATGTGAGCACTCTGCTGTAAAGAGAGCATGTCCCTGACCGGGCTTCATCGTGGTCAAGCATATTGCACACATTTTCTGAAAAATAAAGTATATGGAATAGGCATCAAATGACAGTTCAGACATGCAACAGGGATAAAATTACCGTGCAAGTTCCCTGTCAACTTTGAGTGAGCATGCTGGTGACATATAAAATGCACATAAAGTAAAATTTTCATTTCAATCTGTAGGCAGTGAGCATTTCATGTTTATATTTCCAGAGTTCCATAAATAAAGGAAGTTTTGCAATTCTGGCATCTGGGCGCCATAAAGCGAGATGGTGGTGGGCTTTCGAGAATCCGTAAACCCCACCGCTGTGTTTGTGCTAGTATGTTGCAAGAGTTGAGAAGGTATCTGAGAACAGTGCCCGAGCTGTTCTGAAAAGGATGCTATGGGTGGCTATGCCCCTGCACTCCACGAAAAGAAGTGAAGTGCGAGGCTATGGTCTAGAATGGAGGAGGGGGGAAAGGGAAAAAAAAGTGAATGATGCGAATTGAACAGGGGGAACGGGTGGGAGGAGTGGTAGACCATAGGAGTGGTGGGAGGAGAAAGGGAGGAGGACCCATCCTTCAAAGAAAGGTGAAGTCCCCCACTTGATCATAATAATATGCCTCCACCATTGCCAGCTGTGCCCACCTCCTCCTGCATCCCCTTTATCTACTGGTGTTCTTCCTTTCATACGTGTGAATGCGTGATGAAAGCTACTACCACTGCTGCATGCATCATTTGAAGCAAGAGAAACATCACAAGTGCGCAACCTGAAGGAAGACTTCCATTTCCTACTGTAAAGAAATCTTATTTGAGCTGAGTTGCTGCTAAATTGAAGAAACAAAATCAGCAGAGCAATTAGAAACCAAGATTGGCATAACACGTGGGTGGATCTTTTAGAGTTTTATTACATGACTGGATCTTGGCAAGTTGCAGGCTTTGTTGGTGTAGACGGATGGTACCTTGAAGGATTTGGTGCCGGATTTAGAGAGGCGGAGCCCCGCCGAGGTCGGCGTCGGGGTGGTCGGCATCAGCGCGCCGGCGCCGCCGCCCTTCGCCTTGCCGTGGCACTGCTCCTCAGACGCTGCCGTGGGTGTGGTGCTCGTCACGGCAGACGCCGAGGGCGACACCAGCGCGGCCGTGGAGGACCCGGTGTTGGTGGGGTCGTCGCCCTCCAGCGTCCGCGGCACGTAGACGCAGAGGTTGAGCCCCAGCGACATCTTGGCCTTCCTCCATCTGCTCTCCATTCGCGCAGGTACCGCGCGGCTTGGAGCAGCTTCTTCTTCTTCTTCTAGCAAATTAACTATACAGACGACACTGTTGGTACTAACTGCGTTGAGCTGCTTCTTGTAGTGGGTGGCTGCTGGGTGTTGTTGCTGAGGTCAGAGGCGGATTTGGCGGCGCTTTTGCTAGGTTTGGTCGCTGGCATAAGCGGCCGTGGACGCCATGATCGACAGCAGCCGCAGCAGCAACTCGCTGGGGAAATCAAGAAAGAAGAAAGAGAAAGATGTGGGTGGATGGCTATTTGACCTTGGCAACCGGCCGTAGTGCTTGTGCGCGCGATGACCGATGAGAGAGAGGGAGAGGGAGCGCAGCCTTTTAACAAAGCAAAGGGGAGAGGAAAACAGCGAAGCGAGCAGGAAACGGGGTGGCGTCCACTGACAGATCGCCGCTGCGCCTGCTTGGGAGCGATGAGTGATGACCAGTCAGTCACCTGACCACCTCATGTTTGGTTCGGCAGCTCTTCATCAGCAGTTTATCCGACGGAAGAGTACGAGTTTTCTCTCACCTGCTTTGTTTACTTCTTTTCATTATTGTGCCGATGATAATAAAGGAAAAACAATCTTCATTTCATACAGGGAAGCAGATAGAGCGACACCTTTGAGGAGCTGAACCTAAGACCTGTCCCAAGATAGTAACCCAGCTAAGCAGCCACGAATCAGTACCCATGCAGTGGGACCAAAAGTAGTAAGGGTGTACTGTACTGTATGACACAGCGAGAAAAATACTCCTACGGAGTAGTAGTAGTATAATAGTACTGATATGCTACAGTACATTCTACTTGGGAGAAAGCAATAGAAAAGCAAGGTTCAGGGGCTGTTTGGTTTATATACTAAGGTTGTCATAATTTGCCATAAATTTTTACCTAACTTGACTAAGGTTAGGTGCTCAAATTTTCAGCCACAACTTGGCAAGCTTAAGGGAATCTTGCCACACTTTTTTTAGACCTTGACATGTGGAACCCAATTAGGTGGCAAGTAATGTTGTCACAATTGTGGTTATGAACCAAACACATGACTAAAGTGGTCAAACTTGACTAACTTTAGGTGTGGCAAAGTGTGGTAAATTGTGGCTCTAAACTAAACATCCCCTCAGTCTCCTGACTTTATAGAGGAAAAAGGGGGGGAGGGGAATGAGAGCAAATGCATGTGGCCGTAGGCCGTCCAGCCGCGGGCACCACCTTTGCCCTGCCGTGGTGTCTGTCTGTCCTGATGAGGAGAGGAGAGGTCAACTGCAACTTTGGCCGGAATAATAAAAGGTTTCAAAGTCTGATGACTGAGCTCTCCTTGTCGCATCATTCAAAGCGAATGGGAGTACAGTATTAGATTAACCCACATGTTTACTTTACTTTGAGATAATCAAATGACGACATTGATTGATCATTCTCTCCCAGTTCTGAAAATGGAGTGGGAAAATGAAGAGAGGTTGGACAAAAGCATACTTCTGTACAAGCATACAGCGTAGCCGTGTAGTGTCCAGATTGGATGGAATATCCGATATCGCATAGGATGGGGGCAGTGAGAAGTAGAGGCAAAAAAAAATACTGTACAAGGCCCGTGTTGTCAATTTCGCTGCACCACAGGACAGGACTGCTCGGCGCAGCACCGCTGTGCACGGTTTCCGGAGCGATGGAGTGGTCCAGTCAGTCCGTCCGTCGTGTCTCTCTGCGGGACAAGGGTTGCATCCATCCGCTTCACGAGAAGCAAGCGGAGCAGCGGCAAATCTGCTTGGAGGATGTGGAAGCGACGCATCAAACCGTCAGCGGGTGGCATGTGGTGGTGGAGGAGGAGGTTCCATCCATCATCCGAGTTGTAGTCGTCCCGAGGACTTGCTCTCCGATGAGGGTCGTGGTGGTCAGTTGCTCGAGGATCGAGAGGGGTCGTCCACTTCATCCATCAATGCGCTTTTCTTTGACCCTCGCCACGGTGATCAATCAATCCATGGCGGTGATGCCCGAGCACTCACCCACTCCGACTGCGTGCGCACCTTGTTGTGCCTGTCCCATCATCCCATCCCATCTCATCTCACAAAGTCACAAGTGTGTGTGCCCACTCATCACTATCCATGCAATGTAGCCGCAGCATTTCAGACTTTGAATTTGGGCTGGCAATGAGGAGGAGTCCCTTCCCTTGCCTTGCCCTCCGTGGTCGATACCATGCGAGCAGCAGGCGGTCTTCAAGGCTGGTTAGATTAAAGCCGAGAAGAAGACGAATCATCCCATCCATCTTCGCAAGGAGGAGAGGGGAAGTGTGAAGGGTAGTCCAGAGACGGGTCGAAGTTTTACTATCTTCAGAGTGCGTAAACAAAGCGGGTTCGCTCTTGTGACTCCTCAAATAAAGAACGACACTGCTGACCTAGACCAGTATGTCACGGAGGGGGTACTGTACTGATCTATTGTTACTGTGAAACGTGTGATTCACCCATATGTTTATGTGCAAGGAACAAAACAGGAGTCCGCTCGGCGCGGAATTCCGCGATCGGTCGGAAGACGAAGAGCTCCATCGCTATTGCGGCCCGTGAAAGGAGGCGCGCTTGGCGTGCGGTCAGCCCTCAGGCACCAGAAACGGAGGAGCTCGATCGTGTCGTCGCGCGCGCGCCAGTCCACGAACGACGACGCTGTGCTGATGTGCTCGGGCAAGTCTTCGAGATGCTCTCGTTCGTGCCTGCCTTCCCTTCCTTTTTTCCGGTGGAATTTGTACTGCCACTAACTACTAGTAGATGGGTTGCCTGATGCGCACGCTACGAATATACCGGAACCGGACTCGTCCCTCCATTTTTCTGGTTTTCGTCATGATCTGGTCAAAGACTTGTCTTCTCTTCATCAAAGCTTTAATGCAACCACGCTCAAGGGAGATCGATGGGACCCGGAAATGGCTACCAGCGAAGAAGAGAGGTAACGCGAGCAGCCTCGTCATTTTGCCGTTTGTCTACTCAAAAATGGTGGATTAGGTAGGTGGTGACGCGACACCATGGTGAATGAACTGGTTCATCTCACCTCACCGATTCCGATGACTACCAAAGTGACGCGGGTTCAGCTACAAGTTCTTCTCTTCTTCTTTTTTTTTCAGAAGAGGTTGGCTTTAGCTAGAATTTCAGATTTTTTTTTCTCCAGCGATCAACGATCATAGCCCATCTGATCCACGATATCAACCAGTTCTACCAATTTAGGCCCATGTACCCTCGAAGTCTCCAGTCCACTTGGTTGGTTATCCAACCCACATGGTGCAGCCCTGCTCGCATGGTCCACTCGGGCACACACAACATTTCCACTGTCAAGTCTGCCGTCTCTATTAATGGGCTCGAAACTTCACCTGCAGAACGCACTATTACATGCCTTCCGGCCCACCCCAAGTAGATAAACGGTCCAGGCCTTTTTTTTACCTCTGTCCGACCTCTCAAGTCCCGTTTCCCAAGAAAATACTCGAGGATGAATGAATGTCTGCCCGCCAACTGAAAGAAAAAGTAATTGTTCAGTCTAAACTTCAGTAAGATAATACTCCTACTCTACTAGTTGGGACACGACCATGACATCTGATGTGCACATTCCTCGGGCCGAAAGGACCGGAGCTTTTCCAGGGAGAAAGGAATAAAAAAGGACGAAAGGAGAACGCACCAGTTGAGTTGACGGTCAGTTCAGTTGCCTCGCGCTACCCGGGGCTCCTCGCCACTTTCTTCACCATCATCGAACGTGAGGGCTACAAGAACACGGCTCATCATCTTTCACAGCTTTGCGGTACAGCCACATGAACACTTGAGGGAACTGTTGCTGTGCAGCTCCCAACTTGCCTCACATGTTTACGGTTTCAGCGGCCGGCTTTGCACTCACGGAAGCGAGACACGAGATCAGGAACCCTTGCCTTGCGGATTCTCTAAAAGGCGGGTCACGGGACAGCCAAGTTGTTATGGGCTTAGAGATGAAAACGCTACGGTAAATTCCTGGTTCATCTGACGCTGTTTTTGAAAATTTCTGATACGATTATCATTTTCGACAATTCCCGAAATTTTTGATCCGATTACCATTTTTATCGGACGTTGAAATTTGGTAAACGAAATGAAAACGATTTGGATTAATTTCCGACTGAATTGTCGAAATACCATATTTTAATAAAAAATTGCGAACAATAACCGAATAATTTCCGAATAGTAGGTTGGGTCTAATGGACTGACATATAATAAACTCAATTTTTAAATTTTTTATTCAGACAACAGTTTGGATCAGGAGTTAACTCTAATTGCGTACAAATATTTATTTACTTTAAAATGTGTCTCTCAAAAGTGATTTCGTTTCATATTGAATTTTATTATAAAATGAAACTAAAAGTTGTTGTCTCCTATTTTATATTTAAGTTGTTGGTGTTATACATGAATAATATTTTTGTGCGTTGTTTCTTAATAAAATTCGGAACCATTCCAATATTGACATACTTCCGATCCGATATACCCGTTTTCGATATTTCCGAAATTTCGATACCGTAACCATTTCCGATATTTCCGAAATTTCGATACCGTAACCGTTTCCGTTGATACCCTTTTCGATTCCGTTTCCGAAAATTTTATATAAAAATGAAAACATGTCGGTGTTTGGATCCGACAGATCTACCGACACTACATTTGGTAGATCGATGAGTTGTAGTTTGGTGAAGGGCGCGCGGAGATTCAAGAAGATGAGAGACACGTATACACAGAGATTTACATGGTTCGGGCCGCCTGAGCGTAATACCATACTCCACGGGGTGTGTTGGTGATGTATTAAGCGTGTGAGTCTAGAAGAAGCTCCAGAAGAAAAAGCTCGTCTAGCTCAGAGAGTTCAGTAGTGGTTTGGAACCGTCCCTTGTGTATCATCGATCAGTCCTTTTATAGTACAAGGACTGGTCGTTACATCGTTAGTCTGGCCCGACAGGTGGCCCCGACGGTTACACATGCGTTGATACACAATTAATGAAATTAATTATCCTTAATAGCCTGGTAACGGACATCAATAGTGCTGTTACCACTATTAAGGGTCATCCGATCGTGTGTCATTAATATAGTATTAATAACACTTAATCAGGTCTTAAAGTCTTTGATTGATCCTTGAAGGTCCGGAGCTGTTGGGGGGTCCATCGGCCTGATAGTTGAAGTTGAAGGTTCGGCAGTTGCCACGTGGCAGCTCCGGAGCTTACCGTCGTGGACGGTTAGGTCCGGTGCTGTTGGACACGTGTCAGTATCGGAGCTTTCCTCTGTCTGGGGTTAGATCCGGCGGTATCATACTGATATTCCGATCAGAGCTTCCCATGTGTGAGTGATAGCTCCGGTCTTATGATACATGTGACAACCCTGAGACTAACTATGTCGGGGAAGCAGGTCCAGTTACGACTGACATGTGGAGCCTTCGGAGATCTTCAAATTTGATAGATGGAGTTTTCTTGTGATCTTTGCAATACTAAAGGGTATCAACAAAACGATTGCACCCTTTTTACGTACGTCCGACCGCTTTTCATCCCTATCTAGGCTGCCCGCTTCTGCTGCAGACGGAGGAGACACCAGCGGTTGCTTTGCGAGCAGGATCGTTTTCAGAAGCCAAGGTTCAGTTCAGGATGCCAATAATGTTCACCAACAAGTGGAACCAACAGGCAGACCATGGAGGTGCAAGACATTTGGTTCGAATTCTAGCGAATCTGCAAACTGAAAAGAACAGTAAATATTGCACAGAAGCAGATTCTCAACACTCAACACCCGCATAGAAATTGGCTAGCTGAATGAAGGAGACACGGAAAATAAACATCCCCATGTTTCATTGTTCCATTAATTTGCTTCAGAACAAGTGTCCTCACCTCCAGCAGAAGAAGGCTGTACATGGACGGATCACAGACAAGAACAAACTTCATGCATGCTTCAAGAGTGCTTACTTAGCCTAAGCTACAGATTGCTACTACTGCTGCTGCAATTAACTACTCCACCCATCATAAATTACTTGTCACTCTCTAGTTTATTTTAAACCAAAGAGTGACAAGTAATTTGGAATGGAGGGATTACTGTTCATCCACGATTAATTGCCAGAATGCGAGTAGTAAGAAAACTAACTGCAAAAGAGCCGGCCATGCATCTACTCCTCTCTTCATCTCTTGGAAGGAAGAACCAGCCATCTAATCTCATCTCTTGGAAGAACGCCGCTATCTACTGCATGTCGATTCGCAGAAGTCAGCCCGAAGCCGCACTTCCTCCGCGGGTCACAATCCAAGGGTGCCCTGCAAGGATTAAGGAACACACCGCCGAACGACCATTTAGCAAACATATACCAGTACTGTTCCGATACGATCTGCATGCATGTGCTGTTGGAGGGAGGAGGCGGAAATGGATGGATGGAGGTCGAGTCGAAGAGACGAAGATTTGCTTACTTAGGACTTGGTCGGCGGAGAGCCTGCGCGAGACGTCCTTGCAGAGCATGCGTCGCATGAGGTCCTTGGCCTCGGGCGAGACGGCGGCGAAGGCGCGCGGCGGGAAGCGCAGGTTGGCGCGGAGCACGGACTCGAAGACCTCCCCCGCGTTGGCGCCGTAGAAGGGCACCGTCCCGGAGAGCATCATGTAGAGCACGACCCCGGCGCTCCACACGTCCACCTTCTCGTCGTACTCCCTCCCGGCCACCACCTCGGGCGCGACGTAGTAGGGCGTCCCGACGAGCCCCGTCATGGCGCGCCGTCGTCCATCGCCGCCGAACCACTCGGCGGACCCGAAGTCGCCGAGCTTGAGCACGGCGCCGCCGGCGGCGTCGGCGTCGGAGAAGAAGAAGAGGTTGTCCGGCTTGACGTCGCGGTGCGCGACCCCGCGGCGGTGGCAGGCGGCGAGCGCGTCGGCGAGCTGCGCCAGGAGGCCGGCCGCCTCGGGCTCCGGGAGCGGCGCGCGGGACGAGACGAGGGAGAAGAGGTCCCCGCCGGCGCAGAGGTCGAGCACGAGGTGGACGGCGTCGGCGTCCTCGAACGCGGCGTGAAGCGCGACGATGTGGCGGGAGGTGGTGGCGGAGGAAGCGGAGACGAGGAGGTGGACCTTGGGCTCCTGCTCGGCGAGCGCGAGGTCGAGCGGGTCCGCCTCCCGCTCCCGGAGCGGCGCCTTGGGCGTGGACTTGATGGCGAAGGGCTCCCCCGTGGCGGCGGCGTAGCAGCGGCGGACGGTGCCGAAGCGGCCGCGGCCGATCTCGTCGCCGATGACGTACTGGCTCCTGAGCGCGACCTCGGCGGCGCTCATGCTCTCCCTCTCTCTCTCTCCGTCCTTGGCGGTGGTTGGTTGGTTAGGTGGGTTGTGCTGGCGGCGGGTGTCCACTCGACGCCCTCGCAACAGCTGTGCGGGCGCATCCTTATAAAGGGAACAACTATTGTGCAATCTGGTGTTTTGTGCAAGCATGCAATCTCCACATCTCAACCGTTCGCTACAGATCCAAGGGTGGCTGCATACAGGGTTCTTTTTGCATATTGTCAGCAACACGAGGTGGAGGGATTTAAGTGTTAAAAGTGCAGCACCTTTGGATCGGTAGGGAACGGTTGAGATGTGAAGATTGCACGCTTGCACAAAACAGCAGATTGCATAGCAGTTGTTCCCCCTTATAAATGCAATGCAGCGCCGCTTCTCTCATCAGGTGAATCAGGTGTAGTAGTAGCGAGAGAAACGCAGGAATATTCTCTCAGGTCATCAATTAGGTGTACTAGAAGGGAGAGGTTTTGGCTAACGGAACAGGGCTGTGATTTCGAATACGGAATTTTATTTTCAGGTACTGAAGTTTCTCCATTCAGTCGACGTGTGAACCTTCAATTTTACTTTGAAATTGGTACGAACACAACCATGTCACCTTAGAGGTGGCAGTGTGCGGGCGACTCTCGACTCCCACCATGCCGCCGGATCGGGATCCTCTAAAACTTTACATTCCCTGAACTTACCTGATTTCATCCACCATTCATTTTTGTTTGTTTAATCCGACGGCTCTATTAAACTTTATGCAGTACCATTAGATGCAAAACGAATGGTTGATGAGCTCTATTGCACAAAGGGCAATAGTGGGTCAGAGGATCCCAGCGGTGAATAAGAAATGTTGGTTTTGTTAACTTATCTATTAATTATAGTAATTATGTTAGTTATAAATAAATCACTTAAAATGGCTTTGTCAACAGATAGATCGTAGGAATTAAATTGCTACTTTCCTCAATTGTAAGGAATAATTGTTAATTATTCTGAATAATTGTTAAAAAAATAACTGATACTCTCTTTATTTCCAAATATTTGATGTCTTCTAGTAAAAAAAGATGTTAAATATTTGGTGGTGAAGAGAGTACTTAATATTGTCTAAAACTAGAATGCGGACATGCAGACATCTGACGGACGTGACGAAATAAGCAATTGAATTACAGTATTTGGCCGGTCTGGAGGAGGTTGACGACGACGACTATGATCGTCGCCCGTAGTTCGGCCGCATCTGCGTGCTGTCGTGGACCCTGCACCGGGGCTAGCGGCACAACCAAGGCGACTGCAAGCTGGGCGCATTTTGGCTGTTTTCAGATGATTCTGCTTCTCTCTCGTGCATGTCGATCAGTTCTAAGGAACGATTAACTAAACGCTGCAGTATGTCCTCTGGTTCTGGTTCTCCGCGTTGTCTCGACATCACAATTATGAGGTCTGATCAACGCGACCGTTCTTCGATTCCTCGTCCGCGCGCTCAGCCCAGCCCAGGTATGTTCTGGAATCTGACGGGGATCTTTCAGCTGGACCGGCCAACTGGTCCAGTCACCACCCCTGCAGGTCCTGGTCTGCTGACATCACGTCATACCACAAACACTGAGAACGACACGCCAGCTGCCATAGTTTAGTTCGGCAACAGCGACAAGCACTACTATGCATATGCATGGTGGGCTGTTAATCTAAGCACGCATGATTGGTTGATTGCCTGTTTTAAATTCTCTTCATTTCTTTTTATTTGTCGCCGCTTAGTTTATCGGTGACAAATAAAAAAAAACGAAGGGAATATATCAGTGATAATAAAGTACTCTAGCAGCAGATGGGAATGGACCTTGCATAAGTAATGGATTGCTGGGCAAGGTATGTATGGGCCCGCGCAGTGGCTTTGCTGGCGAGTTCGTTGGTTGGCACACAGGACGGAACGAAATCCTCTGCAGTAACTGCACTGCAGTTACAGCAGCTGACATGTGGGCCCTTGACATATGGGACCCACATGTCAGCTGCAGTAACTGCAGTGCAGTTACTGCAGAGGATGTGAGTCCACACAGGACAGGACAGCTGCAAAGACTGAGACGATGTGATGTGAGGGCTTCATTTTATTCCTAGTTGCCTCTAAATGGAGACGCGAGATCGCTCTCAGTTCTCTCCACTGGATGGATTAAACGATAAACTGCCAGCACCTGCCATCATTATTATTTGCTACAAATGCTTATTGTCTTCTACTAGGTGTGCCTTGTGACAGAGACCTCGCAACGAATAAAGAGGAGTTGTTTCGGCCACTAACGAGCGAGCCAGAGGAAGCCAACAGGAATATTACTCCGGCTATTTTTATTTGTCATTTTTTATTTCATAAATGAATTAATCGGTGACAAATAAAAAATATCGGAGAGAGTATTATTATTATTTTGTCAATCATGGTGGAGAAAATTGTTTAGTGTTTGTTGTTTGCGCATCAATTCCTAACAACGTAAGCTACCTTGGTCACTGGATACGCTTAGGCTCGACGACGGCGATTGACAAAATTATTTAGTTTCATTTTTTTTCAATGAATTGTTGACCAAAACAATTTTCTAGGAGCAAATAATACGTAGCTACACGTACACCGCGAAGAAATTAAGAGGCCCCACCAACGTGAAATGTAAGTCAGAGTGTGTGTGATCTATTTCGACAAGTCGATCAGGAATATACCTAGTCCTATACGTATACGTAGTACGCCCAATGAATATTGATATCTTCTCGCCGCTGGTTATTGTGTAGTAAGACAATGACGTCCCCGGTGCTAATTAACTGGGCTGCTTTCACCTTAGATACATTACAAATGAAATTAATCGTGTCATCGTGTGCGTATATGTATGCATGCATGATCTGTGAGAGCATTGAGGACACGCAGTTGGGTTCACTGGATTTGGGTGAACAGCCGGTGAGGCTGTCATGTCACGGGTGACGATTCTATTGGTCCGTTCATTATCAAGCAGATAGCACCGGGCCAGGCGTGCTTGCTTGCTAATGTCACCAGTATGGAACTTTAGCCATAGACACAACATACCTACAAGTTTTGACTATTTTTTAAATTGAAAATCCGCAAACGTGTAGATGTCACGGTGAGAACACAACAATGCATACATAATTTTCAGCTCAACACACTGAACTTCATTTAACAAAATATAAAAAATAGCAACAGCTTACATAGAAAGAGGACAAAATAGAAATCTCGGCGTTTTAATTTAGTTCGATCCAATTTGTTCTCTTACTTTTTTTTTAATAAGCTAGAGTTCGTTGTTCTTAGTAATCTTTCTATTTGAAGCAGGTAGGTAGTCGTGCCGCTATTCTCTTCCTTGTTGGTTTGCTGCTAAATTATTTCAAAAAAAAAAGATCGACGATACAGGCAAGCTTCTCTAGTTCTCTACAGAGACAAGTTGCGGAGCAGGTAGTCGTGCAGACGCTAGGTCGATCGCGGTGACAAATATGTCAGGAATCTGTATGCATGCTTTGGCCAGGCGCGACTTATATACTCTCATTAATTTGTGCTTCTATGCGTGCTTTTGGCCCGGTCTAAGCATGCTCTGGAAATGTTTGAAATGTTAGGAGCGATGCTTATTATACGCCACGAGGCAGCGAACTAGCTGGAGATGTTTGAAACCTGCTTGCTTGCCTAGAAATATTTGGTCGTTTCTTCCAATTCACGCGTGCTTGACCTCCTCTCCTTTTTCCGTGGATGTTCATTCGTTCGTTTTTTTTTTTTTGAGGGGAAAATGTTCATTCGATCGTTGACTCGAGAAGATCCTGAAGCCAAGCCACACAAGGTCAACAGCATGTCAGCATTAAACCCATACCATCGACAAAAACGAGGTGGTGACGGCGATGGACAGTGTGGTACTGGAGCTTTCGAGAAAAAAAAAATTTGGACAGCGTGGTGAAGCGAGTAGGCATTTTACGACGAGGCCCAAACCCATGGGCGTCAAAAGTGGGCCGTAATGGGCTGCACAGCCCGAACCGTCCGCCACTGACTATTATTAGTCCCAAACGCCGCCGATAAACCTGGCACTCTGGCAGCAGGCAGGCAGGCATGGAGCCGCCGTCGCCGCGCCTCGTCGTCGGAGCGGCGCTGCGAGCACCACCGCCGCCGCCTCCGTTTCTCCCCTTCGCGCGACGGACGCCACCCTCGTCCGGCGCTCCTACACCAGGTGCGTGCAATTTTCCAGCAGAACTGGTGCCTTCGCTTTGTGTGTCAGGTAGGGGAAGACCAATTCTGGCGGTATTCCTAAATTTTTTTTTGTCGCGATGTTTAGGGATTTGAGCATCCAGCGATCGATGTTTCTGAGTTTGTCCATTCCGTGGTGGTGCGGATTCGTAGGTTGGAAAAAGGTCGAAGCAAGTATCGATCAGACATGGATAGAGGTCGTCAGAGATCAATGCACACATCTTCGAGTACTTTCCGGCTTATCTGGTTTACGTACTCCGTTTTTAAGAGGATTATCAGTTTACGTTTGCTGCTATCCATTTCAGGCAACGAAATTGGCTGATGAGTAGCGTAAGGGCGGTGACCGACGTTTTGGAGTGGAGCTCTTCAGCAAGGCTCAGCAGAGTAATCGTTCTCCCCAACTTAGTGATGCTATTGGTTACTGTGCTCTTCTTAGGTTTAGGAGTATTACATTCAAAAGAATCCAAACTTGAATCGATTTGCTAAAACAATAAGTACGTATCACTTATAAATGTTACAGTATGATCTACATACTGAAAGTATACGTGCTGCCCTCTTCAAGATCGAGAACGTCTGGTTGTCTGAACTTGTAAGGAAGGTTGTGCTGTTCCATGCCAAGCAGGAGGCTCTGCTTCTCCTCTGCACCGCCATCTGCAGCTTTAATCCACGGGTGCTGCTGGTACCTCCTTAGCATCTCCAGCCTCTCCGCAGCCTCCTTCATGGCCGGCCGTTCCTCCCCGCTCATGCTGAGGCACCGCATCACGAGGTGAGCGAGTCCTTCCAGCACCTCGGCTCTCGTCTCGTTTCTTACCTGTTCGTCCATAAGCTCCTCGTGCCGGCCAGCCTTCATCGCTTTCATGAACCGTGATACGAGACTCCTGTCTTCCTCTGGGCCCTCCAGGTAGAGAGCCTTCTTCCCGGTTATGAGCTCCAGTAGGACGACGCCGAAGCTGTACACGTCGCTCTTGTCGGTGAGCTGGCATGTCATGAGGTATTCAGGGTCTAGGTACCCGCAGGTCCCCTGAACCAGTGTCGCGATCTCGGCCTCGTCTGTCGGTGCGAGTTTCGATGTACCGAAATCCGAAACCTTGGCGGTGAGCTTGTCGTCGAGTAGGATGTTCGCCGTCTTGACGTCTCCGTGGAGTATCGGCGGCGAGGCGGACGAGTGCATGTACGCGAGCGCCTCCGCGGACTCCGCCGCTATCCGGAGACGGGTAGCGAAGGTCGTGTCGGCGGCGTGGAGGTCGACCTTGCCGTGGATGTAGTGGTAGAGCGTGCCGTTGGAGACGAACTCGTAGACCAGCATGGGCACTTCCACTTCGAGGCAGCAGCCGAGCAGCTTGACGACGTTCCGGTGGTTGATCTGCGCGAGGATGAACACCTCCCTCGCGAACTCGTCGGTCTGCGCCTCCTCCATCATCTTGGACTTTTTGATAGCCACCACCGTCTTGTCCTCCAGGACGCCCTTGTAGACGATGCCGTGCCCGCCGCGGCCAAGAACGCGGTCAGCCGCGAAGTTGTTGGTCGCCTTCTCGAGCTCCCCCTTGGAGAAGATCTTGAACCCTCCTCCTACCTTGCCGGCGCTGCTGTAGGAACGCATCTGCTGCTGCAGGAGCACGCCTCCGTTTTGCTCGAAGAACCTCTGCTTCGTCTTGATCAGCTTCCTCTTCTGGAGCCCCAGGTAGAGCCAGAAGCACATGAATACTGACAAGAACACTCCAACGCTCACTCCTGACGAACATCGCGTACTACTCGTCAGTGTCCCGGTAAGAAAGGGGATAATTTGTTTAAATGATCGAAGAGCTAATTAGACATTGGGGTTGCAGGGATGATGAGATTTGTGTGTACCTGTTACCACTTTGAGAGCTAAGGTGAACTTGTCCTTGTCCCGGCAACCGTTCTTCCTAGAGGCATCCCCACTTGTTCCCGGAGGGCATTCGCAAGTGTAGCTTCCCAGCTTATTTGTGCAGACTCCGAAGCATGGATATTCATCTTTGAGCTGGCACTCGTCAATGTCTTCCATTTACGAAGCAATTATATATTGTCATATTTTGATCTGAGAAAAAAAAAAAGAAAATGAAACTAGAACAGGGGAATATTTAAGATGTGTACCTCTGCATCCACCGTCGAGGTACGGGTTGCCCTCGTACCCGTTCGAGCAGTTGCACCGATAGCCGGCGCCGTTGGTGGAGTCGATGCAGTCACTGTTCTTGCTCCGGCACGCGTAGTCCGTCGTGTTGCGCTTGGCGGCGCTGCAGTTGCCGACGTTCCGGACGGCCCAGTCAAGCACGACGGGCACGGCGAAGTCGCCGGTGCGGTTGAGGTAGGAGCGGTCTTTGTACTTGAGGTTGAACCAGTCCGCCTCCACGAGGAACACGTAGTGGCACAATGTTACATTGGTGGAGAAGGTCAGGTCCCCTTGACCCTGCTGGAAGTTGATCTGGTGCGGCTCGAAGAAGTTGACGCCGACCGGTATCTCGCTCTGGCAGCACCCCACGCCGGTGCACTCCCCCGGAACGGCGTACTGCGACGGCCGGCACACGGACATGCAGCCGCTGACGTAGTATCCCGCCCTGTCGACGAAGTAGCCGAGGCTGGGGCATCCGAGCGCGACGAGGCGGCTCTTCACCGGGGAGAAGAGGTAGGGGCTGGTGTCGAGGGACATGAACGCGTCGGTCCGGTCGACCAGCCCCCCCGTGGCGTTGTAGCACGTGCGCGTCGCGTTGTGGTACGCCCGGACCTCGCCGGTGGCGAGGGAGAGGCTGGTGAGCTGGTGGTTGTAGCCGGATATGCTGAGCAAGGGAGGGGAGTTGTGGGTGTCGTTGCAGGTGAGCTCGAAGCCCTGTAAGCCGTCGTCACGGTAACAGCCGGCGCCGATGCCGAAAGGGTAGGGGACGGTGATGTTGCCGCACTTGTCGCGGCAGCCGGGGCGCGCGACGACGAGCCCTGGCGCTGGTGGCTGCGCCTGAGCTGCCAGAGGCGAGAGGAGTAGCACGACGACCAATGCTGTGGCCTGCTGCATCCGTAAGGTGGTTGCCATCTCTGAGACGCTGTTGTCTTTGCTCCTCAGCTGTGGTGAGGGCTGCTCGGCCAGTTGGGATATATGTAGTCCCGTAATATGGTACTGTAGCACGACGGTCTTGATCAAAAGAAGATGCATGCATGTGTATACACGTGCTTCCTTGACCCAGCTCTTTTTGACGAGCATCACCTCTTATTGGATGGCAGGCAGGATTGACCCATGAGGTTGCAAGGGAAGGAGCAGAGTGCTGGTCAGCATCGGAACGGGATGGGAAGCTGCGTCTGCGTCCACTTGCACGGCCGGCTTGATCTGCCTCGTCCTCTGAAGGGTTCGCTGCACCTGAGCTGATGACGCCGGCGCCAGCCAGACGCGAAACAATCATAAGCAGTGCGATCGTCGGCACCCGTTGTCTGGTCGCCATTTGTTGTTGATCTGCTCTCTAATAATTGTTGATGTTAGGACAGCAAGTTGCCCGGCCGGGTTGATCAAGTTTTTGTTCTTCCAACACGTTAAACATTTGGTGGTGATGGAGAGAGTAATGCGCTCTCAAATGGATGAAATTGGGCTTCAAGTTTCAGCTAAGTGACGAACAGGCCTGTTTGGGCTGGAAGACGATAGCAGCGGGCCGCGAACGAGGCGGCCCACTTCCCTCAGCGCGTGGAGTGGAGTCGCCCCGTCCGACCAACTCGCCGGACGAACGACGAGCCAGGTAGAAACCCTCGAAATCCCCAAACCCCTCGTTACAATCCGGCGTGGGGTGCAATCTTTATTTATCTGTTACATGCATTTTTTTTGTTTAGCTTCATCCTACCCACATCGTGTACTACAATCTATTCCATCTTTGTTCATTTTGTAATGCAAGTTATTCTCTCCTTACCGAAATATTTGACGCTCGGACAGCTGATTTTAGCGTACTTCTAGTTCAATCGATTGTCTGAAACGTCAAACTTTACGGTAAGGAGGGAGTAGTTAGCATTCTTGTTAGCTATGCAATCTTGGTTCATTTTGTTACATACATTTGGTGGTTTATCTTCATCCTGTACCGTGTACTGTAGGTTCTTCCATCTTAAGTTGCGTTCCCTCCTAGTTCATCAAACATCTTCCAAAGCAATAGTTAATATACAGCGCTTTTGCTGCTCAGGTGTTTCAGGCAGATCAACCTTACCTGTGTATCACGGAGATTGCAGATTTCCTCCAGTAGTTTGTTTCATGAGTACATCACCTATCTTGGGCCCAATTACGGTGTCGTTGGTATGTAATGCTAGTCCCAACAACCATAGGAGGTTCAGCTCCTCAAACCCCCTCCAACAGTTGTGGGTCGCCCAAGGAACACTAATGAAGAAAGACGCAGCCCTCGCCTTAAGGCCAAGATGAAGAAATATAAGCCCGCTATCAGACTTGCACAAGAACTACTTGCAAAGAAATGGGGCCTGTTGAAACCAACTGAAGCACTGGACGACACAACTCTCCAGAGATACATCAAACGATACAAAAAGCCTTTGTCCCCTGCAGCCCTGGAAGCTGTCAAGACCTTGTCTGTGGTAGCAGAAAAGAAGAAGAGAGGCAAGGCCAAAAACAACAAGAAGGGGGGTGGAGGACCCAAGAAGGCCAGCAAGATTCTGGAGGTGGAAGAGGATGGCAAGGCCACGGGGGTGGAGAAGGACAAGGCTACGGAGCCATAGCCTCCTGATTATCACTCATCAGTAGCTTTTGTTTTTCTTTTATGTGTCCTTCGATCTCCAGGTGCAGGTCAGAAGTCTTTTGGGGTGCTAGGCGGGATGCAACGGGGAAGCTGACCGTTGTGATGAATAGCACCAGCCTTCTTGTTGGCGCGAGGAGGAAGACGACCAGATGCTCTAATACGGGATGGCTTTATTTTGTGTTGGTTGGAATAGGTCCATGGTGGGGTGACCGAATTATTTTGGTGCATTATCAGGATCAGGTCCTGTATGTGATCAGGAACGTATACATGTATGATGCAACCTGTTTAATGAAGTTGTGGTTTATGTGTGTCTATGTCTGATCCAATCCTTCACTATCCAATACTTTCCTGGAATGTTCGAGGACTTAACAATCTAGCCAAACAGGCAGAAGTCAGACAGATGATACAGTTGCACAAACCTTCGATAGTATGTTTGCAGGAAACTAAACTGATGGATGTAACACCGCAAACTATAAGAAACACATTGGGCATGTTGTATGAAAGTAACTTTGGAGTTTTGCCTGCTCAAGGCACGAAAGGGGGCATCACCCTGGCATCGGATTCAAGACATATCAGTCTCTCTGACTTCACAACATCCATCTACACGATCACAGCCACTGTTGAGGACAACAAAAATTCTTTTACCTCGTCTATAACGTGTGTCTATGGCCCACAAATTGATATGGAAAAGCGTCTCTTTCTTGCATAATTGAGACAGATGAAGCTGACAGTGCAGCCGGCATGGGTGGTCATCGGAGATTTTAACATGATATACATGGATGAGGATAAGAGCAATGATAGGTTAAACCGTCGAATGATGTTAAGGTTCAAAAGAACCCTCAACCACATGGTGGTCAAAGAAGTACCTTTGCTAGGCAGAAAATTTACTTGGTCCAATGAACAAGGTCAACCAACAATGACAAGAATTGATCGGGCCTTTGCTACAATACATTGGGAGGAGATTTACAAAGAACCGATCCTCCAGCCGCTCTCGTCATCAGTCTCTGACCACTGTCCCATTCTCCTCCAGCACATGTCAGACCAGTTTCAGAGCACCAGCTTCAAATTTGAAAACCACTGGCCAAACATGCCAGGGTTCCATGAGTGTGTCACACAAGCATGGACCAGGCCAATTCAAGCAGAGCAAAACCCCATGATGACTTTACACATAAAACTCACCCGTGTAGCCAAAGCACTTAGAAGCTGGTCCAAAACGATGGTACCATTTGGAAGAATCGCCATGGCTGTTTGTCAGGAGGTCATTCAACGATTGAATGAAGCAATGGAGTTCTGAGAATTATCGCTCATGGAGAAGGACACAAAGAAACTCCTTAAGAGCAGGCTGCTTGGACTAGCTGCCATAGAAAAAGCGAGAGCCAAACAGAAATCTCGTCTTACGTGGATAAGGGAGGGGGATACCAACACCAGATATTTTCACACCATGGCCAGCACGAGAAAAAAGAAGAACTTCATCCAGAGCCTAAATTATAGGGATGGTGTAGTTACCTCACAGGAAGACAAGCATAAAGCCATATTCGATCACTTCAGAAACCATGTGGGAACCAACCACCCCAGAAGCCGAGGTCTAAATCTAAGCAATCTTGGCTGGCAACCGAGAACACTGCAGCATCTGGACCAACCAATATCAGAAGAAGAGGTGGACAAGGTGTCCGTAAAATGCCAAAGGACAAGGCCCCGGGCCCTGATGGGTTCAATGGAACTTTCGTGTCTCAATGTTGGGAGATTATTAAACACGATTTTTTCAGGGCGGTGAAACAATTTAGTAATTTAAACCAGCAAGGGTTGCATTACCTGAACCAAGCTCTAGTCGTGCTCATTCCTAAAAAACCGGATGCTCAGCAGGTGTCAGACTATAGACCAATAAGCCTTACACATATATTTGCTAAAGTGATCTCAAAGGTTCTCGCCAATAGACTAGCACCGGAATTAGACCAGATCATATCTTTGAATCAAAATGCATTCATCAAGAAGCGGTGCATACATGATAACTTTATGTTTGTACAACAAGCCATCAAGCTCCTTCACAGGAAAAAAATCCCCGCCCTATTCATGAAACTTGATATTTCTAAGGCCTTTGACACAGTGAATTGGGCTTTCCTCTTGGACACGATGGCACACTTGGGTTTCGGCCAGAGATGGCGAGGTTGGATATCTGCATTGTGGGGGAACATCATCCTCCACAGTCCTGCTTAACAGCAAACCAGGAAGGAGGATCATCCATGCCCGAGGGGTACGCCAAGGCGACCCTCTCTCGCCCATGCTATTCCTCTCGGCCATGGAACCCCTCCTAAAGTTGTTTAAGATGGCACATGAACATGAATTGCTTGAAGACTTACTGGGGCTAAGTGCGCATCTAAGGGTGTCCTTGTATGCTACGACGGCTATATTTATTTGCGATGGCTATATTTATTTGCGACGGCCAGCCATCGCAAATACCTCTGGCCGTCGCAAATAACAAGGCCGTCGCAAATAAGCTGTTATTTGCGACGGCCAACCTCAGGGCCGTCGCAAATAACTGATTATTTGCGATGGCCAACCCTAGTACCGTCGCAACTAAGGCAACCGCGCAAATAAGTGTTTATTTGCGACGGCTGCTAAACTGGCCGTCGCAAGTAACATTAATTGCGACGGCCGTATGGTCGGGCCGTCGCAAATAAGGGCCTTTATCCCGACCCCGACAATTCTTTCTCGTCCACTCAACTCACCAGTCTGCCCGCCGCCCTGCCGCCCTGGACCGCCGCGCCGTCGCCCTGCCGCCCCGGACCACCGCACCGTCGCCCCGCCACCGGCCCGCCGGCCCGCAGTCGCCGCACCGTAGTCGCCGCCCCGCCGCCGCCCCGGCTCGCCGCCCCCAGTCCGTTGCGCCCCCGGCCTCTGCTCGCCGCGCCCCCGCCGCCCCGGCCCGCCGCCGGCCTCGCCGGCCCCGGACCGCCGCGCCCCCGCCGCCCCCGGCCCCCGACGCCTCCGAGGTAACCAGTGCTTGATCTTTTGCTTAGTGGTTCATTATTTTTGTCCGTTTGGTTTGAGCTTGCGCCGGTGCTAGCATATGCAGATCCAAACCCACACTCGCTAAGTTTATGCATGCCTCTTTTCTTGCTCAAATCCGGATCACCTGTAGGTTGTTGCGGTATCATGTGGTAGTGGCTACCAATACTGAGCACTGCTTTGTCTAGGTAGATAGTGATGAGATACACGATTAACAAATATTATCCAGTAGATAGTGCCTATAATCTGATGGGTAAAACGAAGTAGTTAAATTGTCGATTGAGCTTCGAAAGATATTCATACACATTTTTATTTAAAATCCCATTGATCTTATTAAATCATCCTGACCTTGATATGTTTTTCCATTATCATTGTTATGAAAGAACAGTATTTAGGGCTAACCTAAAAGGAAAAATATAAATCATGCCCAACTGACCTATGTATTTTGCAATTCTGTGTTCTGTATTTTTCTATAGCTTCACATAATTATATTTTTTAGCCATCCTTATTAATACAGATATTAGATTGATAACTTCAGCCAACGTGCATTTTATTTTCAGAATACAGTGTGTTCTCTTCGTAGTCACAATGCATCTTAGTAGTCCTTATTGTATTCCACACCTCCTCTTGAGAAAAAATATTCTTCTTGTGCGATGAGAGTCCGAGTCTGTGCTTCTCGAGCCTATAGCGCAATGTGCTATCCTGATTTGTCAACTGTCGAGAGTCTTGTACTCTTGTGTTATTTCAAGTTTATGGATAATTCCCTTTGCTAGCTGAAGCTACAATTAGATATGCCCCCACACATTTCTATGTTCCCTTGACACGTAACTAATTTTTGGTAGCAGTGTATTTCCTGGGGAAGGCTACACGACCAAGGCCTTACACCATGTCACCACCGTTAAGGAGAGGATAACTTCGTTGAAGGATGTGGAGATGCGTGAGAGTCATCTGGTAGATTGCTGTAGATGTGGCAGACAGGGGTGTGGGGCTAGGGAGGATAGGTTGGAGGTGCAGCACCATGGGGTGTCTGGTAGGAGGCACCAAGGTAAGGTGGTGTTGGTGAGGACCGGGTTTGGTGTGGATGTAGGTGATAGGATGGGTCTACATGGATTGGTGTCGAGAGGGGGTGGAGAGAGACGCAAGCGATTACCTTTCTTCTCTATTGAACTGCTAGGGTCCTTGTTTTAGTTTTCAAGCTTGCGCCGGTGCTAGCATATAATGTTTTTGAGTGACTACTTAATATATATAAATAAAGGGGTTTTGGGCCGGCTTGGACCAACCCGGAAGGGCACGACACGCAATAAGTGTGATCGTGCCGTGTAGACCATAGTAGTCAAGGCGACATGGAAGCGAACGGGTTGGCAAGGACGTCAATGACCCGCGATTGCGTGGACGGTGGAAATGGATATGTAATTGTCATCTAAGACCAACTTTCCTCTCACTCTTTCTCTAGTTCTTTCCTCTCTCTTAAATAATCTAAAAATGAAAATGAGCAACGTAACCTATAGCAATGTATTACCCGTTTCGGATCGGCACGTCTCACATGCCTTTGGCATGTGAGACGTGCAGGTTCGGAATTGTCCATTTTTGGACAGCCTCGGAGTGACCGAGGGGGCGTGGCTTGTGACGAGACGCGGGTCCGGATTTGGATGAGATTTCGGTGGTGTAACCCTGTTGTTCTCTGCTGCACCATTTTTGGGCGTGCAGTGGAGAACAGCGGGGTTATGCTGCCGAAATTTCGTTCAAATCCAGATCATGCGTCTCGTCATGAGCACGCTCCGCTCGGTCACTCTTGGGTGGGTTTAGGATCTATCTAACTAGGTTGTAGGGCCGTGACATAACACAACAATACATTAACGACAATTTATTTCGCGTTAAACTGCAGAGCCAAACATGGGTGAAGACCGCAGTTGGATGTATACTGGCTGGAGGAGCAGAACTGGTGGTCACTCCGATGAGTGGTTTATCAAGTTAGATCAATTTTTGGATCGAGCATTTTCGTTGTCAACGGAAGATATGGTGCGGTGCCCATGTACAAAATGTCGGAACACCAAGTTTTTGAGAAGATTGGAGCTTTCGTTTCACTTATGTCGAAACGGTTTCACTCCACATTATGAAGTGTGGACCTTTCACGGCGAGACTAATTCTCGAGTCATAGCCGAAGTGGATGAAGATGATGATATAACAGAGGTTGATAGGATGGATGAGATGCTAGAAGCTCTGGAAGCGGAGGATCCTCTTACAAATGAGGCAGAGAAGTTCTTCGAGGAGCTGAAGAAATCACAAGAGCCGTTGCATGAACACACGGCTGTAACCGTACTTGCTTTCTTGACCAGATTTATGTCAATTAAGTCCAAATACTTTTTTTTCCATCAACTGCTACAATGATATCATAAAATTGATCTGCGATATCCTTCCACAACCTCACAAAGCGCCACCAGATATGTATCAGTCAAAGATCAAGATATCTGGTCTCAGTATGAAGTATGAGAAAATCGATGTGTGCCCAGACAACTGCATGCAATTCCGGAAAGAGCACGCCAATGAGAAGATGTGCTTGAAATGTGGTAAATCGAGGTATGTCAAAGTTGTTAATGACGATGGCGATAATGTGATGACAGATGTCGCACATAAGCAGCTTCGTTACTTGCCTGTGACACCTCGGTTGAAGCAGATGTTTCTTTCAAAAAGAACCGCAAGACACATGAGATGGCACAAAGAAGGTAAATGTGAGAACAAAGAATTCTTGACGCATCCGTCTGACGGTGATGCATGGAAGGCGCTAGACCGTTTCGATCCAGACTTCTCTCGTGATGCGAGGAATGTTCGCATCAGATTAGCGACAGACAGATTCTCACCGTTCAGTACGAACGCCACACCATACTCATGTTGGCATGTCTTTGTCATTCCGTACAACCTGCCACCTGCTTTATGTACGAAGAACGAGTTCATGTTTCTTAGCCTTATTGTACCTGGACCTGATCATCCCGGGTCACGTCTCAACGTGATGTTAAAACCGCTGATCGAAGAATTGCAAGTCTTGTGGACAAGAGTCGAAGCGTACGACAGTTACAAGAAGCAGAAATTCAACCTTCGAGCTGCTTATTTGTGGTTCGTCCATGATTTGCCGGCATATGACATGTTTTCCGGATGGAGCACTCACGGTCGTCTGACGTGTCCGATATGTGCTTCAGACACGGATTGCTTTCGACTAACTCATGGAGGCAAAATATCTTACTTCGATTGTCACAGACGTTGGCTGCCCTCGAATCATATATTTAGGCAGCAGAGGTATGTCTTTCGAAAGAACACTGTTGTTACTAAAGGACCACCGAAGCGTCTCAACGGGTCAGAAATTTCTGATATGTTGGACAAATTGGTGCCTGATGAAGGTCATCCTGGATATTTCGTAGGTTATGGAGAGGAATACAATTGGACTCACATATGTGGACTTTGGGAGCTACCATATGTGAAGTCGTTGATTCTAATGCACAACATTGATGTCATGCATCAGGAGCGTAATATGAGCGAAAGTATCATAAGCACTTGCATGGATATGCCTGGCAAAACGAAAGACAATTATAAAGCTAGACTAGATTTGGCAGACATTTGTCACCGTCCAACTCTTGAAATCTCTGAAAGTGGTGGAAAGCCACGTGCTTCTTTCTGTCTTCGATCGAAAGAAAAGAAAGAAGTTATGAAATGGATGAAAACTTTGAAATTCCCAGATGGTTACGCAGCTAGCCTGAAACGAGCTGTAAATGTTAACACAGGAAATCTCACTGGGTTGAAGAGTCATGATTATCATATTATAATGGAAATACTCCTACCTGTTATGTTCCGAGGCTATCTAGATGATGCGGTGTGGAAGGTTTTAGCCGAGCTCAGCTATTTCTATAGACAGCTTTGTGCTAAAGAAATCAAGATCGGGATGATGGATAAGTTAGAAAAGGAGATACTCATACTTTTATGTAAGATGGAAATTTTTTTTCCACCGGGTTTCTTCAATCCAATGCAACATCTGTTTATCCATCTTCCATTCGAAGCTAAAGTTGGCGGTCCTGTGCAATATAGGTGGATGTATCACATTAAAAGAGCGCTACGATATCTGAAACCAATGGTTGGCAACAGGGCAAGGGAGGAAGGGTGCATCGCTGAAGCATATGCTCTTAAGGAAGTAGGATACTTTTCAAGTGTCTACTTTGCAGAAGAAAACAATATCAATACTTCGACGATGCGGTACAATGTGGACGAAACACCCCCTCTAAGCGACCTTTCCATTTTTCAAACGAGAGGTGCCACCATTGGTAGCTACACGACCTACGTGCTATCCGAACATGAAAGGATTGTTGCTTTACTCTACATGTACGCAAATATAGAAGACATGCAAGAATACTTCGAGTAAGTGTTTGTCGGTACCCTAAAAACCATACACCCCCTGAGGATACAAAGATCTCAAGGGAAGGACATCTACTCAAATTGAAGACCCTCTGGGGCCCACTTGTCAGACGTAACCGGACCCGCTTCTTCAACATGGTTAGCCCCTAGGTTGCCACGTGTACTGTCAGACCAGAGCTATTACCCACAAGGGTGAAGCTCCGGGCCAAGTACTGAAACGGCACCTCCGGAGGTAACCCCTGACCGAGAGAAGCTCCGGACGTGACACGTGCCAAGCCGCCCCGGAGCTTCCCGCTTCCCACGAGCAAGCTCCGGAGCTGCCACGTGTCCATACGTCGGAGCTGGCCGCTTCAAACCCCCGGGAGACGTTGTAACGGCTCCGGGTCTCCAAAGGACAGCCGCAGACTTCAAGACCCGATTAATTATCATTAATTCCACGTTAATGATATTTAATCGGATGATCTTAACACCTGTAACGGCACTGTCGGAGCCATTACAGGGTTATTAACAACAATTAATCTCGTGTATCAATACCAATAACCGCCAGGGCCACATGTCGGGCCAGGCTGACTTGTAACGGTTTGTCCTTGTACTATAAAAGGACAAACCAACGATACACGAGAGAGAGGACTCTTGAATACTCTGAAGCTCACAAGTTAATACAACACACACACACACCCGTGGAGTAGGGTATTACGCTCAGGCGGCCCGAACCACGTAAACTACTGTGTCACTCGTGTCCAATCGCGTTTCACCTACTTGAGTCTCCGCGCACCCAAACCGAACCTCAAACTCCTTCCACACTTTCGTAGTGTCAGGGGATCTGCCGACTCCAACAGTCGACAGTTGGCGCACCAGGAAGGGGGTCCTGAGATCTTCAAGAATGGTGAATTCTGCGGCAGGATCATCCAACGGGCAACCTGCTGCTCAGGCTGTCGGAGGCAATCCCTCCAACATGCAGCCACCGGCAGGAGCCTCAGTTCCAGCGGGAGTCACACTCCCACCACCACCATCTTCTCCGGCAAGACATGCCGGACGACATGATGGTGCACCGGCGTCACATTCTGCGCCGGCAAGTCATGACAACCCAGAACACGCGCTCCGTGCAGCGCGTGCTCTCCTCCAGCGACCACCACCTCCGGATGCATCTCAAGGTGCCATGGAGCAATGGAGAGCTGATGTTGAGCATTTGGTCGCAGCAGCGGCCGAACGCCTCAACAACCAGGGTCCACCTCCTTCAGGGCGGGCCCCGTCGCAGCGACGAACGTTGTCTGGAAGACTTGGTCCACATGTCTCCAACAACCGAAGAAGAGCTGCATCACAGCAAGTGACGTCGTTGCCCTCTGGGGCACGACGTGCCCATACTGCATCTCGGCTTTTGACACACGACCTCCGGGCGGAGCTTGATCGCCGATACCGCCAACAGGATGGCCGTGTCCACATCGAGCGAGCTCGAGAAAGACGAGATGCTCAAGACCTTTCTACTCTGGAAGGAGTAGGAGGAGGCTGTTCCGCCCTAGCCATGCACCTGCGCATGGTTAGATGGCCACAGAAGTTCCGGCCACACTTGCCGGAAAAATTCGACGGGACTGTCAATCCCGTAGAATTTCTACAGATATACTCCACTGCGATCCTAGCAGCTGGAGGAAACGAGGCCGTAATGGCCAATTACTTTCCAGTGGCCTTAACTGGGACCGCCAGGTCCTGGTTTATGAGCCTTCCACCCAACTCTATCGACAGTTGGGAGGAGCTGTGCCGTCAGTTCACCGCCAATTTCGGGAGTTCATACACCCGTCCGGGCACTGAACTGGACCTTTTTGCGGTCGTGCAAAAAGGAGGAGAATCTTTGCGGTCATTCATCCAGAGATTCTCTCAGGTACGTAACACAATCCCTTCTATCTCAAGCGCTTCTGTCATTGTGGCATTCAGACAGGGTGTACGAGACAAGAAGATGTTGGAGAAGCTGGCGATCAAAGAGATCACCAGCGTCACGGAGCTCTTCAGCCTGGCTGACAAATGTGCCAGAGCTGCGGAGGGCCGTGAAATGCACTCCAAACCAGCCCTGGAGGATCATAAAAAATCCTCCAAAGAAGAAGCCGCTACCTCCGGGAGTGGCAAGAAGAAAAAGAAGACCAACGGCAAGAAGAAGCCGTCGGCCGGCACATCCAACGTTGCAGCCGCTGCAACTCCTGGTGGCCGGGGGCCACGCCCCGAGAAGCGACCTCGACCGTATTCTGAAGACGGTGGCAAATCCAAGATGTGGTGCCCCATTCACAAAACGAGCAGCCACAGACTGGAGGACTACCGGGAGGTCCAAAACCTTGCCGAGCGCTACCACAAGCGCCGGGAAGGGTCTCCCTTCCGACAGAGGGAGGGAAAACAAAAGGTCGATGAAGCTCCGGCTGAAGAGGAGTTAGGGTTTCAGGACCCCAAAAAGGTCTTGAAAGCCGTCTACACCTCTGTCGACGATGATTCCGACGTCTCCGACAACGAGCGTCGAAAAACCATGAACACCATCTTTGGTGGATCATGGGACATCACCTCTCGTCGTGTCATCAAGACTATGCGACGGGATATGGCTGCTGTAGCTCCTACAGCTAGACCGGAGCCACATCGAAGGTGGATGGACACACCCATCACTTTTGATGCTTCGGACTGTCCTCAAAGCATGGTCGGAGCTGGCCAGCTACCCTTGATGGTATCTCCCACCATCAACAACATCCAGCTCCATCATGTCCTGGTAGATGGAGGTTCGGGGCTTAATCTCATCAGCTTCGAAGCTTTCACTAAGCTTCAGCTCCGACCTTCGGACCTCCAGCCCTCTCGACCTTTCTCCGGAGTAGGTCCGGGGGCCATAACCCCACTCGGAGCTATTACTCTCCCTGTTACCTTCGGGACCCGGGAGAAGTATCGCACCGAAAAGTTGATCTTCGACGTCGCTCAGATCAACTTACCATTCAACGCCATTTTGGGTAGACCTGCCTTGTACAAATTCAAGGCAGCTGCTCATTATGGATACCTGGTGTTGAAGATGCCAACACCAGTAGGCGTTCTCCGGATCCGCGGAGATCGCACTGCCGGAGTAACTGCTCTGGAGGAACTCCACGCACTCACCACAGCGCAAGAGGAGGACTCCAGACAGAAGCAAGCTCCACAACCTCCGAGCATTCGTCAACGAGGCTCGACCTCTGCACCTCGTGTGCAGCCAAGCGGCGACACCGACATTCCCGTCAAAGTCGTCCAAATTGGTTCCGATGTCACTCAAACTACCCGCATATCGGGTGGCTTGAACGACAAATAGGAACTCGCGCTCATCACTTTCCTCCGGGCTAACGTTGACGTGTTTGCTTGGCAACCGTCACAAATGCCTGGGATCCCTAGGGAAGTGATTGAGCACAATCTGAAGATTTACCCCGACGCTCGGCCTGTGCACCAGAAACCTCGGAAGCAATCTGTAGAGCGACAGAACTTCATCCGACAAGAAGTGAAGAAGTTGCTCGAAGCCGGATTCATCCGAGAAGTCTACCATCCAAAATGGCTGGCAAACCCAGTCGTTGTGCCTAAAGCCGGCGGGAAACTTCGGATGTGCATCGACTACACCACACTGAATAAGGCATGTCCAAAAGATCCATTCCCACTACCTAGAATAGACCAGATAGTGGATTCCACCTCCGGGTGTGAATTACTGTGTTTTCTAGACGCATATTCAGGATATCATCAAATCCGGATGTCTAGGGAAGATGAACAACATACTTCATTTATCACAGTGGATGGATTATATTGTTACACAGCCATGCCTTTTGGTCTTAAGAATGCAGCTTCAACTTTTGTACGAGCTATGTACAAAACTTTCGAAGAGCTCATCAGAGACATAGTGGAAGTGTACGTCGACGACATCGTGGTCAAAGTCAAGAACAAGGAGTCCCTCTTGGACACCTTGCAGGCTGTCTTCGACAAGCTGCGGGCCACCCGCACGAAGCTAAACCCAGACAAGTGCGTCTTCGGGGTTAGTTCCGGAAAGCTTCTTGGTTTCCTGGTAAGTCACCGGGGTATAGAGGCTAATCCGGCGAAGATAAAAGCCATTGAAGACATGCGGCCACCAACCCGCATCAAAGACGTCCAAAAATTAACTGGATGTCTAGCAGCCCTCAGCCGGTTCATTTCAAGATTGGCGGAAAGGGCACTTCCCTTCTTCAAGTTACTGAGGAAGTCCGGACCATTCCAATGGTCTGAAGAAGCAGAGAAGGCATTCCAGGAGCTGAAACAGTTCCTCACCACCCTACCAGTCTTGGTAGCTCCGAACCCTGGTGAGCCTTTATTGCTTTACATTTCAGCAGCTGACGAAGTCGTCAGTATGGTTCTGGTTGCCGAGAGACCGGAACTACCCAATACTCAGGAATCCAGATCCCTTCGGGAGGATCCGGAGGTTCCTGAAAGCGAGTCTGGGTCCCAGCTCCCAGACTTGAACCCACAAGAAGCTACTTCATAGGACCCGGATCCTTCCGATAGGATCCAGGTCATTCCTGAAGAAGCTCCGGGTTCCTCCACCCAGAACCCGGAAGTCCCCGAAGATAGTTTGGACCCCTCCGACAGGGTCCGGATCAATGGAGAGGAAGCTCCGGACCCCTCCGGGAGGTTCCGGACCATTCAACGCCCAGTATACTTCATCAGTGAAGTGTTACATGATGCCAAGACTCGATACCTAGAGGTGCATAAGCTGCTCTACGCAGTTCTTATTGCCTCAAGGAAGCTTCGACACTATTTCCAAGCTCACAAAGTCTCGGTGGTAACCTCATATCCACTTCGAGCGATCCTGCATAATTCCAATTCAACTGGGAATATAGCAAAGTGGGCAGCGGAACTGGCTGAATTCGACCTCGAATTCATTCCAAGACAAGCAATCAAGAGTCAAGCGTTGACAGATTTCGTGGCAGAATGGACTCCCTCTCCATTAAACCCTGGGGGCCCCAGCGGGCAGAAGACGGAACCACAAGTTCCGGCCTTCACTAAGCCTCACTGGACCCTTTACTTCGACGGCTCCATGCAGAAGCAGGGAGCCAGAGCTGGAATCCTTCTCCTCGCACCAACCGGGGAGAAGGTGAAATACATGGTGCACCTTGACTTCAAGGCAACCAACAACATGGCGGAGTACGAAGCACTCATATATGGATTAAAGGTGGCACTATCATATGGTGTCAAGCAGTTGCTGGTCAAAGGAGATTCACAACTTGTCATCAAACAGGTGAAGGGTGAATGCTCCTGCAATAATCTCCAGCTGGCTGCTTATCTCCTTGAAGTCTAGAGGCTTCAGAAGGACTTCGAAGTCCTAGACATTCACCATGTTCAGCGTGCTCACAACGCTGAAGCTGACGAACTCTCGACCAAGGCGTCAACCGGAGCTCCAGCTCCGGACGGAACCTTTGTCCGGAGGTTGTCAAAACCCACAGTTCAGCCTGTCGAACTGAACGAAGGGGGCGAGATCAGTATCCCGAAGCTGACGGTCCCGATGGCCCTGTTACCATGGCAGCCATCAAGGGTTGTAGGTGCTGCCGGAAGCTCCGAGCAACCCAGCACGCAAGACTCAAATGCTCAAGTCAGTTCCGATGCATGGATCTCGGAGATCCGGAACTACTTGAAAGACAACATCCTTCCTGACGATGATGTATCCGCTGACCGGGTAGTCAGATTGGCTAAAAGATACACGTTGGTAGAAGGGGATCTCTACCGGCGCGGTGCCAACGGCATCCTAATGCGGTGCATCACAAGGGAAGAAGGCTGCGAGCTCCTCGCAGAAATCCATGGAGGTGAGTGTGGGAACCACGCGTCTTCCCGCACGCTGGTCGGAAAAGCCTTTCGGCACGGCTTCTACTATCCTACAGCGCTCCAGGATGCTACTGAGCTAGTGAAGAAATGCAAAGCATGCCAATTTCATGCAAAGCAAATTCATACACCTGCTCAGCCCTTACAAATGATACCTCCTACGTGGCCTTTCGCTGTGTGGGGGATGGGCATCTTGGGACCCTTCCCAAGAGCCGTCGGAGGTTACAAGTTCCTGTACGTCGCCATCGACAAGTTCACCAAGTGGCCGGAAGCTACTCCTGTTGTGACGATCAACAAACAATCTGCAATCCATTTTCTACAATCTATCGTGAGCAGATTCGGAGTCCCAAATAAGATCATCACTGATAATGGGACTCAGTTCACAAGCTCCGCATTTCAAGGATATTGCGAAGACCTCGGCATACAAGTTTGCTACGCTTCCGTAGCTCATCCTGCCAGCAATGGACAAGCCGAGAGAGCAAACGCAGAGATCCTTAAAGGACTCAAAACGCGCACTTATGAGCGTTTGAAAAAGCACGGAGCTAATTGGATCGAAGAGCTTCCGCCCACTCTATGGACTAACAGGACTTCTTCAAGTCGGGCAACCGGAGAAACACCCTTCTTCCTGGTGTACGGAGCTGAAGCGATCCTTCCTCCGGAAATCACCTTGGGTTCCCTCCGAGTCCGGACCTTCGACGAAGCCGCGCAGGACCAGCTCCGGCGTGAAGACCTAGACCTCCTCGAGGAGGGAAGGTGCCAAGCAGCTGTTCGGAATGCCCGATACCGCCAAGCTCTACGGCGCTATCATCAGCGGCATGTGCACAACCGACAGCTCGAGGAAGGCGATCTGGTGCTACGGAGAATACTATCCAGAGAAGGGCAAAACAAACTCTCCCCCGGCTGGGAAGGACCCTTCCGAGTGATCAAAGTATCCCGTCCCGGAAGCGTTCGCTTGGCTACCGAGGATGGGACACCTCTCCCCAATCCTTGGAACATCGAGCACCTCCGTAAGTTCTACACTTAATTCCACGGAGGTGAGTCTTAAGTAACTTGAAGTGTATGTTATAGAGTCATTGTACAGAGGCGGGTAGTTCCTCCGGGAGAGCAGCCGGACCTTTCCCGAAAGGTTTGGAAAGCTCATGCAACACTTGATACAGTCTCCGGACTAGAAGTGTAGCTAACTACCCTGGGTTAAACGAGAAACCGAACACACTTAGCCTGGTTCCGTACCCTAAGAGTGTACTTGTTTCCCCTGTACCCCGGAGCTATAATGAAAGACATCTTCATGTGAAATAGACTCCACGTGCATTCATTTTTGCATAAGGCTCGACATTTTTATTTTTCTCTTTCTTGTCTATAACAGAAACGTGCAATTCTTAAGAAATTCTAGTTAGACCGATTTACGTACGATTCGAGTTGAATTGTCGGATTTTTTAGATTTAAATATCATCTGTGGCCAACTCGCCTGAAAGCCGCCAAGCCATTCTAGGGCCGGAGTGCGCTATCGACTTAGCCTGGTCAAGCACCCTAAGTACGCCACTCTACCTACATCCCGGCAGGCCAAAGTAAGGTGGGTCCATGGACAATTGGATCTAAAAGAAAAGACAATTCATCCAATTATACTAAAAATCGTGTTCAACTTGAAATTCTCTTGAGAACCGTAAGCCGCGACGAAGTTATAGATAAGGAATGAATTTTACTGTTTTTCTTGGCTTAAGTGTGCAGGAAAAATAAACCCAATATTGATGGAGAAAAATCGGAGTTAACCAAGCTCCGACTCCCACCGGCGTTAACTTAAAGATGGTGAGAAGACTCTATCACTAGAGTCTGTTGCCAGCAAGCCAGGCGTGGCAAGGTTCATTGCCGGAGCTACTAAGCTCCGACGATGGACAGTGCCGGAGCTTCTAAGCTCCGACGACTTCAAGGGACCTTCACTATCGAAAACTTCGGACCTAAACTATACGAGTTCGAAGCAAATTTGTCTTCAACAAAACTCAACATCCTTTTGGTACATGTCCACAATCAAATTGTGCACATCTACCAGGGGGCCAAGTGAAGACAAAGATGTTGAAGACAAAAAATGAAATTCACGAAAAATTGGGGATTTCATTTCATCAGAAGACCGGAGATTACATCTGGAGACAAGAGATTACAAAATTGAGGAAGAAGAGAAGATACAAATAAAGGCTAAGAAAGATAGTCCTAGACCCTATGGAAGAACTCAGCGACCTTCTGGGCGACCTCCGACACGCTGGCTCGGGTAGCTTCGTCTTCTCCCTCGACGGGGCCTTCAAGCACCGGGTCCAGAGGGAATCGAGGGTTCCGGCTAGTGTAACACGTCAACACATACTCTGTGACGTTCCTAGCCAGGGATTGCCCCTCGACCTCCAGCTGGTCCGCGATGACGTCGCCCACCTTGGAGAGCTTGCTGCCCGCAGCGCTCAACGCTTGCAACGCAAGGTCCGGCTCCGGCTCCGGATCATCCGGGAGCACGGGGCTGAAACCCATCGGCGCTAGCGCATCATCGGCCTTGCTCAGGAACTCCCAAATTTGCAGAGAGTCCGTCTTCCTCAGGCCCTTCATCTCTTCCAGGGACCTCCGGGCCGCCGCCAGCTCCGAATTCTCGCGGGAAAGACGCTCGACTTTTTTGGCGTTTTGCTGAATCTTCGCAGCAACCCGCTTCTCAAGTCTTCCGAGCTCCTCTTCCCGGAGGTGGATCTTGTTCTGGCGGTCGACCAGGTCTTTCTCCCTAGCCTCTATTTTCTTCTCCCGGGCGACAAGGGCACACTCGTACTCGTAGAGTTCCTGCCCCCGCACCCAGGTCTTCTCCTCCTCCTCGAGGCAGCGCTCTTCCAATTTTTTAGTGCGCTCCTCGATACCCTTGTCCGCCAGAGCTGTCTTCTCGGCGAGCTCTTCTTCACGTCGCAAGACGTCATCCCGTAGCTCCAGGAGTTTTTGCTCCTCATCCTCGAGCCGCTTTTCCCTTCCCTCAAGTGCCTCTCGGCGCTTGATGAGTGCGGTGCTGATGGCCTCGAGTTGATCAAACCGAGCGTTGGCCGCGTCGTTAGCAGCCTTAGCTTGGTCATGGTACTCCCGGGATTGGGCGTCGAGGTTGTGAGTCATGCTCTCCCTCTCGTCCAGCATCTCACCCCAGAGCTCCAGACGGACCTTCTCCCGCCTGATCCATTCCTTGTCCTCAGCAATCCTCGACTGCGCCAGCTTGGTCTCGAATTGGAGTCGATTACGCCACCTCCTAAGGGTTTGGCGCTCCTCTTCAAGAACCTTGCTGTCGTGGAAGAAGGCCAGTTGGACTTGGCGTAGACTGGAGCAAGCGTTGTCGATGGACATCGACAGCGAGATGGGCTCCGGACCTTCTGGGGTCTCCTCCGCTGGTTCCAGCGGGTCTTCATTTACAAAAATTGGGTCCCACTCTACGAGAGCGGAACCCCGAGCTTCCAAGGCACTAGGGAACTCCTCCGGGATGGCCTCAGTCGCCACCGAAGAAGGTCCCGTCACCAAATCTTCATTCGCCCCCTCAGGCTGGGGGCCGGCGACTTCGTTCAGGCACTCTGGCTCCGCCACGGGTACCATCGACGTCGTCGCCTCCACTGGCTCCGGCCGGGACGCTTCTTCTGAGGGAGGCTCAAGCTCCCTCGCCTCTTCGACCACCGGCTCTGCAGCCGGCGCCTCCACAATCACCGGCTCTGCAGCCGGCGCTCCAATAGCTACCGGCTCTACGACCGGAGCTTCGGAAGTAACCGGCTCAATTGCCGAAACCAATTCAACTTTCGGCTCGCACGCCGGGGCTTCATCTACCTCCGGCTCAACCGCCGGGGCTTCAGCACTTTCCGGCTCTGAAGCCGGGACCGCTACTTCCTCCGACTCAACAGCCGGAGCATCTACTTCTGCAGCACCAGGGCCCGGAGCTTCAACCTCCGGAGCGGGTGCCGCTGGCGCATCTTCAATCCCGTGGTCCGGCGCTACCACGGGAACTTCTGGAGACGAGTCGAGGTCCATGACCACGACAGCCGGCGCCGGAGCTGTCGCAGCCTCCGCCTGGGGCGGCACCGCGGCTGGAGCAGAAGCCTTCGCAGCCTCAGACACCGTGGTTGAGGGCGGAGCTTCACTCCCCTTCTTGGGTGCGCTGCAGATGAAGAATGAAGAAATTGAGCAAACAGATGCTATAATTAAAAGTTAATTGAGGTAAGCAAGAAAAAATACCTTGGGAGGCTCACGCACCAGCTTGCGCGGAACCTCTTTCCCGGACGTTCCGGGCTGGCCACGGTCGGCGTAGGAGCTCCGGGAGGACTCCCAGGACTTGCCGTAGCCGCGGGTGTTTCCCGGGTCGGAGCTCTCCTTGACCGGGAGGAACTCCTAGACCTGGAGGCCCTCACCACTTCTCGAACCGGAGTCGCCTGTCCGGAGCTGGCACCTCCGGAGGGACCCATCACGGGGACAGCCGCACTCCGGGAGGATCCCACCGCCGGAACAGTAGCGCTCCGAAAAGACCCCACCACGGGGACAGACGCTACAGCGGCGGAGGATCTTCCTTCCTGAAGACGGGGAACTGGCGGGAAAGTAGCAAGCCCGACGGACCTTCCGTCAGCATGTCGCAGCTTCCTCTTCCGGTTCTCCGGCTCTTCCGCCAGCTCCTTGCCCTTGCCGGTGACCTCAGCTCTTGGCTGAGAGACAGGGGTGGAGCCGCCTTCCGACAACCCGGGAATCGCCAACCGGGCGGTCGATCTTCTCTCGACGACGCCAAGGTCGTCAAGCGCGGGCATCTTCCGCCGGAGCTCCCTGCTAAACTCAACTTCCACGTTCAGGGGGAGGAAAGTCGGCGGCGGAGTCAAATACTCTCCGTCAACATCGATGCCGTGCTGGAATTTCTTGAGGTGAAACTCCAAGGACTTCCCCACCATGCTGGACTTCAACCCGGTCTCGACCCGGTCCTCGTCCATCACGCTGTTGAGGGCCCAGGCGAGCTTCTCCCTCCTCTTCAGCGGTGCCCACCTGTTGGACAGGAAGTTGCAGAACACCGCCTGGGGAGTCAGTCCTCCCTCCACACATTGGCGGATCCTGGACAGGATGGGGTCGAAAGCTGCCGCCAGCACCGGAACTTCGCTCCACACCGACGTGTCAATGTCGGGCAGACCGTCTGGCAGCTCCAACCGCTCGTGCTCCTCCACCCGGACGACTACCCAATCTTTCTTCCAGTCATCCCACTTCCCGGAAGGGAACGACCGGAGGTACTTGAACGGGCACTTCTTGCGCTTCACAAAGTAGTAGAAGCCAAGGTACTCGTCACTTCGGCCGGTGGTTTGGACGGTGAAGAAGGTGCGGAAGAGCTCGATGCAGGGAGGGATGCCCACCCACATCTCGAAGAAGTGGACAAAGATGGACACAAGGAGGAGGGAGTGAGGGCCAAGGTGGTATAGCTGCAGACCATAGAAGTCCAGCAGCATCAAGAAGAAGGAAGAAAACGGTGGGATCAGCCCCACCATGGCGTACGATGAAAAGTACACCATTTCGCCGGAGTGCTCCTTTTTAAAGGGAAGCTCCCCGCCGACGCGGACTGAACGGTTGAAGAAGTCCGACGACCACCCCATGAGGGCTCGAACCTTCTTCAGATCGCTCTCCGTCTTCAAACGACTTTCACGCAGACCCAACTCCATCGCAGCACAGCTAGGCGAGAGAAGAGAAGCAAAACACGAGTTGGGAGTTTGAGCGCAAGAACAGATGGAAAGCGTAAAGAACTCCCGACGGTGCACTTTCCTTCTTAAGTAAGCCCACGCAACGCTTGGATGGAAACTGCAGGGGAGTCAAGGATACTACTCAAGAATTCAACCCAGCCGATGACAAGAGGGCCCGGGACCACCCAGACGATCAAGTCGAGGTTCTTACCCAGGCGAACAGTTGTCATCACGAGGCGGGAAACCCAAAGGCGGCGGACTGACAAGGCGCACGGAACCGATACGGTTTTCGTATCGGGAACCGACGACCTTCAATTGCGAGAGATCCGCACGTCAAAGATATTATCTGCCGCCTGAGGTGCGCCACGCGTCGGCACTTAACCGTAAAGTCCCACCAAAGGCACCTCCAAAGACCCTTGAAGACCCAGTTCAAGAGTCGCAAGTGTGGACCCACCTCCGGCGGAATGACTTCATCCCGTTGGCCTTCCCCGGAGGTAGGTCCAGGGGGCCACTGTCGGTACCCTAAAAACCATACACCCCCTGAAGATACAAAGATCTCAAGGGAAGGACATCTACTCAAATTGAAGACCCTCTGGGGCCCACTTGTCAGACGTAATCGGACCCGCTTCTTCAACATGGTTAGCCCCTAGGTTGCCACGTGTACTGTCAGACCAGAGCTATTACCCACAAGGGTGAAGCTCCGGGCCAAGTACTGAAACGGCACCTCCGGAGGTAACCCCTGACCGAGAGAAGCTCCAGACCTGACACGTGCCAAGCCGCCCCGGAGCTTCCCGCTTCCCACGAGCAAGCTCCGGAGCTGCCACGTGTCCATACGTCGGAGCTGGCCGCTTCAAACCCCCGGGAGACGTTGTAACGGCTCCGGGTCTCCAAAGGACAGCCGCAGACTTCAAGACCCGATTAATTATCATTAATTCCACGTTAATGATATTTAATCGGATGATCTTAACACCTGTAACGGCACTGTCGGAGCCGTTACAGGGTTATTAACAACAATTAATCTCGTGTATCAATACCAATAACCGCCAGGGCCACATGTCGGGCCAGGCTGACTTGTAACGGTTTGTCCTTGTACTATAAAAGGACAAACCAACGATACACGAGAGAGAGGACTCTTGAATACTCTGAAGCTCACAAGTTAATACAACACACACACACACACCCGTGGAGTAGGGTATTACTCTCAGGCGGCCCGAACCACGTAAACTACTGTGTCACTCGTGTCCAATCGCGTTTCACCTACTTGAGTCTCCGCGCACCCAAACCGAACCTCAAACTCCTTCCACACTTTCGTAGTGTCAGGGGATCTGCCGACTCCAACAGTCAACAGTGTTTCTCCTACGTTTATGCTAATCGATATATTTTGCTACACATGTAATCTAAAAGATGTTTTTTCATGTTTAGCGAGTTCCACAGACAATATTGCCCACATAGGCATCAACCTACGGCCAAACAAGTAGAAGTGATGCGAAAGGAAGGAATAAATGGAGGGCTGAGTTTTCTATCTTGGTTTTGAGAATATGTAATATTCTCTCATCTTCTATGTATTATAAATTACTATTATTAAAGAAGTATTATTTTAACTCACAATCATTTATGACAGTGTCGGACTCACAATGTCCATGAAGATTTGCGGCAGCTATCTTATGGATTGGTGAATGTTAGAAGCTATGGTCGATATGACGTAAATGGCTTCCGATTCCGTACAACTCATTTTGAAGCTCATCGTTCTCTCGCGGCAACATCAAATTCCGGTGTTGTGACGAGAGCAATGGACACTCAAGGGAATTTAATGGATTATTATGGGATCATTAACAAAATCCTTGAATTTACTTTTACCGAAAATAAGACCCTTCGAGTTGTCTTCTTTGACTGTGACTGGTTTGATCGTACTCATGGAACTCGAGAAAACCAATTTGGAATGGTGGAAGTGAAACATAAGGACCGACTACGAGGTTACAATACATTTTTCTTGCGCATCAAGTTGAACAAGTGTATTATCTACCTTATCCATGCACGAAGCTCAGTGCTTGGTGGGTGGTATATAAGGTGAATCCTCGTGAGCGGCTATATACTCCTGGGGATGATGGTTACCATGATAGCAAAGACGTTGAAGAAGTGTACTAAGAAGAAGAGTTGCCAGACACTTTTATCGTCGAGCTTGGTGCAGGACTCGATCAATTAGTTGGAGATGTTGAAGACGTTGAAGATGTAGAGGCAGATGATACGCGAAAACGAAAATTAGAACAGCCCACGGTGGAAGATCGTTGGGCTGGTTTGAGGAGTAGGGCACAGACACATGACAATGATGTTGATGAATTTTGAAAGTGACTACAAGTAATGTTTTCTTGAAGATAGTAACATGAATTTTATATATTTTATTTGCATATTTACTAATTATCTAATTACAATAGGATGGCGTCAAAGAAGGGTAAGAAGGTGCCGCCGACGAGGGAGTTCTACCCCTCTAGACCTGAGGACGCTTTCGTTGGTGCCTCGTCGACTGGCAGGAGATGCTCTCAGCTGTTGGGGCACGTTCAGACCAGCTCTAGAGCTTCGTCACAGGTAAATGTCACTCGTTTTTGACAAATTCTTTAAATTCAATTTCACATTAAACTTACTTATGAATCTTTTGAATGTTGTAGTCCTCACCGACTGACTCAGAGGCTGCGGCGCCTTTGGTGAGCCAGCCCTCGGCGTGCCAGCCCTCGGCCAGCCAGCCCCCGGCTGGCGATGAGTTTGTTCCTGAGGCCTTTGACTCGGCTGGTGAGGAGCCGTCTGGGTTACCTGACGTGGCGCCCCAGCAGATGCGGAGGACTCACTTTGTCAGTCCTCCCGCGGTCCCTTCACAGAGGATTGTGATTCGTCCAGTCGGAGACAGGTAATAAAAATTATAGTGTTCAATTTTAGTTTCTTTTGATTACTTAAGTAATGAATGCATAAATATCTTGCAGGGTTTGGGACGACACGTCTTTCACCGGTGAGAGACACCACAGACCGGTGAATGGTGTCCTCGGGTCCATAGTGCGTTTGCACTATCCCGGGGTCATCGACGGGGTGCCTGCTCTTTTGTGGGAGGACTACGCACGAGTCCATCACGAGGAGCACGACAACCTTCAGGAGGCCGTATGGGCCGATTTTATGGTAGTATGTTAAAAAAGTTTCTAAGTTTCAAATCTTAAACTCTTTTAGTGAACATCTCTTTAATATATTCTTTATCGCAGGCAAGATATACTTTAGAGGACCCGAACAACCATCACCAGTTTGAGGATGCGAGGCGAGTGTTTCACTACAACGCTGCCAAGGCGTTTCGACAAGCTTTGTCAAACATCTGCGTTCAACTTGTTAATGAGCACTTGAAGGCGCACCAGCAGCCCGTGCTACACTTCCGGCAAGCGAGCGAGATGCACCTGACGGAGGAGGAGTACGCGCAGGTACGTGGAGTGTAGTAAGTATTTTTTTTTGATAGTTTCCTCGATGGTATTTTTAATGACTTCCAACTATGTGCAGGGCCACGTGAGCTGGTTGCAGGGTCGGACCGATGCATTCGAGCCCTTTGTCGCTACTGGGCTAGCGATGAGTTTAAAGCTAAGTCTGAGAAGGCTCGAGACTGCAGAGGGGTCGAGGGGAAGAGCAGGCACGGGCAAGATAACCACTTGCATTTAGCTAAACGCATGGTAAGTGTGTGTAACTTATGTTTACATATTAATAATATATTGTTCATACTAACACGTATTGACAGGAGCGCGAGACGGGGGTGCCGCCCACCCCTGCTGAGGTCTGGAAGAGAGGTCACAGGGACCCTTCTCAGCCGACGGGTTGCAATCAGGCTGCAGCCGAGCGGTTGGTAAATTTAGAAATCATTCATATTAAATATAACTATATAGATTGTTGAACTTACACGGTTTTCTTGTTTTGTAGGCTAAGTATGGGGAGGAGGACAGGAAGATACACGGTGAGGATTTTGATTGGGAACGTCAACCGATCGATCCTCAAGCCGCATATGCAACCGGTGGTGGAAAAGCACACGGAAGGTGAGTTTACAAGTCATTTTATCATTTTCAATTCAAAGTATTCAAGATATTTCAATTTCATATTACTGACTCTCTTTTTTATAGGCTCGCCATATTCGACGGAGTCGTCGACTCGAGGGCGGGAAGACCTGCGAGAGGCAGCTCCACGCAGGCTTCTTCGGTGGGCACGACTAGTCGTCGCGCCTCGCAGAGGGACATTGAGATGCAGTCCCTCTTCAGGCGTCAGGAGGAGTTGGAACGCCAAAGGATCATGATGGAGGCCACGATCCAAAGCCAGGCAGCAGCGTTGGCGCAGATGCGGGAAGCAATGGAGGTAACAAAATAAAAACTAAAGTTCTCATTAATTCAGCGTAAATGACTTACTAATAGATAGCATTTAATGTTTGCAATGACAGGCCATGGCTCGGGCGCAAGGTATGGGAATCCAGCTACCGGTACTACCACCGGTCCTTCCTGGCGATCCTTCTTCAATAGGTCAGGTAAGTTTCTATGTAATCCTTCTTCTCCAACGTAATTAGATTGAGATAGATGAAAGAGAGAGATAGTTAGATAGAAGAAAATGATTGAGATAGAAGAAAGAGAGAGATAGAAGAAAGAGAGACAGAAGAAAGAGTGAAAGATAGTTAGATAGAGTAAGAGGAGAATGAAGAGAGAGAGTAAGATGTAGATGGAGATAGAGTGAAAGTTGCCTAGAGGGGGGGTGAATAGGCTAATCGACCTGCAAATGACTTAATAAAACGAGATTAAATCACAGGCGATGGACTAGTCCGGTCTGGGGGCGGACTAGTCCGGTCAGCCTGCGTGAAGAATCCTAAAAAGTGTTTCTAGCAAGTTTTAAGGGGATTTTCTCGAGGCTACAAGTGAGGATATGTTTATGACAAGTTTAGAAATTACCAACACAAGAGTAAATCAAGTTTCAACTAGATTATATCAATGTGAAGCGCAAGACAAGACTAGCAACCCTAGAACGAAGAATGCGATAAACAAATTGCGAAGAACACGGAGACACAAGGATTTTATCCCGAGGTTCGATTCCACACAAGAATCTACGTCCCCGTTGAGGAGTCCACAAAGGACCGGGTTCATCAACCCTTCCCTCACCAAGTTTACCGCACATGCCTAACTTGGTTCTTCACTATCTCAAAGTGCGAATACAAGATTCGTTGGGGCTTCTCACAATCTGAGGCTCCCACACCACAAAGATGATCGACAATGCAAAACACACTCAACACACAGCTCACAAAGACTCAATGAGTGCAAGAGATCAAAGCGGGAGCACAAGCGCGATGTTCTTCCTCTTCTCCACCTCACTAAACCCTAATCCACTCAAGAATTAGTTTTAGAGGGAAAGTTGGCAAGAAAGAGGCTTAAGAGTGCTCCAAGTTGGCTGTGGCGGCGCTAGGGTTCGAGAGTATTCAAGAGCCTTGTCAAAAGAACCCAGGGGACCTCTATTTATAGAGGTCCCAAGCCCATACTGCTGACTTCAGCAAAAGGGCGGACTAGTCCGGCCTCAGGCCCGGACTAGTCCGGCCTAGGGGACCACTGACCCCTCTGACAACTGTCGCACTGCGCGGCAATCGTCACGCTACCCGCCAAACTTCAAATTCAAACGGTAACTTCGACAACGGACTAGTCCGGCCCTTACCGGACTAGTCCGATCTCACACAGAACCTTTTGTTCCGTGTGAAAACGGACTAGTCTGGAGACCACGGACTAGTCCGGCCCCATGGGCGGACTAGTCCGACCTACCCAGACTTAGTCGCAAAACCTCTCTGCACTCGGCACCACGGACTCGTCCAGCCCACGGACGGACTAGTCCGATCTCACACAAGACCTTTTGGTCCGCCCCAAAATGGACAAGTCCGCTCTCTAGGACTTAGTCCCGAAACTCCACTTCAAGGGGTACCCTGGACTAGTCCGGTCCACTACGGACTAGTCCGAAGTCACACAGGACCTTCTGGTCCGTATGAAAACGGACTAGTCTGGCCAGGAGCGGACTAGTCCGGCCCTAAGGCGGACTAGTCCGGCCACTCCTGCCAGACTACTCTAACTTCAGCTTCAAAATAGGATTTCTACCTCAACCACTACTCTTGAGCTCCTACTTTGATCTCTTTGCACTTTACGCACACACCCTCCTATTTCTACGGCTAGTCTAACTCAATCACGCTAGAAACCCTAGTTTCTACGCTTCGAGTCGACTCCGTTTCCATCCTTTTCCTTTTTGAGGGTTTGCGTCTCCGATCGAGTCCACACCTGTGCTAAGATCATATGAGCTCATTAGCGACTTAATTGTCGTCATCAATCATCCAAAACCCACGGGGAACCTAGATGCACTTTCAATCTCCCCCTTTTTGGTGATTGATGACAACACATCAAGTCCTTCACAATTAAGAGTATAAATTTTGGTTTTCATAACTTGTGTGCGTATGAATGACTCCCCCTCAATGTATGCAGCATGTAAAAGAGGTGGAGGAGATCTTTCATACCCACACACGTTATGGTGGGGTGCCTACGTGATGTGCTCAACAATTGTGACAAGACATAAAAAGCATCAATGTAATCAAAAGATTGGCAATAGGAACATTATATTGATATTAAACAACATTAACAGGTCTTGCACAAAAGTAAACATCCAAGTAGCATGAATAAATTACAAAAGAGTCCAAATGCCAAGAACACACCACACAAAAGACTGCTACTTCCCCCAAACACACACAAAGGACTGACTCCCCCTAACTCTCCCCCTTTGGCATCAAGGCACCAAAAAGGAAAAGAAGAGGGGGACAAGGACCCAAAAGCTAGTCCTCGTCCTCGTCACTATCGCCGTCGCGGGAGTCGCTCTCCGTGGCCTCCGGGTCCTCGACGTCTTCCTCATGATCGTCGTCGTCGGAGCCCGGTGCGGAGGTACCCTCCGTCTCACCCAAGAGTGCCAACTCCTCGGGGGTGAGAAGGGGGTATGGAGTGAGCTCGTCGTCGGAGGCCTCAGGGCTCATCGGAATCTCCATCTTGTCGCAGAGCTTCCTCACGTAGCGCTCAGTCCGCTGAGCTCGCACCTCGGCTTTGCGGCACAAGGTGAAGATGGACCGAAGAAACTTGAGGACTCCGCTGCTAGAGGAGCCACCGGGTGAGTGAGAGGCACGACGAGAGGCTCCACCACGAGGTTCCTCCGGCTGAGAGGGAGGATCCGCGTTCTTCCGGCGCGGAGGAATCGGGACAACAGGTGGCATCTGGGGTCGAAGAGGCTGGTGAGTGGTGTCCTTTACAAACACAAGCCCGGACACCTTCTCGATCAGACACATAATGTATGGGGCATAGCCACAGGCACGGTTGGGTGTGTGTGAGATTTTGTAGATATTATCAAAGATGTAATCTACAAGGTTGAACATCTCATGTCCATCAATGAGAGACAACAGGTGCCTGAGGTGACCCTGGATGATCCCTGCATCCCCTTCTTTGGGAGCCACTGTCCTCCTGAGAATCCTGTTAAGGATGCTGTAGAACGGGAGGATGTTCCTGGCCAATCCAGCTTCACACCGGACGTGAGGAGGGTACATATAGCTCATGTCATCCCTGTCCATGGCCTTGAGATTGGAGATAATGATCTCATGGTCCAGGTGACTCTCCAGACCAAGAGCCTGAGCAAACACCTCAAAGGTGGCATAGTACTGCTCACCGTTGGTCATCCAAGTGATGGCTCAGTCACCACGTGAATGGAAGTGAACTGTGGTATAGAACTGTACTATGACCTCCTCATTCCAGTCATACTTGAATCCAAGAATGTCCTTGATTCCGTGGTGCTCAGCTGCCTTGATCACTGCGTCAAACGCCTCATGTTTCTTCTTGGCCATATAGGTCCAGTCCACCCATTGAGCCTGGATCACTGGCTTCTTCATGGCCTGGTAGACTGTGCGATAGTAATCGCAATGGAAGTCACACCAGAAACGAGGGTCGGCGGTGGACCTCTCATACCTATAGACATTCTCATCTCTGAGCCTCCTTGCCTTCTCAGCTCCTTTTCCCTTGAATGTGTTTGCTAAGAGATTGGGCTGACGGTTTGGGTTGCGTGCTGGACTGTGCATCACAAGAGGGCCAACAGCCTGAGCCTTCCCTTTTTCACGAATCATAACTCCTCCGGGTGCCTTCTTGGCTGGCACCTTGACGGAGGGCTTCTTCTTCTTCGGCTCGACTGGAGTCGGAGCCTTTCCTTTCTTAGGGTCACGCTCGACCCTTGGCTCTTCTTCCCTTTGGGCTTGCTCCTTGCCCTTTGTCTTCTCGCCAACAGTGACGAGTTTCTTCCTTTTAGGGGCATTGGCCTCAGCGGCCCTGGAGTTGTGAGCCTCATTGTCTTGCCTTTTCTTCCTCCTTAGCTCATTCAGGCATTCTGCAGTTGCTCGTGCCAAGGCTTCTTCTTCATTGTAGATGGTGGCAGCTACTTTGGAGGCTTCGAGGGCCTTCAACCGCCTTTCTTCTTTTTCCTTCTGCACCTTAATGAGGGCAGCCTTCGTCCTTGCTTCGACGATCTGAGCCTTGGTGCGGCCCTCCCGGGGCACTTCAGCACCTCTCTCCTCGGTGCGGCCCCGATAGGTCTCAGGGCGTTCTTCCTCGCCCGCGGGGTTGAGACGAGAAGGGGAACGCTCCGAGTTCGACATGTTGCGGAAGGTACATAGAAAGGAAGGTATGAGTCCAAGGAGAAAGAAGCATTGCGGAAGAAGTCTCGAGAGAAGACTAGGACTAGGGTTTGCTCTGCGCAAACCGGACTTGTCCGCCAGGGGCCGGACTAGTCCGGGTTGCGCAGGATAAACCCTAACCCTAATCGATTCATCGAAAAATCTTCAAATCAGCGCGCAATACTCCTAGGCTGTGATCACAAAGGTATATGGAGCAATATCTATGAAGGTGTTCCTATCAAAAACCTCAAGAATCAAAAATGGGGAAAGTTTTTGAAAAAGCGGGAATACCTTCTCAAATCCGCGAGAATCGATGAAATCGACGATGGATTGCGAAGGTGAAGCTCGGGGAAACGATCCCTCACTCCCAAAGACTCCAATGCACGGATTGGAATCGAGAGTTGGTGGTTGGAGCGAAAAATCGCCGAAGAGGGCGGTTTCTAGCGCGCGTGAGGGAGAGAAGTGGAAGTGAGAGAGAGAGAGGAAGGGTTTTGGCCGCCCCTGGGGTTTAAGTCCCCAAGGGCCAGACTAGTCCGGTGTCAGGGCGGACTAGTCCGGTCTGCGGACCAGCCGCGGACTAGTCTGGACCCGGACTTGTCCGTCCACAAGGGCGGACTAGTCCGGTCCGACTAGGCTAAAAAGCGATGTTTTTGAGTTGCACACACACTATTGGTCCTTATGGATAACAAGCAACACAAACATGATTATTGAAGAAGAAAATGATAAAAACATGATCAATTTCCAAGAAAAAGTTTTCTCAAACAGTTTTTGAAGAGAAATTAAGATAGAGAAGAGTTTTTCGAAATAGCTCAAAAATGTGAGGAATGTGGTTTAAGCCACATTCCTAGAATCCAAAATGTTGAGCTAACTTCTTAGCTCACAGAAACGCTTCTCATCAAGAGGCTTGGTGAAAATATCCGCGAGTTGATGTTCCGTCCTCACATGAGAAATCACAATATCTCCCTTCATTGAGTGATCTCTCAAGAAGTGATGTCGTATGTCTATGTGCTTGGTCCTAGAGTGCTCCACCGGATTATGGGCTATCTTTATGGCACTCTCGTTGTCACACAAGAGTGGAATGTTGCGCAAGTTAATCCCATAATCCCTAAGGGTTTGTCGCATCCAAAGAAGTTGTGCACAACAACTTCCGGCTGCAACATATTCCACTTCGGCGGTGGAGAGAGCAATAGAGTTTTGCTTCTTGGAGGACCAAGACACTAGAGATCGACTCAAGAATTGGCATGTACCCGATGTGCTCTTCCTATCAACTTTGCACCCCGCATAGTCCGCATCGGAATATCCAATGAGGTTGAACTTAGATCCCTTGGGGTACCAAAGTCCTAAGGAAGGTGTGTGTGTACTAGATATCTAAAGATCCTTTTAACGGCGGTCAAATGACAAGCCTTAGGTGCCGCTTGAAAGTGTGCACACATACACACACTTAGCATGATATCGGGCCTAGATGCACAAAGATAGAGAAGTGAACCAATCATAGACCTATACAACTTTTGATCCACACTTGGACCATCCTCATTTAGGTCTAGGTGTCCATTTGTCCCCATAGGGGTTTTGATGGGTTTTGCCTTATCCATGTCAAACTTCCTTAGAATATCTTGAGTATACTTAGTTTGACTTATGAACGTCCCTTCTTTGAGTTGTTTTACTTGAAATCCTAGAAAGAACTTTAACTCACCCATCATGGACATTTCAAACCTCTCCGTCATTATCTTGGAGAACTCATCACAAAACACCTTATTTGTGGAACCAAATATGATGTCATCCACATATATTTGGCACACAAAAAGATCTTCGTTGAAGTGCTTTGTGAAAAGGGTATAGTCCGCTTTGCCTATCCTAAAACCATTTTCAACTAGAAAGTCTCTTAGGCACTCATACCAAGCTCTAGGAGCTTGCTTGAGGCCATAAAGAGCCTTTCGCAATTTGTAAACATGGTTAGGATAGTCTTGGTCTTCAAACCCTGGAGGTTGCTCTACATAAACTTCTTCCTTGATTGGGCCATTAAGGAATGCACTCTTAACATCCATTTGGTAGAGCTTGAAGTCATGATGAGTAGCAAAAGCTAGTAATACCTGAATTGACTCAAGCCTAGCTATGGGGGCAAATTGAAAGTGCATCTAGGTTCCCCGTGGGTTTTGGATGATTGATGACGACAATTAAGTCGCTAATGAGCTCAAGTGATCTTAGCACATGTATGGACTCAATTGGAGACGCAAACCCTCAAAAAGGAAAAGGAAGGAAACGGAGTCAACTCGAAGCGTAGAAACTAGGGTTTCTAGCGTGTTTGAGTTAGACTAGCCGTAGTAATAGGAGGGTGTGTGTGTCAAGTGCATTGAGACCAAGTTTGGGAGCTCAAAGTGGTTTAGAGGTCAAACCTATGAAAGAAATGAGTGATTGAGTGGTCTGGCCGTAGGGCCGGACTAGTCCGTGCAGGAGGCCGGACTAGTCCGTTCCTGGCCGGCCAAGTCCGTTTTCTGGCCGGACCAGAAGGGTCTGACTGAGATCGGACTAGTCCGTTTGTGACCGGACTAGTCCGGCTAGCTGTGAGTGGGTTTTGGGATGAAGTCCCAAAACCACGGACTTGTCCGTTTTGGACCGGACCAAGAGGTCCTGAGTGAGAACGGACTAGTCCGCCCGTGGGGCCGGACTAGTCCGGGTTGGCTAGAAAAGGTGCTTCTGTGGCTAAGTCTGGGAGGACCGGACTAGTCCGCCCTAGGGGCCGGACTAGTCCGTGGTCCTCAGACTAGTCCGTTTTCACCCGGAGCAGAAGGCTCTGTGTGAGATCGGACTAGTCCGGTGTTGACCGGACTAGTCCGTTCTGGAAGTGACCGTTTGAATTTGAAGTTTGGCGGGTAGCGTGACGATCGTGTGTCAGCTGTCGGGACCTGACAAAGGAGTCAGTGGTCCCCTAGGCCGGACTAGTCCGGGCCAGTGACCGGACTAGTCCGTCCTTTTGCTGAAGTCAGCAAATTGGGGTTGGGACCTCTATAAAAAGGGGACCCCCGGCCTCATTTCAAATACACTTGGAAAAACTCAAACCCTAGCGCCGCCACAGCCAACTTGGAGCACTCCTAAGCCTCTTTCTTGCCTACTTTCCCTCTAAAACTAATTCTTGAGTGGATTAGGGTTTAGTGAGGTGGAGAAGAGGAAGAACATCGCGCTTGTGCTCCCGGTTTGATCTCTTGCACTCGTTGAGTCTTTGTGGGCTGTGTATTGAGTTTGTGTTACTGTGTTGATCATCTTTGTGGTGTGGGAGCCTCAGTTTGTGAGAAGCCCCAACGAACTTTGTAATCACCGTTGTGATTAGTGGAGAACCAAGTTAGGCCCGTGCGGTAAACTTGGTGAGGGAAGGGTTGTTGGACCCGGTCCTTTTGTGGACTCCTCAACGAGGACGTAGATTCCTTGTGTGGGATCGAACCTCGGGATAAAATCCTTGTCTCCTTGTGTTCTTCGCATTTACTCTATTGATTACTTTGTTCTAGAGTTGGTAGTCTCGTTTCATATTCCGCATTGCGACAAACTTGTGGAAACTTGACTTGCTCTTGTTTAGGTTGTTGCTCAACTTGACTTAAACATACACTCACTTGTAGCATTGAGAAAATCCCCTAAAACTTGCTAGAAACATCTTTTTAGGGTTATTCACGCAGGCTGACCGGACTAGTCCGCCCCCTGACCGGACTAGTCCGCCCCCTGTAATTTAATCTCGTTTTATTGAGTCATTTGCAGGTCAATTAGCCTATTCACCCCCCCTCTAGGCAACTTTCAATTGGTATCAGAGCGGGACTCTCCATAAAGAGTCTAACAACTCGGAGAGATGGCCGGAGTGGTGAATGATGATGCATCGAGCAGCAACTACGAGGCGACCCGTGAGGAGACGTTGGCTTATCAAGATAAGCCAACGGACGATGAGGAGACTCGCCAACTCAAGGCGAGGCTCCGGGAGAAGTTGAACATTTCCAAGATTGATCCATCAAACCAATCAAGCGGTGGCGGTGGAGTCAACTACAACCGGCAAGGGTTCAACTATGAACGCCTTGCCGCCAACAACCACTACCTGTCCATCCCATTGGGGAAACCTCCCCAATTCGATGGAACGGACTACGGTATGTGGAAACATAACATGAAGATCCACCTCGTGTCACTCAACCCAGCGTTGTGGCAAATTGTCATGACCGGGGTGGAGATTCCAAAGGATGAGGACAACATAACTCAAGAACAAGCCATCCTCATCCACCGCAACGCTCAAGCTGCGGGTGTGATCATCTCATCTCTCTCTAGAGATGAGTTCAACCGTGTCGATGGCCTTGAAGTGGCCAAAGACATATGGAACACCCTCAAGACGGCGCATGAGGGAAACCGAGTGGTCAAGGAGGCCAAGATCGAGCTCATCGAAGGAGAGCTTGGGAGATTTGCCATCTTGGATGGTGAATCCCCCCAAGACATGTACAACCGGCTAAAGGTGCTGATCAACAAGAGCCGATCTTATGGCTGCACCAAGTGGACCGACCACGAGGTGGTGAAGAGGATGATCCGGGCATTCATGCCTAGGAACGTCTCTTTATGCTCCATGATTCGGGAAAGCCCGGGGTTCACTCAAATGACCCCGGAGGAGGTCCTTGGGAGGATCATTAACCATGAAATCATGGAGAAGGAGGCGCTCTTCTACAACGACCTCCAAAAGTTCACCGCCTCCAAGATGAAGAACGTTGCACTCAAGGCAACGCCCTCTTCAAAGGAGCAAGAAGAAAGTGATGAGGAGAGCCTCGACACCGATGAGGAGGAGGCCTTCTTCATCAACAAATTCAAGAGAATGATGAGGAGGAAGAAAGGGGGGCACAACCATGAAGGCAAGGGAAAGGAAAGAGCAAGACCCAAATCAAGAAGGTCTTGCTACAACTGTGGCGAGTATGGGCACTTCATCGCTGATTGCCCACACGAAGAAACAAAGAAGAAGAAGGAAGGGAAGCCTCAAGAAAGGAGATTCTTCAAGAAGAAGAGGTCCTCCGGACAAGCCCATTTGGGGAAGGAGTGGGACTCTAACGATGAGTCCTCCTCCGAAGAAGAAGAAGAGAAGATGGCCACCATAGCCATCGGGAGGAACTCCAAGGGAGGCAAGCTCTTCCCCAACCTCAACAACGACCACAAGCCTACTTGTCTTATGGCAAGGGAAGGAAAGAGAAAGGTAACATCTCATCCTTCCTCCCCAACTTCCTCACATGATGATTTTGATAGTGCTAGTGAAAATGAGCATATGTTTAAGGACATAAGCAAAAGCACCTTGCGTAGGATGAAGTTGCTTATGGATGAGATCTTTGAGAAGGAAGATCTCATCAATAGACAGGAGGACATGCTCATCCTTGAGAAGGAGAGATGTCAAGAGCTTGATGAGCTCCTTGAGCTCGAAAGAGAGAAGAGCAAGGCATTGGAACACGAACTTGCACTTTGCAAGAAAACGTGTTCAAGTCTTGAGGAGAAGTCAATTGAGCTCAAGGATGAACTTGGAAGCTTGTCAAAAGCTAACAAGATCCTTGAGACTCAAATTGAGTCACTCAAGAACAATGTAACCTCTTCCTTCAAGAGCTCAACCTCCTCAAAGGCCTCATCCAAGGCAACATCACCTTGCAAGTGCTCCAACTTGATCCTTAAACTTAAGGATGAACTCAACCTAGCACAAGGCAAACAAGCACCTAAGGGTGCCATCTTTGACAAGGAAAAGGTGGCATATGCACGAAGTGCATTCACCAACACAAGACCACCCCATGTCAAGGATGGTCTTGGCTATACTAGAGGTGCAAGGCATAACACCAAAACCTCCAAGTATGGCAAAGACATGATTGTCTTTGTTAAGGGGAGTTCATCCCAAACTAAAAATGAAAAGAACTCACCCTCAAGCAACAAATTGCCTAAATCTGAATTGCATCCTCTATTTCATGATTTTGATGCATCCTATGTGCTAAAGAGGAACAAACACGGCAAAGTGTTTGCTAGATATGTTGGGGCACTCCGCAAGAGCCCCAAGCCTTGCGTGTGGGTGCCCAAATGCCTAACTACTAACGTGAAAGGACCCAACTCAGCTTGGGTACCTAAAAGGAAGGCATAAACTTGTTTTGTAGGCATACTCCTCCGGTGGATCGAAATGGGTGTTGGATAGCGGATGCACCAACCACATGACCGGAGAGAGGAGCATGTTCATAGAATATGAGGAGAATAAGGATCCAAGTGAAGGAATCTTCTTTGGGGACAATAGCCAAGGGAAAATCCTTGGCTCCGGTAAAATTTCTATCTCCTCATTACATACTTTATCAAATGTCTTGCATGTTGATTCCCTAGACTATAATCTCCTATCCATATCACAGCTTTGTGATAAAGGATATAAGTGTGTGTTCACTAGTGAGGGAGTGAATGTCATTAGAGAAGGTAATGACTCGATAGCCTTTAAGGGAGTGCTCAAGGGAAAGCTCTATCTTGTGGACTTCACCGCGGATAAAGCTCAACTTGACACATGCTTAATGGCTAAAGCCAACATGGGATGGCTTTGGCATAGAAGGCTAGCCCATGTTGGAATGAGGAACCTTCAAAAGCTCCTTAAGGGTGAGCATGTTCGTGGCCTAAAGGATGTAGTATTTGAAAAGGATAGGCCATGTAGTGCTTGCCAAGCGGGAAAGCAAGTAGGAGCTCAACACCCCTCTAAGAATGTCATGACGACAACTAGACCTTTGGAGTTACTCCATATGGATCTCTTTGGCCCCATTGCTTACATTAGCATTGGTGGTAGCAAGTATGGTCTAGTCATCGTTGATGACTTCTCTAGATATACTTGGGTGTTCTTCCTGCATGATAAAAGTGAAACTCCCGGTGTCCTTAAGAAATTTCTAAGGAGAGCTCAAAATGAGTTCACCTTAAGGATAAAGGCTATAAGGAGTGACAATGGCACCGAATTCAAAAACATGCAAGTAGAAGAGTTCCTAGATGAGGAGGGCATCAAGCATGAGTTTTCCGCTCCCTATTCTCCACAACAAAATGGCATAGCCGAAAGAAAGAATAGGACGCTCATTGAGATGTCAAGGACGATGCTAGATGAGTACAAAACATCGGACCGGTTTTGGGCGGAAGCGGTTAACACCGCTTGCCATGCCGTGAATCGATTGTACCTTCATCGCCTCCTCAAGAAGACCCCTTATGAGCTTCTAATCGGTAAGAAACCCAATGTTTCTTACTTTCGGGTCTTTGGTAGCAAGTGCTATATCCTCAACAAGAAGCCTAGGACTTCGAAGTTCGCTTCAAAGTCCGATGAGGGTTTCTTGCTTGGATATGACTCAAACACTCATGCGTACCGTGTGTTCAACAAATCCTCCGGAATTGTTGAAGTAGCACGTGACGTGGTGTTTGACGAAACCAATGGCTCTCAAGTGGAGCAAGTTGACCAACATGCCCTTGATCAAGAGGAACCTCCACTAGAAGCTCTAAGGAGAATGGCACTTGGAGATGTTCGCCCACAAGAACCATCTCAAAGCCCAAGTGACCATCATCATTATGAAGTAGGTCAAATCCCCATTGGACAAGTTGAAGATCCACTAGAAGCTCCCCAAAGTGTTAATGAGAATGAGGATCAAGGGGGAGGCTTGGATCAAGGGGGAGACCAAAGTGAAGAAGATGAACCAAGTAATTCAAGAGGTCAACCCCCGCATCCTCGTGTTCATCAAAGTGTTCAACGGGACCATCCCGTTGACAACATTCTAGGAGATATCACAAAAGGAGTAACAACACGCTCACGTGTTGCAAACTTTTGTGAGCATTTCTCTTTTGTCTCATCCTTGGAACCACATAAGGTTGAAGATGCCTTAAGGGATCCGGATTGGGTAGTTGCCATGCAAGAGGAGCTCAACAACTTTGAAAGGAACAAGGTTTGGGAGCTTGTCAAGCGCCCTCAAGCTAATGTTGTTGGAACCAAGTGGGTGTTTCGCAACAAACAAGATGAGCATGGAGTGGTAACTAGGAACAAGGCAAGACTTGTGGCAAAAGGATACTCACAAGTTGAGGGATTGGACTTTGATGAGACATTTGCCCCCGTAGCTAGGCTTGAGTCCATTCGGATACTACTAGCCTTTGCTACTCATCATGACTTCAAGCTCTACCAAATGGATGTTAAGAGTGCATTCCTTAATGGACCAATCAAGGAAGAAGTTTATGTAGAGCAACCTCCAGGGTTTGAAGATCAAGACTATCCTAACCATGTTTACAAACTACGAAAGGCTCTTTATGGTCTCAAGCAAGCTCCTAGAGCTTGGTATGAGTGCCTAAGAGACTTTCTAGTTGAAAATGGTTTTAGGATAGGAAAAGCGGATTATACCCTTTTCACAAAACACTTCAATGAGGATCTTTTTGTGTGCCAAATATATGTGGATGACATCATATTTGGTTCCACAAATAAGGTGTTTTGTGATGAGTTCTCCAAGATAATGACGGAGAGATTTGAAATGTCCATGATGGGTGAACTGAAGTTCTTTCTAGGATTTCAAGTGAAACAACTCAAAGAAGGGACGTTCATAAGTCAAACTAAGTATACTCAAGACATTCTAAGAAAGTTTGACATGGACAAAGCAAAACCCATCAAAACCCCTATGGGGACAAATGGACACCTAGACCTAAATGAGGACGGTCCAAGTGTGGATCAAAAGCTATATAGGTCTATGATCGGATCACTCCTCTATCTTTGTGCATCTAGGCCCGATATCATGCTAAGTGTGTGTATGTGTGCACGCTTTCAAGCAGCACCCAAGGCTTGTCATTTGACCGCCGTTAAAAGGATCTTGAGATACCTTGTACACACACCCACCCTAGGACTTTGGTACCCCAAAGGATCCAAGTTTAACCTCATTGGATATTCCGATGCAGACTATGCGGGGTGCAAAGTCGATAGGAAGAGCACATCGGGTACGTGTCAATTCTTAGGTCGATCTCTTGTGTCTTGGTCCTCCAAGAAGCAAAACTCTATTGCTCTATCCACCGCCGAAGCGGAATATGTTGCGGCCGGAAGTTGTTGTGCACAACTTCTTTGGATGCGACAAACTCTTAGGGACTATGGGATTAACTTGCGTAAAATTCCACTCTTGTGTGACAATGAGAGTGCAATCAAGATAGCCCATAATCCGGTGGAACATTCTAGGACCAAACATATAGACATTCGACACCATTTCCTGCGAGATCACTCAATGAAGGGAGACATTGAGATTTCGCATGTGAGGACGGAACATCAACTTGCGGACATTTTCACAAAGCCTCTTGACGAGAAGCGTTTCTGTGAGCTAAGAAGTGAGCTCAATGTGTTGGATTCTCGAAACGTGGCTTAAAGCACCATTCCTCATATTTTTTTAAGCCACATTTCGAAAACCTCCTCTGTATGTCGATTTCTCCTCAAATTTATTTGAGAAATCTATTTTCCTCATGAAAATGTTCATAAGTTGTTCCTTATTGGCTCACAATCATGCTTGTCATGTTTTTCCTTGCTATACTCGTACAAAAGGACTTAACTCTATGGGCAAAACCCAAATATATTCTCTTTCAGCCCAGCTGAACCGGACTAGTCCGCCCCTACGGCCGGACAAGTCCGGGTCAGACTAGTCCGCGGCTAGTCCGCACACCGGACTAGTCCGGCCTTCCACCGGACAAGTCCGGACCCGGACTAGTCTGGGTCTGGTTCGCAGACCGGACTAGTCCGGCCCCTCAACCGGACTAGTCCGGCCCTTGGGGACTTAAAACCCCCAGGCGGCCCAAACCCCCCTCTCTCTCTCTCTCTCATTTGCCTCTCAAACTTCCACACGCGCACAACCGCCCCCAAATCGGCGATTTTGCGCTCCAACCACCAAAACTCAACTCCAATCCACGCATCGAAGCCTTTGGGAGTTAGGGATCACTTCCCCGCGCTCCACCTTCGAGATCCACGCCGATTTAGACGAATCAAGCGGATTTTTGAAGGTATTTCACCGTTCCTCAAAAACTAGCCCCATTCTTGATTCTTCAAGTTTTTGATAGGAACATCTTCGTTAATGTTGTTCCATACATCCTTGCGATCATAGCCTAGGAGTATTGCACATTGATTCACAAATTTTTCGATGAATTGATTAGGGTTAGGGTTCTTCCTGTGTAACCCGGACTAGTCCGGCCGCCAGGCGGACAAGTCCGGCCAGCGGACTAGTCCGTCCCTGGGGCGGACAAGTCCGGTCTGCACAGGGCAAACCCTACTTCTAGTTGGTTCTCGAGATCTTTTCGGCAATACTTTTTCTTCCTAGGCTCATATCTTCCTTCCTCCATCTTTTTCACAGAATGTCGAACTCCGAGCGCTCTCCTCCGCGTGTCCACCTCGAGGGGCGTACCGAGGCCCAAATTGCCGAGGCTCGGACTAAGGCTGCGCTAATTGAGGCGCAGAAGGCCAAGGAGGAAAGAAAGCTCAAGGCACTCGAAGCATCCAAGGTGGCTGCGAGCATTTACAATGAGGATGAAGCCATTGCTCGTGCCACCGCGGAATCCCTCCATGAGCTGAGGAAGAAGAAAAGAGAGGATAGGGAGGCCCACAACTCCAGGGCTGCTGAGGCCAGCGCTCCTAAGCGAAAGAAGCTCGTCACTGTTGGCGAGAAAGCGAAAGGCAAGGAGCCAGCCCAAGAAGAGGCTGCCCCTAGGGTCGAGCGCGACCCAAAGAAGGGAAAAGCCCCGGCTCCAGTCGAGCCGAAAAAGAAGAAGCCCTCCATCAAGGTGCCAGCCAAGAAGGCACCCGGAGGGGTTGTGATCAAGGAGAAGGGGAAGGCCACCTCTATTGGCCCCCTCGAAGTCCACACACCGGAAAGAAATCCCAACCGGCAAAAGGAACTGTCGGCAAATGTATTTCATGGCAAGGGGTCTGAAAAGGCAAGGAGACTAAGGGAAGAAAAGGTCTACAAGTATGAGAGGAGCACGGCAGATCCCAGATTTTGGTGTGACTTCCACTGTGATTATTACAGGCTAGTCTACCAACAAATGAAGAGGCCAGTGATAGAGGCTCAGTGGGTGGACTGGGACTATATGGCAAAGAAGGAGCACTCTGCCTTTGATGCTGTGATTGAAGCTGCCGAGCGCCATGATCTCAAGAAGATCATGGGCTTCAAATATGATTGGAATGTGGAAATCATTCTTCAATTCTACTCCACAATTTACTTTTCAAGCTCAGGTGACAGGAGGATAACTTGGATGACTCATGGTGAACAATACTCTGTCACCTATGCTGAGTTTGCAAGGATCCTGGGTCTTGAGGCTCACATGGACCACGAGATCATTATCTCGAACCTCAAGGCTGTGGATCGTGAGGAGCTGGCTTACATGTATCCAAGCCACCTCCCGTTTGATGCCGGACTCGCTCGAAACATCAAGCCCTTCTACAGCATCATGAACAGAATCCTCAGACGGACGATAGCACCAAAGGATGGTGATGCTGGGGTGATTCAAGGGAATCTGAGGCACCTACTACTTCTGATTGATGGGGAAGAAAAGTTCAACCTCGTCGATTACATCTTCGACGACATCTTCAACATCTCGCATACTCCTAACAGGGCGTGCGGGTATGCCCCCTACATCATGTGCCTCATTGAGAAGGTATCGGGCGTGTCCTTTGTCAAGGATGTATCGCACCGACCTCTGCGCCCCCAGAAGCCGCCAAATGTGCCGGTGCCTCCTCGTCGCAAGAATGCAGATCCTCCGTCTCACCCAGTGGCACCTCCTTTTCCGCCTCCGCCTCAGTCCATGAGTGCGTTCTTCAAGTGCTTCAAGGCCATCTTCACCTCGTGCCGGAAGCAAGAGATTCGCGCTCAGAGGGCACACAAGCGCCAAGAGAAGTATCTTAAGGCGGTGTGCGACAAGCTGGAGGTCCCGATGTCCTCCCCGGAGGTGAGTGATGGGGAGATCACTCCCTTCCCCACCTTCACCGCCGATGAGCTCGCCCAGCTCCAAGAGGATGGAAGCTCCTCTCGGGCTGCTCCCTCGGCAAGGAACTCCGACGACAACGACGACGATGTCGATGATGAGGACGACGTCGAAGATTCCGAGGCCACGGAGAGTGGAAGTGGCGAAGACGAGGACTAGCTCTTAAGTCTTAGCTTCCTCCCTTCTTTTCCTTTTTGGTGCCTTGATGCCAAAGGGGGAGAGTTAAGGGGGAGTTAACCGTGTGTGGGTGTGTTTTGTGATGCATGTCCTTCATGTAACATATTTATGCTCTTGGATATTTATATTTGTGCAAGACTCGTTAATGTTGCTTACTATCAATATACTGCTCTTATTGTCAATCTTATGAATGTATTGATGTCATTTATGTCTTGTCACAATTGGTGAGCACATCACGTAGGCACCCCACCATAACGTGTGTGGGTATGAAAGAACTCCTCCACCTCTTTTACATGTTGCATACATTGAGGGGGAGTCATTCATACGCACACATGTTATGAAAACCAAACGTTATACTCTTATTTGTGTAGGACTTAATGTGTTGTCATCAATCACCAAAAAGGGGGAGATTGAAAGTGCATCTAGGTTCCCCGTGGGTTTTGGATGATTGATGACGACAATTAAGTCGCTAATGAGCTCAAGTGATCTTAGCACAGGTATGGACTCAATTGGAGACGCAAACCCTCAAAAAGGAAAAGGAAGGAAACGGAGTCAACTCGAAGCGTAGAAACTAGGGTTTCTAGCGTGTTTGAGTTAGACTAGCCGTAGTAATAGGAGGGTGTGTGTGTCAAGTGCATTGAGATCAAGTTTGGGAGCTCAAAGTGGTTTAGAGGTCAAACCTATGAAAGAAATGAGTGATTGAGTGGTCTGGCCGTAGGGCCGGACTAGTCCGTGCAGGAGGCCGGACTAGTCCGTTCCTGGCCGGCCAAGTCCGTTTTCTGGCCGGACCAGAAGGGTCTGACTGAGATCGGACTAGTCCGTTTGTGACCGGACTAGTCCGGCTAGCTGTGAGTGGGTTTTGGGATGAAGTCCCAAAACCACGGACTTGTCCGTTTTGGACCGGACCAAGAGGTCCTGAGTGAGAACGGACTAGTCCGCCCGTGGGGCCGGACTAGTCCGGGTTGGCTAGAAAAGGTGCTTCTGTGGCTAAGTCTGGGAGGACCGGACTAGTCCGCCCTAGGGGCCGGACTAGTCCGTGGTCCTCAGACTAGTCCGTTTTCACCCGGAGCAGAAGGCTCTGTGTGAGATCGGACTAGTCCGGTGTTGACCGGACTAGTCCGTTCTGGAAGTGACCGTTTGAATTTGAAGTTTGGCGGGTAGCGTGACGATCGTGTGTCAGCTGTCGGGACCTGACAAAGGAGTCAGTGGTCCCCTAGGCCGGACTAGTCCGGGCCAGTGACCGGACTAGTCCGTCCTTTTGCTGAAGTCAGCAAATTGGGGTTGGGACCTCTATAAAAAGGGGACCCCCGGCCTCATTTCAAATACACTTGGAAAAACTCAAACCCTAGCGCCGCCACAGCCAACTTGGAGCACTCCTAAGCCTCTTTCTTGCCTACTTTCCCTCTAAAACTAATTCTTGAGTGGATTAGGGTTTAGTGAGGTGGAGAAGAGGAAGAACATCGCGCTTGTGCTCCCGGTTTGATCTCTTGCACTCGTTGAGTCTTTGTGGGCTGTGTATTGAGTTTGTTTTACTGTGTTGATCATCTTTGTGGTGTGGGAGCCTCAGTTTGTGAGAAGCCCCAACGAACTTTGTAATCACCGTTGTGATTAGTGGAGAACCAAGTTAGGCCCGTGCGGTAAACTTGGTGAGGGAAGGGTTGTTGGACCCGGTCCTTTTGTGGACTCCTCAACGAGGACGTAGATTCCTTGTGTGGGATCGAACCTCGGGATAAAATCCTTGTCTCCTTGTGTTCTTCGCATTTACTCTATTGATTACTTTGTTCTAGAGTTGGTAGTCTCGTTTCATATTCCGCATTGCGACAAACTTGTGGAAACTTGACTTGCTCTTGTTTAGGTTGTTGCTCAACTTGACTTAAACATACACTCACTTGTAGCATTGAGAAAATCCCCTAAAACTTGCTAGAAACATCTTTTTAGGGTTATTCACGCAGGCTGACCGGACTAGTCCGCCCCCTGACCGGACTAGTCCGCCCCCTGTAATTTAATCTCGTTTTATTGAGTCATTTGCAGGTCAATTAGCCTATTCACCCCCCCTCTAGGCAACTTTCACAAATGTCTCATCAAAATCCAATCCTTCAACTTGTGAGTACCCTTTTGCCACAAGTCGTGCCTTGTTCCTAGTTACCACGCCATGCTCATCTTGTTTGTTGCGGAACACCCACTTGGTTCCAACAACATTAGCTTGTGGGCACTTGACAAGCTCCCAAATCTTGTTCCTTTCAAAGTTATTGAGCTCCTCTTGCATGGCAACTACCCAATCCGGATCTCTTAAGGCATCTTCAACCTTATGGGGTTCCAAGGATGAGACAAAGGAGAAATGCTCACAAAAGTTTGCAACACGTGAACGTGTTGTTACTCCTCTTGTGATATCTCCTAGAATGTTATCAACAGGATGATCCTGTTGAACACTTTGATGAACACGAGGATGCGGAGGTTGAGCTCTTGAATCACTTGCTTCATCTTCTTCACTTTGGTCTCCCCCTTGATCCATGCCTCCCCTTTGATCTTCATTCCCATTATCATTTTGGGGAGCATCTAGTGGATCTCCAACTTGTCCAATGGGGGTTTGACCTACTTCATAATGATGATGGTCACTTGGGCTTTGGGATGGTTCTTGTGGGCGAACATCTCCAAGTGTCATTCTCCTTAGAGCTTCTAGTGGAGGTTCCTCTTTATCAATGGCATGTTGATCAACTTGCTCCACTTGAGAGCCATTGGTTTCATCAAACACCACGTCACGTGTTATTTCAACAATTCCGGAGGATTTGTTGAACATACGGTACACGTGTGTGTTTGAGTCATATCCAAGCAATAAACCCTCATCGGACTTTGAAGCAAACTTCGAAGTCCTAGGCTTCTTGTTGAGGATATAACACTTGCTACCAAAGACACGAAAGTAAGAAACATTGGGCTTCTTACCAACGAGAAGCTCATATGGAGTCTTCTTGAGGAGGCGATGAAGGTACAATCGGTTTACGGCGTGGCAAGCGGTGTTAACCGCTTCCGCCCAAAACCGGTCCGATGTTTTGTACTCATCTAGCATCGTCCTTGACATCTCAATAAGCGTCCTATTCTTTCTTTCGGCAATTCCATTTTGTTGAGGAGAATAGGGAGCGGAAAACTCATGCTTGATGCCCTCCTCATCTAGGAACTCTTCTACTTGCATGTTCTTGAATTCGGTGCCATTGTCACTCCTTATAGCCTTTATCCTTAAGTTGAACTCATTTTGAGCTCTCCTTAGGAATTTCTTGAGGACACTGAGGGTTTCACTCTTATCATGCAAGAAGAACACCCAAGTATATCTAGAGAAGTCATCAACGATGACTAGACCATACTTGTTGCCACCGATGCTAATGTAAGCAATGGGGCCAAAAAGATCCATATGGAGTAACTCCAAAGGTCTAGTTGTCGTCATGACATTCTTAGAGGGGTGTTGAGCTCCTACTTGCTTTCCTGCTTGGCATGCACTACATGGCCTATCCTTTTCAAATACCACATCCTTTAGGCCACGAACGTGCTCTGCTTTAAGGAGCTTTTGAAGGTTACTCATTCCAACATGGGCTAGCCTTCTATGCCAAAGCCATCCCATGTTGGCTTTCGCCATTAAGCATGTGTCAAGTTGAGCCTTATCCGTGGTAAAGTCCACAAGATAGAGCTTTCCCTTGAGCACTCCCTTAAAGGCTATCGAGTCATTACCCTATCTAAGAACGTTCACACCCTCACAAGAAAAAAACACATTTATATCCTCTATCACACAGCTGTGATATGGATAGGAGATTATAGTCTAGGGAATCAACATGCAAAACATTAGACAAAGTATGCGAAGAGGAGATAGCAATTTTACCAGAGCCAAGGATTTTCCCTTAGCTATTATCTCCAAAGAAGATTCCTTCACTTGGGTCCTTGTTCTCCTCATACTCTATGAACATGCTCCTCTCTCCGGTCATGTGGTTGGTACATCCACTATCCAACACCCATTTCGATCCGCCGGAGGAGTAAGCCTACAAAACAAATTTATGCCTTCCTTTTAGGTACCCAAGCGGAGTTGTGTCCTTTTACGTTAGTGCTTAGGCATTTGGGCACCCACACGCAAGGCTTGGGGCTCTTGCGGAGTGGCCCAACATATCTAGCAAACACCTTGCCATATTTGTTCCTCATAAGCACATAAGATGCATCAAAATCATGGAATAGAGGATGCGGTTCAGATTTAGGCATTTTGTTGCTAGAGGGTGAGTTCTTTTCAATTTTAGTTGTGGATGAACTAGCCTTAACAAAGACAATCATGTCTTTGCCATACTTAGAGGTTTTGGCGTTGTGCCTTCCACCTCTAGTATAGCCAAGACCATCCTTGACATGGGGAGGTCTTGTGTTGGTGTATGCACTTCGTGCATACGCCACCTTCTCCTTGTCAAAGATGGCACCCTTAGGTGCTTGCTTGCCTTGCGCTAAGTTGAGTTCATCCTTAAGCTTAAGGATTAAGTTAGAGCACTTGCAAGGCGGGGTTGCATTGGACGAGGCCTTTGAGGAGGTTGAGCTCTTAGAGGAAGAGGCTACATTGTTCTTGAGAGACTCAACTTGAGTCTCAAGGATCTTGTTAACTTTTGACAAGTTCCCAAGTTCGTCCTTGAGCTCAATTGTTTTCTCCTCAAGACTTGAACACGTTTTCTTACTTAGAGCAAGTTCGTGTTCCAATGCCTTGCTCTTCTCTCTTTCAAGCTCAAGGAGCTCGTTGAGCTCTTGACATCTCTCCTTTTCAAGGATGAGCATGTCCTCTTGTCTGTTAATGAGATCCTCCTTCTCAAAGATCTCGTCCATAAGCAACTTCATCCTACGCAGGGTGCTTTTGCTTATGTCCTTAAACATATGCTCATTCTCACTAGCGCTATCAAATTCATCATGCGAGGAAATGGAGGAGGAGGAGTGAGATGTTACCTTTCTCCTTCCCTCCTTTTCCATAAGGCAAATTGGTTTGTAGTCGTTGTTGAGGTTGGGGAAGAGCTTGCTTCCCTTGGAGCTCCTCCCGATGGCTATAGTAGTCATCTTCTCCTCTTCTTCTTCAGAGGAGGACTCATCGTTAGAGTCCCACTCCTTGCCCAAGTGAGCTTGTCCGGAGGGCCTCTTCTTCCTGAAGAATTTCTTCTCTTGAGGCTTGCCCTCCTTCTTCTTCTTCACTTCTTCATGGGGGCAATCAGCGATGAAGTGGCCGTACTCGCCACAATTGTAGCAAGCCCTTTTTGATTTGGGCCTTGCTCTTTCCTTCCCTTTGCCCTCATGGTTGTATCCACCTTTCTTCCTCCTCATCATCCTCTTGAATTTGTTGATGAAGAAGGCCTCTTCCTCATCGGTGTCGAGGCTCTCCTCATCGCTTTCCTCTTGCTCCTTCGAAGAGGGTGTTGCCTTAAGTGCAACATTCTTCATCTTGCAGGCGGTGAACTTTTGAAGGTCGTTGTAGAAGAGCGCCTCCTTCTCCATGATCTCGTGGTTGATGATCCTACCAAGGACCTCCTCCGGAGTCATTTTAGTGAACCCCGGGCTTTCTCGAATCATGGAGCAAAGAGCGACGTTCCTAGGCATGAATGCCCGGATCATCCTCTTCACAACCTCGTGGTCGGTCCACTTGGTGCAGCCATATGATCGGCTTTTGTTGATGAGAATCTTCAATCGGTTGTACATGTCTTGGGGGGATTCACCATCCAAGACGGCGAACCTCCCAAGCTCTCCTTCGATGAGCTCGATCTTGGCCTCCTTGACCACCCGATTTCCCTCATGCGCCGTCTTGAGGGTGTACCATATGTCTTTGGCCACCTCAAGACCATCGACGCGGTTGAACTCATCTCTTGAGAGAGATGAGATGATCACACCCGCAGCTTGAGCGTTGCGGTGGATGAGGATCTTGCGTGATGTTGTCCTCATCCTTCGTGATCTCCACCCCGGTCATGACAATTTGCCACAATGCCGGATTGAGTGACACGAGGTGGATCTTCATGTTGTGTTTCCACATCCCGTAGTCGGTTCCATCGAATTGAGGAGGTTTCCCCAATGGGATGGAGAGGTAGTGGTTGTTGGCGGCAAGGCGTTCATAGTTGAACCCTTGTCGGTTGTAGTTGACCCCGCCGCCACCACTTGATGAGCTTGAAGGCTCAACCACGACAATCTTCAACTTCTCCCGGAGCTTCGCCTTGAGTTGGCGAGTCTCCTCATCATCCGTTGGCTTGTCTTGATAAGCCATTGTCTCCTCACGTGTCGGTTGAGAATCACTGGTCGACACCTCTTCAAACACCACTCCGGCCATCTCTCTGAGTTGTTAGACTCTTGTGGAGAGTCCCGCTCTGATACCAATTGAAAGTTGCCTAGAGGGGGGGTGAATAGGCTAATCGACCTGCAAATGACTTAATAAAACGAGATTAAATCACAGGGGGCGGACTAGTCCAGTCTGGGGGCGGACTAGTCCGGTCAGCCTGCGTGAAGAATCCTAAAAAGTGTTTCTAGCAAGTTTTAAGGGGATTTTCTCGAGGCTACAAGTGAGGATATGTTTATGACAAGTTTAGAAATTACCAACACAAGAGTAAATCAAGTTTCAACTAGATTATATCAATGTGAAGCGCAAGACAAGACTAACAACCCTAGAACGAAGAATGCGATAAACAAATTGCAAAGAACACGGAGACACAAGGATTTTATCCTGAGGTTCAATTCCACACAAGAATCTACGTCCCCGTTGAGGAGTCCACAAAGGACCGGGTTCACCAACCCTTCCCTCACCAAGTTTACCACACGGGCCTAACTTGGTTCTTCACTATCTCAAAGTGCGAATACAAGATTCGTTGGGGCTTCTCACAATCTGAGGCTCCCACACCACAAAGATGATCAACAACGCAAAACACACTCAACACACAGCTCACAAAGACTCAATGAGTGCAAGAGATCAAACCGGGAGCACAAGCGCGATGTTCTTCCTCTTCTCCACCTCACTAAACCCTAATCCACTCAAGAATTAGTTTTAGAGGGAAAGTTGGCAAGAAAGAGGCTTAAGAGTGCTCCAAGTTGGCTGTGGCGGCGCTAGGGTTCGAGAGTATTCAAGAGCCTTGTCAAAAGAACCCAGGGGACCTCTATTTATAGAGGTCCCAAGCCCATACTGCTGACTTCAGCAAAAGGGCGGACTAGTCTGGCCTCAGGCCCGGACTAGTCCGGCCTAGGGGACCACTGACCCTTCTGACAACTGTCGCACTGCGCGACAATCATCACGCTACCCGCCAAACTTCAAATTCAAACGGTAACTTCGACAACGGACTAGTCCGGCCCTTACCGGACTAGTCCGATCTCACACAGAACCTTTTGTTCCGTGTGAAAACGGACTAGTCTGGAGACCACGGACTAGTCCGGCCCCAAGGGCGGACTAGTCCGGCCTACCCAGACTTAGTCGCAAAACCTCTCTGCACTCGGCACTACGGACTAGTCCGGCCCACGGACGGACTAGTCCGATCTCACACAGGACCTTTTGGTCCGCCCCAAAACGGACAAGTCCGCTCTCTAGGACTTAGTCCCGAAACTCCACTTCAAGGGGTACCCCGGACTAGTCCGGTCCACTACGGACTAGTCTGAAGTCACACATGACCTTCTGGTCCGTGTGAAAATGGACTAGTCTGGCCAGGAGCGGACTAGTCCGGCCCTAAGGCGGACTAGTCCGGCCACTCCTGCCAGACTACTCTAACTTCAGCATCAAAATAGGATTTCTACCTCAACCACTACTCTTGAGCTCCTACTTTGATCTCTTTGCACTTTACGCACACACCCTCCTATTTCTACGGCTAGTCTAACTCAATCACGCTAGAAACCCTAGTTTCTACGCTTCGAGTCGACTCCGTTTCCATCCTTTTCCTTTTTGAGGGTTTGCGTCTCCGATCGAGTCCACACCTGTGCTAAGATCATATGAGCTCATTAGCGACTTAATTGTCGTCATCAATCATCCAAAACCCACGGGGAACCTAGATGCACTTTCATAGAGAGAGGGGAAGATAGAGGGAGGGAGATGTAGATGGAGATAGAGGGAAAAGGATGGCAATAGAGAGATAAAGTGAGAGAGAAAGATAGAGTGAGAGACAAAGAGAGAAATGAAAAGAGAGAGAGGAAGAGAGGGGGATCTAGATGAAGATAGAGGGAGAGGAAGGGAGGGAGAGAGATGTTGATGCATTTATATTCTAACTCTAAGTTTCATTAATTGTAGGGATCCGCGACGGCTGCACAAACGCCGCCGCCTTCGCTACCGCCGCCTGGAATGAGGCGCGACGATGACGACTTCGACTTCGGAGGTGGCTCCGGAGGTCAGATGGGCGAGTGAGCCCTTTTATTTGCTTTGTTGATGACGATGTGAGATGTATCGGAATTTTAGTTTGTGATTGTGATGATGTTTGTGTATACTGTGATTGTGTGTATATACTGTGTTTATTGTATCTATTCTGTGATTCTGGCCATCGAGCCGGGTAGTATTTTCTGTTTTTTTAAATAAAAAACCTTATTTGCGATGGCTTTTTATACTGTACCATCGCAAATAAGGAGCGAGGCTGTCGCAATTAAGCAACTGTTATTTGCGACAGCCTGGCTGTCGCAAATAAGCTTTAATTGTGACGGCCGGGCCGTCGCAAATAGCGTCGTGGGTCCCGGAGGAGGACACGTGGGCCCTGCCCACTGAACTTATTTGTGACGGCCTGACCGTCGCAAATAGACACACTTAATTGCGACAGCCTGACCGTTGCAAATAAGATGGCGGGGCCCACCAGTCCCGCGGCAATAACTTGCGACGGCCTCTTCTAGCCGTCGCAATTAAGCTTATTTGCGACAGTGGCCGTCGCAAATAAGCTTAATTGCGACGACTTATTTGTGACAGCCAAAAACCGTCGCAAATAAGGGAAGCCGTCGCAAATAGCTTATTTGCGACGGCATTTAGCTTATTTGCGACGGCCCTAGCCGTCGCAAATCGTCGGGATTCCTGTTGTAAGGACCACGAAGTAAGGACCTGCATGTTACAAGGGAGATCCTCAATTTATTTGGACAAGCAACCAGACTAGTTACGAATATTGGGAAAACTGAAATTTATGCCATCAAATGTTCAGAGGCCAAGTGTCAAGAGGTGATCTTACAACATCAGAATCTATCAGATCTCCCATGCACATATTTGGGGCTCCCGCTACATGTCAGGAAATTGCCTAGATCTGCATTTCATCCACTGATCCAGAGAGTGGCGAACAGGCTCTCTGGTTGGAAACGCACAATGCTATCCAGTGCTGGAAGGGAGGTCCTCATAAAATCAGTTCTCTCAGCTATGCCGACGTACTTCATGACGGTGCACAAAATACCGGCATGGGCGGTCAAAGAGATTGATAAAATCCGCAGATCCTTTTTATGGAAGGGTGATGATCCAGACAAAGTGAAGGGCGGACATTGTCTAGTCAAGTGGAAATTGTGTATCAGACCAAAAAGGTGGGGGGGCCTGGGTATCAAAGACTTGGAGAAGTTTGGGCGAGCGCTTCGTCTTAGATGGCTCTGGCACACTTGGGCGCGAACGAGATAGGCCATGGAAGACCCTCCTAAAACACCAAAGTGCAAGCGATAGACATCTATTTTTTGCATTGACAACAATGACAATTGGTAATGGAAGAGACACACCGTTCTGGGAGGGCAACTGGCTGCATGGCCAAGCACCAAGGAACCTGGCGCCGACTCTCTACCAACATGCAAGATTCAAGAGCAGAAGCGTTGCAAAAGAACTAGCGAATTTTAACTGGATAAGGGGCCTCACTTCAGTCCAAAATGCTGACATTATTGATGAAATCATATTACTAGCAACATCCTTGGAAGATATCTCACTAACAGCAGAAAAGTACCGTGTCAGATGGAAGTGGACATCCAATGGAGACTTTTGGGTGGCCTCTGCATATGAAATCCAATTTACAGGAAGCACGAACAATCAGTGGACAGACACAGTATGGTCCGCAAAAACTAAACCGAAGTGCCAATTTTTCGCATGGTTGGTGATGCACAAGAAGATTCTCACTGCATACGTGCTAGCCAAGAAGGGATGGCCCTCTGATCTGAACTGCCCGTTCTGCCTGTGCTTCCCGGAAACGGCGGACCATATTCTCTGCCAGTGCAGTTTTACTGAGGCTGTTTGGCAAAGAATTGGTGTTTGACTCAAGTTTTCGACGTCTATCCGAATGATAAATACCGAGGGTACACAACAATGGCTCCAATCTATCGCGGCAGCAGGATCTCGCTCATTGAAACAAAAATACACGGGATACCTGATCTCATTCTGGTGGGAGATATGGAAAGAACGAAACTGCCGTATTTTTCAAAATGTTCAATTCTCTCACCTACAGGTGGCCTCCCTCATATTAGACGAACTGCAAATACAGAAATTAGGGAGAGAGTTAGTCAGACTCAGCCCAGGTTTCTAGTTTCGGTAGTATCTATTATCTGCTCTTTCCTTGCTTCCGAGCGCTCGTGTCGATTGTATTAAGATTCTCTTGTATGTCTGACACTATTCGTAGTTTGTATTAGGTCTCTTCTTCCTAATGAATGACAGAGCTCCTGACGTAATTTTTCAAAAAAAAAAAAAAAGGCCAAGGAATTCCGATACATCACGACAGCGAAAAGGGAGTTCTTCTACAGGCAAAAGCAAGCCTTACCAAGATAAAGACGATTCTGAGAACGTTGATGAATTCAACAGTGATGTCATGTTCTTCAAAAATGGACCACCAATCTCTTTGGCAAGCAACTCCTGTCACCAAGCGACATAAGCTTCCGAGGAAAGAGAGAAGGAAATTGTTGAACTGCAGGAAGAACATAAGAAGTCTCCTCCTGCATCCTTCAGAAGGCCAGCCTCAAGTTTCAGGCGAAGATCTGTTCCAGGAGTAAAATTTCAGCCTGTTATCAATGCTGATGAAGACGTGGATGCAAAAAATATCACCAAAGATGTCGCTCATGTTGTACAGGAGGCCAGGGCAACTCTTTATCAGAGTGCCGCTACAGATGAACCTGACACTGTTTCTCCATACGAACCTGATTCTGAAATACCACCAGAAAATATGTCTTTGGATGATTTTGATGTTATTTCTGATGATGAACCTAGTGAGAAGGAGTACCTTGAACCTTCTTTGAAAAATCCAGATATTGCAGGCGGTGGCGGCTCACATGATAACAGTGCTGCAGGAAGCTCTGATCTCAGCAACTTGAAGGTTGCAGAACTAAGAGAACTTGCAAAATCTCAAGGAATCAAACGATATTCAAAGATGAAGAAAGTTGAGTTGGTTGGAGTTCTGAGCAACACGGCTTGATGTTTTTTTTTTCCTTCTAATTCAGTTGGTTTTGGGCTTGTGCACCGCTTTTCAGTCTCTGTGTCCATGAGGTATGGGCAGTTTTAGATAGAAACTTGTAGATGAGCAAGGCTAACTTGGTTCCGTCTGTTCTGATCTTACGGTGGCTCCTTTTGAACCCTTGTATTTTAGTCAATCTGTGTTGAGTGGAGTAAGGTTGCTGAGCCAGTTGTTTCCTAGCATTGTGTTGCGAGCATTAATGTGATGTTTCATCAGAATCGAACAGGTTAGAGTCAGACCATTAAAAACTGGTAATATGCTTAGCTCGGTTATGCTGATATCGTTCTGAACCAACCATTTACGTTTGTAGTATGATGGTGCTCCAGTACTGCCTGAGCATTGTTTTCATGTGGTTCTGAGAAGGGTTGGCAGAGATGCTGGTTTCTGTTAATTCACAGAGCTGAGTCGCAGGTGCATGTGTTCAAAGAGACAGAACAAGGAGGAGTTTGTAATTTCTGTCTGCATTATTGCTTGGCTTCTGTTCCTTGTGCTAATCCGTCAGATCCGTAGGAGTGATGGGACACGGGTTCAAGTCTGCTCGCCGTGTCACGTCACGCGCCACCTCTCTGCTGCTGCTGTCTCCCGGCCCGGCCGGCCGGCATCAGTGTCATTTGCTGGGCCTGCTCATTTCGGCACGGTCGCTGCGATGGTAGCACACGAACATGTTTCCCTCTAGCCATTCTCTTTCAAACGTTTTCGATTTCAAATGAAACTCATATGGTTCCCTTTGCTACTGCCTTTCAAACATTTTCAAAAGAACACTGTAAAGCACGCGGTGGGACAGCCGACTGGCCGGAGACTGACTGGTCTACATCATGTATACGTACTAGAGCTACTGTAACAGGGGTCACCACCGTCAAGATTCCATTGGCACCACCACTAGCTACGCGTACGTAGGTACGTGAAACAACTACATCATGCATCATCAATTGAAGGTACATACTCTCTCCATGTTTATTAAATTTATTTTTTGTAACTACAACGATTTCAAAATAGAGAGAGAGAGAGCATTATAATTATTATTATTGTCGTATCATGCATATGAATAATATCTTATTAGTAACCTGATGGATCGCTAGAGCTAATCACCGGCCTGCATGTGATGTGACCAACTGGCCTGGGAACTGCCGGCGCGCTGCCGTCCGTGTGGCACAGCGCCGTCTACAGGCGGTCGACGGACACAGCGCGCGGTCTATCTGATGCCGGACGGTGCGGTCTCTGCCGGCATCATCAGGCTAGGCGCTCCCGCGCGCCATGCCTGCCGCCGCTAGAGCATGATTATTAGCGCCGGCCGCCGGGGGCCCTGGTTTAAACCCCGCGCAGCGGCGCAGGCCTACAGACATCGTTCGCCGTTTGTCACGTACGCGCTCCTGTGCGTCTGCAAGTGCAAACCGCGATGCTATGCACCACTCGCTAGCTTGGTGCTGCTGCTGCTGCCAATGTGCATGATGCGTCTAGCTAGTGTACTACTCACCCTGTCCCATTTTATTACTAGTCTTTTATATTTTTTTTTCTAAATTACTTGTCATTTTGGCATCCTAATACACCCTCATCTCTATCGTCTCACATCTTTTTCTCATTTTCTATATATTACTCCCTCCTTACCGAAATATTTGACGCCCGGAGAGCTTGTCGCAGTATACTTTTAGTTCATTCGTCTGTCCTAAACGTCAATCTTTACGATAAGTTTTAATATTTAGAATGAAAACGATAAGCAAATTGAGAAAGGGTGAACAACGAAGTGGGCCTGCGATGTGTGCGTGCATATATGATCATGGTTACGGCCAAAACCGCCACCTTTTGACCGGGCCATATATGTGCATGCATCCAAATAAATCCTGCCTGACGTGACCGGTCGATCTACCTTATTCTGCGTGCACGGTCATAGTCGCGTGGCATGGGAATCAGAATCTGAATCAGTCAGATGAGACGCTGTTGACGCGTGCATGCCGATCGATGCAGCCTGTGTGCACACACACAGTACTTAGTGTAGCGCGTACTTCCGCCATGAGGCTACGAGCGCGCGAGGCTAGCTTCTAGGGCGACTGGTGGATGAGGATCTCAGTAACGTGCTCCATGCGTGCATCCTTGAGAGCGACCACCGGCAAAGCCATGCTCATGCCATATACTCCCTCCGTTCTGAAATAATTGTCGTTTCAGACAACCAAATGAACTAGAAATGAACTAATGAAAGTTGTCCTAACGACAATTAAAATGAAACAGAGGGAGTATGCAAATGGTGCGCGCGTGGCATTTGCAACCCACTTGCACATAACAGGCTGGGTGATCAGAGCGAGGGTTTACTTTACCCTGCCCTCCAGTCATGAAACGGTGAATCGGAACGGCTGGTTGGCTTTAGCTGCTTCTAGGCTGGCTGCCACGTGGATCGGATTAGGGCATGTCGATAACGAGGATGATCGAGCGGAGAGGGCAGGCGGTCAAAGCGGCCAGCTTGAGGGCGGCATGCATATGATACTGCTGCCATGCATGCACATGTACGAGAGAGAGAGAGATGGTGTTCTTTCTGTTTGCATGCATGTGTTGTGCACCATGCTGTGAGGGAGGAGGAGGGGTCGACGGCGTACGGCATCGAGGAACTAATAGTACCGTTGTGTGTCAGCTAGTAGGTGAGAGGCCGGGGAGCTAGTACTAAACTAGCAAGCGAAGCGAGCGGTGATCCCAATGTCTCGTGGCAGACAGCTAACTCCAGCAGTACTGCGGCGGCTGCTGCTCACCAGCATTCATATGCACGCATGCAGATGCAGTGTGGTGATGCACGAGGCCCTGCCAGCCCGGCTGCTGACCGGCCGCGGCCGGCGGTCTCGATCGTCGTAGCTCCTCCAATGGCTTCTTCCTCTCTCCTCGAGAGAGCCAGCGAACTCCCTAAGTTGCTGAACAGTGCCGGCCTGCGTCTCTCTCTTTAGCTGCCTCCCTTTATTTGGACAGACATTCCATGGCGCGCCAAACTCCACTGCTCCTCACCGTCCTCCATCTGTCCACCGATCCCACTTTTGCTTTGCTTTGTACGCCATCTATCGCCTCACACTACTGCTGCACCACGTTCCACTCGCGCGCGAGCCACGATCGATATGACATGCGGCTACGCGCTCATAATGCATCTTGATCTAGCTTAGCATGCAATAATATGGCATCGTTTCGCTTCCTTTCTCTAGAGCAACCGTGCAAGTTGCATCACAATTTCCATGTCTCTCTCCCTCTCTTTCTCCTAGAGCGAGAGAAGCAAGATAGCGATATATCATCGGGTTCCGAGGCCTGGATTGGCAGGGGGCTTTTGACTGATTAATTAGGATGTGTCGCCGACGTGCAATATCATCCGATCCGAGCATCTCGCGAGGGGACCCTCCGCAACAGTGCTGCTGATTGCTCCAGCATGCATCGCTGCGCCCCTGCTCGAGAGCTCGCGAATATGAATCCATCTCCGGATGAAAAGTTAAGGGAGGAAACCTGCTGCTACTTGCTTGCGCTTGCCTTCTCTTTCCATTTATTGCTTGTGTACCTGTCTTCTCTCCTAAAACATGTGCCCTATATTTCCTTGTCGTCCATTTTTCTTCGTTGGCATTTCATCAAACAAGTTGTGAGCGCTCTGTGCGTTCACCTCGTTGTCTGGGTTGGGGACTGCCATGGTTGCCACAGTTGGAGCGACGACCTTGCTGACTAACTGTTGCAGATATAGGAGTGCTATTGGAGTACCTCAATCTACTATATTCATGATTTTTAGGGATAGAAAACGAGATTAGAAAGCTGTTGGAGTTGCTGTTACTCCTCCGCTCCAAACATCTCTCTCTCCGTGAGAATGACCTACCTACGACGATCTAATTTTGCTCGGACGTTGCTACATGCATGAATGTATGTGCTCACCGACAATATCCTTGACGGGCACACCATTTCAGAAGACGGCCGTTGTGAAACACTGACGCATTTTAATTTTATAGTATCTATATTGATGTTCAGTTTTTTGTAAACTCGAAAATTTTAAAAAACCCCAAAAACTTACGTATGCCTACATAATTCAAATACAATATGGAATACAAGCTCGATCTCGAAGAAAAATGAACTTACGGTCATTGTACGGAAGAAAACGTTGTTTTCAGCAAAATCAAAGGCTAACCCCTTTGAATTCACGCGAAAATTTGATATTTTTGAAAAACCCCGAAAACTTACGTATACCTACGTAGTGCATATACAACATGTAATTCAAGCTCAATCTCAAAAAAATATGATTTTACGGTCATTCTATGGAAGAAAACATCATTTTGAGCAAAATCGAAGGCAAACCCTTACGAATTCACGCGAAAATTTAAAAATTTTAAGAAGTCTCTGAAAACTTACGTATGGCTACGCAATGCATAAACAACATGTAATACAAGCTCGATCTCGAAGAAAAATGAATTTACGGTCATGCTATGGAAGAAAACGTCGTTTTGAGCAAAATCAAAGGCTAACCCCTTTGAATTCACGCGAAAATTTGATATTTTTGAAAATTCTCAAAAATTTACGTATGCCTACGTAATGCATATACAACATGGAATACAATCTCAATCCCAAAAAAAAAGAATTTATGGCCATTCTTCGGAAGAAAACTGCTTTTGAGCAAAATCGAAGGCTAACCCCTTTAAACTCACGCGAAAATTTGAAATTTTTAAAAATCACTTAAAACTTACGTATGGCTATGTAATGCATATAAAACATGGAATAGAAGCTCCATCTCAAAAAAAACGAATTTACGGTCATTCTATGTAAGAAAACGTCGTTTTGAGAAAAATCGAAGGCTAACCCCTTTGAATTAAGGTGAAAATTTGTAATTTTTAAAATCCCCAAAAACATACGTATGGTTACGTAATGCATATACAACATGGAATACAAGCTTGATCTCGAAGAAAAATGAACTTACGGTCATTCTATTGAAGAAAACATCGTTTTGAGCAAAATTGAAGGCTCACCCCTTTAAATTCACGCGAAAATTTGATATTTTTGAAAATTCCCGAAAACTTACGTATGTCTGGGTAATGCATATTAAACATGGAATATGAGCTCGCTCTCGAAAAAATGAATTTACAGTCATTCTTTGGAAGAAAACTATGTTTTGAGAAAAATCGAAGGCTAACCTATTTGAATTCACGCGAAAAATTGAAAATTTTAAAAATCCCTGAAAACTTACATATGGCTACTGTCGGTACCCTGCGTACTATATACCCCTTTGGACTGCAAGAAGACCAAAGGAACTTCACCTGTCTAAGTTGAAGACCTGCGAAGGCCCCACGTGTCATATGAGACCGGACCTACCTCCCTTATATAGTTAGTCCCGGTGCCGCCATGTGTATACTGCAACCGGAGCTACGTCCCACACATGGAAATGCTCCAGGCTAAATACCTGTGCGGCACCTCCAGACCTAACCCCCGATAGAGGGAAGCTCCGATCCTGACACGTGTACAACTGCACTGGACCTACCCGTCCCAGACAGTAAGCTCCGAAGCTGCCACGTGTCCAACCGCCGGACCTTCAGCCTCAACAATCAGACTGGTGTACCCCCAACGGATCGGGCCTTCAAGGGGCAATCAAAGACTTCAAGACCCGATTAAGTGTCATTAATACCATATTAATGACACACGATCGGAAGGCCATTAATACCAGTAACGGCACTGTCAAGGCCCGTTACCACACTATTAATGGTAATTAACCTCATTAATTGTGTATTAAGCATCAGTAAACGCCAGGACCACATGTCGGGTCAGGCTAACGGTGTAATGACCAGTCCTTATACTATAAAAGGACTGGTCGAGCGATACACGGGGGACGGTTCTTCGAGACCTCTTACAGAATCGGCTCTGACACACATTCACAAGTGCTCAGATGCTTAATACAACAACTACACATCCCGTGGAGTAGGGTATTATGCTTAGGCGGCCCAAACCACGTAAATCCTGTGTCTATTTGCCATCGTGTTCTGAATCTCTGTGCACAATACCGAACTACAAACACCGCAGGCTACCAACAGTAGTACCGGGAGAATTGTCGGAATTAGACTCTCACAGTTGGCGCGCCAGGTAGGGGGCGCCCGAGATTCAAGGACGGTGAACTCTACTGCTGGATTGTCCAACGGCAACCCTGCTGCACAACCTGCTGGAGGCAACCCCTCCAACATGCAGCAGCTAGCAGGTGTTGTGGCTCCAACAGGAGTCATGCCACTGCCGCCACCGTCTACACCGGCAAATCAAGCTGGACAGCGGGATGGGGCGTCTGCGTCGGTCACGGCATCGGCGAACAACAATCCCGAACACGCGCTCCATATCGCGCGTGCTCTTCTTCAATGTCCACCGCCTCCAAGAGCATCCCAGAGTGCAATGGAGCAGTGGAGGGCTGATGTGGAACACTTGGTTGCAGTAGCAGCCGATCGCATCAGCAACCAAGGTCCTCCCCCCTTGGGGCGGGCCCCATCGCAGCATCGGACCGTGTCGGGTGGACTTGGTTTGCACGCTTCACAACACAGGAGGCGTGTTGTGTCTCAACAGGCGACGTCGCTGCCTTCCGGGGCTCGACATACCCATACGGTAACCAGGCTTTCGACTCACAACCTTCGGGCGGAGCTTGATCACCGTTACCGTCAACAGGATGGTCGCGTCCATATCGAGCGCGCTCGCTAAAGGCGAGAGGCTTGGGACAGTCCTACTCCCGAGAGAGTAGGAGGAGGTTGTTCTGCTCTGGCCATGCACTTGTGCATGGTCAGATGGCCGCAGAAGTTCCGGCCTCACCTGCTGGAGAAATTTGACGGGACTGTCAATCCTGCTGAGTTTCTCCAAATCTACTCCACCGCAATCCTCGCAGGTGGAGGCAATGAGGCCGTAATGGCCAACTACTTTCTCGTGACTTTAACTGGGACCGCTAGGTCTTAGTTCATGAGCCTACCGCCTGACTCCATCAATAGTTGGGCGGAACTGTGCCAGCATTTCACTGCCAACTTCAGGAGTTCATACACCCGACAAGGCACGAAACTGGACCTTTTTGTTGTCAAGCAGAAGGGGGGAGAGTCCCTGCGATCCTTCATCCAAAGGTTCTCACAGGTACGAAACACTATACCTTCTATCTCAAGCGCTTCTGTCATTGTGGCATTTAGACAGGGCGTACGAGACAAGAAGATGTTGGAGAAGCTCGCGACCAAGGAAGTCACCAGCGTCATGGAACTCTTCAGCTTGGCAGACAAGTGCGCCAAAGCTGTAGAGGGCCGTGAAATGCACTCCCAACCACCTCTGGAGGACAACAAAAAGTCCTCCAAGGGTGAAGCACTACCTTCGGGAGTGACAAAAAGAAGAAAAAGTCCAACGACAAGAAGAAGCCGTCGGTCGGCACACCTACAGCCGCTGCTGCAGCTCCGGGTGGCCGGGGGCCACGCCCCGAGAAACGACCTCGGCCGTCGTCTGAAGACAGAGGCAGCTCCAAGATGTGGTATCCTATACACAAGACAAACAACCACAACCTGGAAGACTGCCGAGAGGTTCAGAACCTTTCCGAGCGCTACAAGCACCGGGAAGAAGTTCCTTTCCGTCAAAGGGAAGGAAAACATAAAGTCAACGAATCTATGGCTGAAGAGGAGTTAGGATTTCAGGTCCCTAAAAAGGTCCGGGCCTTGTGGATTCGAGCCTCGAGCCAAGTCCAAATTTTATATTTTTGCAGAAAATTAAATTGGGCTATGGGCTTTTGGGCCTCCGAATTTTTGGGGCTACCGAGTCAGAGTCCAAGTCGTTGGAGACGGATACGTCTACGACTGCGGAGTCAGTTCGGATCTGGACCCTCCAGATCGCATACGAACCGCCTCTGTGGGACTCTATAAATACGGGCATCCGCGGTACGGTAGGGCATCCCACGATCAGATCGTTCCCATGTTCGCGTTCTTTGCACCGCCTTCTAGTCTACTCCATCCCGAGCGCCGGCGTGCACTGACGATCGGGAGAGCAGGTCTCCGGGACCGCTCACCCTTGCGATCCCACACCGGGCGAGGGCGAATAAGATTTTTGGGAAGCACTCCGCGCGACTGCTCGCGTTCTTCACCACGGCTCGTCTACCGAGGAGATCGGGCGATGTAGCTCAACGTCGTCACCAACGCATGCACCGGTTGTTCGCCGTCGGATCTACAGTGGTGCGTTCGACTTCAAATCGGTACGCGTTATTTCTCGTCCCGTCTGTCCGCCGATCGCTGTTGTTTTCTCGTGTTTCCCGAAATTGTTCAATAAATTGCCTCCTATTTTCTAACAGGGTTGTTAATCTACGCACGCATGATTGGTTGATTGACATTTTTATACTCTATCCGTTTCTTTTTATTTGTTACTGATTAATTTATTGGTGACAAATAAAAAAAGGAAGGAAGTATATCAGTGATACTAAAGTGCTCTAGCAGCAGATGGGAATGGACTTTGCATATGTAACGGATTGCTGGGCAAGGTATGTATGGGCCCGCGCAGTGGCTTTGCTGGCGAGTTCGTTGGTTGGCACACAGGACAGGACAGCATGCAAAGACTGAGACGATGTGATGTGAGGGCTTCATTTTATTCCTAGTTGCCTCTAAATGGAGACGAGAGATCGCACTCAGTTCTCTCCCCCTGGATGGATTAAACGATAAACTCCTCTATATTATTGTTTGCTGCAAATGCTTATTGTTTTTTCTACTTGTTGGTGTGCCGTGTGACAGAGACCTCGCAACGAATAAAAGAGGAGTTATTTAGGCAATTAACGAGCGACTCAAAGGAAGTTAACCAGAATATACTCTCCGTCTTTAAAAGCTTGTCGCTTTATAGTTCAAAAAATGAAGTACAAAACAACAAACTTTTAAAAACGGAGAGATTATATAATTTTTTTTGTCAATCATGATGCAGAAAAAATGTTTGCTGAATTCCTGACGAGGTAAGCCACATTGGTCACTGGATACGCTTAGGCTCGACGACGGCGATTGAGAAAATTATTTAGTTTCATTTTTTTTCAAAGAATTGTTGACCAAAACAATTTTCTAGGAGCAAATAATACGTAGCTAGCCGTAGACCGCGAGGAAATTAAGAGGCCCCATCAACGTGAAATGTAAGTCAGAGTGTGTGTGATCTATTTCGACAAGTCGATCAGGAATATACATATACTAAGTAGTACGCCCAATGAATATTGATACTGTATTTTCCTGCCGCTGGTTATTATGTAGTCGGACAATGACGTCCCCAGCGCTAACTGGGTTGCTTTTGTTAGAAAATAGGAGGCAATTTACTAAACAATTCCGGAAGAACACGAGAAAACCAACAACGACCGGCAGACAGGCGGGACGAGAAATAACGCGTACCGATTTGAAGTCGAACGCACCGCTGTAGATCCGACGGCGAATAGCCGCTGCAAGCGTTGGTAACGACGTTGAGCCGCAGTGCCCGATTTCCTCGGTAGACGATCCGTGGTGAAGAACGCGAGGAGTCGCGCGGAGCGCTTCCCAAAAACCTTATTCGCCCTCTCCCGATGCAGGATTGCAAGGGCGAGCGGTTCCGGAGACCTGCTCTCCCGATCATCGGTGCACGCCAGCGCTCGGGATGTAGTAGACTAGAAAGCGGTGCAAGGAACGCGAACGTGAGAACGATCTGATCGTGGGATGCCCTGTTGTACCGCAGACGCCTGTATTTATAGAGTCCCACGGAGGCGGTTTGTATGTGATCCGGAGGGTCCGGATCCGAACTGACTCCGCAGTCGTATACACGTCCGTCTCCAACGACTTGGACTCTGACTCGATAGTTCTAAAAATTCGGAAGCCCAAAAGCCCAAAGCCCAATTTAATTTTCTGCAAAAATATAAAATCTGAGCTCGGCTCGAGACTCGAATTCAGACGAACACACGCGCGCGTGTGCGGGTCGGGGCGAGCGAGCAAGGATTAGGAGGAGCGCGCGTGGGCCACTCCTCTCTTCCTCTCTTCTCTCTCACTCAAGGAGTGGAAGAGCAACCTCTCTTATATGTAGAGATTGCTCCACTTCCACTTCCCATGTGGGACTAAACACTCAGCACCACTCTCTCTTGCCCTAATGGGCATTTGAGATTTATTAGGAATTAATTCTGAATATTATATAGGCCAAGCCCATTTATTCCAACAGCTTTCACCTTAGATACATTACAAATGAAATTAATCGTGCGTGTATATGTATGCATGTATGATCTGGGTGAGAGCATTGGGGACACGCAATTGGGTTCACTGGATTCGGGTGGACGGCCGGTGATGCTGTCCTGCATGTTACGGGTGACGATTCTATTGGTCCGTTCATTACTCCCTCCATACAAAAAAGCTTGTCGCTTTGTAGTTCAAAAATAAACTACAAAGCGACAAGTTTTTTGAAACGAAGAGAGTATATATCAAGCAGATAGCACCGGGCCAGGCGTGCTTGCTTGCCAATGTCACCAGTATGGAACTTTAGCCATAGACACAACGTACCTACAAGTTTTATTTTTTTAAAAAAATAATTAAAATCTGCAATCGTGTCGATGTCACACGGTGAGAACACAATGCATGCACCATGATTTCAGCTCAAAACTGAACTTATTTAAAAAATATAAAAATAGCAACTTACGGAGAAAAAGGACAAAAATAAAAGTCTCGGCGTTTTCATTTAGTTCGATCCAAATTTGTTCTCTTACTTTTTTTTATTAAGCTAGAGTTCGTTGTTCTTAGTAATTTTTTTATTTGAAGCAGGTAGTCGTGCCGCTATTCTCCTTCTCGTTGGTTTGCTGCTAAATTATTTCAAAAAAGATCTACTCCCTCCTTCCCAAATTACTTATCATTAAGACAAACTTTTTAGTTTAAAATTAAACTAGAAAACTTGTTCTAACGACAAGTAATTTGGAAAGGAGGGAGTATGATACAGGCAGGCGTCTCTAGTTCTCTGGAGACAAGTTGTGGTGACAAACATGTTAGGAATCTGTATGCATGCTTTGGCCCGGCCTATGCATGCTCTCGAGATGTTTGAAATGTCAGGAGCGATGCTTATTAGTATACGCCACGAAGCAGCGAACTAGAGATGTTTGAAACCTGCGTGCTTGCCTAGACATGCATGTTTGATACTCTAGTTTTCACGCGCGCTTGACCCTCTCCTTTTTCCGTGGATGTTCATTCGTCCGTTTTTTTAGGGGAAAATGTTCATTCGATCTTTGACTCGAGAAGATCCTGAAGCCACACAAGGTCAACAGCATCAAACCCATAGTCCCATACCATGACAAAAACGAGGTGGTGACGGCAATGGACAGAGTCAACAAGTCGTCGATGGATCATGGACAGTGTGGGTATGGAGCTTCCGAAAAAAAACTGGACAGTGTGGTGAAGCGAGCAGGCCTTTTACGACGAGGCCCAAACCCATGGGCGTCAAAAGTGGGCCGTAATGGGCTGAACAGCCCGAACCCTTCCGCCACGGACAATTATTAGTAATAAACTAACCACGCGCTTAGCTTACTTATCCCAACCACGACCGATAAACCTGGCAGCAGGCAGGCAGGCAGGCATGGAGCCGCCGTCGCCGCGCCTCGTCGTCGGAGCGGCGCTGCGAGCACCGCCGCCGCCGCCTCCGTTCCTCCCCTTCGCGCGACGGACGCCACCCTCGTCCGGCGCTCCTACACCAGGTGCGTGCAATTTTCCAGCAGAACTGGTGCCTTCGCTTTGTGTGTCAGGTAGGGGAAGACCAATTCTGGCGGTATTCCTAAACTTTTTTTTTGTCGCGATGTTTAGGGATTTGAGCATCCAGCGATCGATGTTTCTGATTTTGTCCATTTCGTGGTGGTGCGGATTCGTAGGTTGGAAAAAGGTCGAAGCAAGTATCGGTCAGACATGGATAGAGGTCGTCAGAGATCAATGCACACATCTTCGAGTACTTTCCGGCTTATCTGGTTTACGTACGGTATTTAAGAGGATTATCAGATTACGTTTGCTGCTGTTGCATTCCAGGCAACGAAATTGGCTGATGAGTAGCGTAAGGGCGGTGACCGACGTTTTGGAGTGGAGCTCTTCAGCAAGGCTCAGCAGAGTAATCGTTCTCCCCAACTTAGTGATGCTATTGGTTACTGTGCTCTTCTTAGGTTTAGGAGTATTACATTCAAAAGAATCCAAACTTGAATCGATTTGCTAAAACAATAAGTACGTATCACTTATAAATGTTACAGTATGATCTACATACTGAAAGTATACGTGCTGCCCTCTTCAAGATCGAGAACGTCTGGTTGTCTGAACTTGTAAGGAAGGTTGTGCTGTTCCATGCCAAGCAGGAGGCTCTGCTTCTCCTCTGCACCGCCATCTGCAGCTTTAATCCACGGGTGCTGCTGGTACCTCCTTAGCATCTCCAGCCTCTCCGCAGCCTCCTTCATGGCCGGCCGTTCCTCCCCGCTCATGCTGAGGCACCGCATCACGAGGTGAGCGAGTCCTTCCAGCACCTCGGCTCTCGTCTCGTTTCTTACCTGTTCGTCCATAAGCTCCTCGTGCCGGCCAGCCTTCATCGCTTTCATGAACCGTGATACGAGACTCCTGTCTTCCTCTGGGCCCTCCAGGTAGAGAGCCTTCTTCCCGGTTATGAGCTCCAGTAGGACGACGCCGAAGCTGTACACGTCGCTCTTGTCGGTGAGCTGGCATGTCATGAGGTATTCAGGGTCTAGGTACCCGCAGGTCCCCTGAACCAGTGTCGCGATCTCGGCCTCGTCTGTCGGTGCGAGTTTCGATGTACCGAAATCCGAAACCTTGGCGGTGAGCTTGTCGTCGAGTAGGATGTTCGCCGTCTTGACGTCTCCGTGGAGTATCGGCGGCGAGGCGGACGAGTGCATGTACGCGAGCGCCTCCGCGGACTCCGCCGCTATCCGGAGACGGGTAGCGAAGGTCGTGTCGGCGGCGTGGAGGTCGACCTTGCCGTGGATGTAGTGGTAGAGCGTGCCGTTGGAGACGAACTCGTAGACCAGCATGGGCACTTCCACTTCGAGGCAGCAGCCGAGCAGCTTGACGACGTTCCGGTGGTTGATCTGCGCGAGGATGAACACCTCCCTCGCGAACTCGTCGGTCTGCGCCTCCTCCATCATCTTGGACTTTTTGATAGCCACCACCGTCTTGTCCTCCAGGACGCCCTTGTAGACGATGCCGTGCCCGCCGCGGCCAAGAACGCGGTCAGCCGCGAAGTTGTTGGTCGCCTTCTCGAGCTCCCCCTTGGAGAAGATCTTGAACCCTCCTCCTACCTTGCCGGCGCTGCTGTAGGAACGCATCTGCTGCTGCAGGAGCACGCCTCCGTTTTGCTCGAAGAACCTCTGCTTCGTCTTGATCAGCTTCCTCTTCTGGAGCCCCAGGTAGAGCCAGAAGCACATGAATACTGACAAGAACACTCCAACGCTCACTCCTGACGAACATCGCGTACTACTCGTCAGTGTCCCGGTAAGAAAGGGGATAATTTGTTTAAATGATCGAAGAGCTAATTAGACATTGGGGTTGCAGGGATGATGAGATTTGTGTGTACCTGTTACCACTTTGAGAGCTAAGGTGAACTTGTCCTTGTCCCGGCAACCGTTCTTCCTAGAGGCATCCCCACTTGTTCCCGGAGGGCATTCGCAAGTGTAGCTTCCCAGCTTATTTGTGCAGACTCCGAAGCATGGATATTCATCTTTGAGCTGGCACTCGTCAATGTCTTCCATTTACGAAGCAATTATATATTGTCATATTTTGATCTGAGAAAAAAAAAAGAAAATGAAACTAGAACAGGGGAATATTTAAGATGTGTACCTCTGCATCCACCGTCGAGGTACGGGTTGCCCTCGTACCCGTTCGAGCAGTTGCACCGATAGCCGGCGCCGTTGGTGGAGTCGATGCAGTCACTGTTCTTGCTCCGGCACGCGTAGTCCGTCGTGTTGCGCTTGGCGGCGCTGCAGTTGCCGACGTTCCGGACGGCCCAGTCAAGCACGACGGGCACGGCGAAGTCGCCGGTGCGGTTGAGGTAGGAGCTGTCTTTGTACTTGAGGTTGAACCAGTCCGCCTCCACGAGGAACACATACTGGCACGCGGTTACATTGGTGGAGAAGGTAGGATCCCCCTGACCCCGCTGGAAGTTGATCTGGTGCGGCTCGAAGAAGTTGACGCCGACCGGTATCTCGCTCTGGCAGCACCCCACGCCGGTGCACTCCCCCGGAATGGCGTACTGCGACGGCCGGCACACGGACATGCAGCCGCTGACGTAGTATCCCGCGCCGTCGACGAAGTAGCCGAGGCTGGGGCAGCCGAGCGCGACGAGGCGGCTCTTCGCCGGGGAGAAGAGGTAGGGACTGGTGCCGAGGGACATGAACGCGTCGGTCCGGTCGACCAGCCCCCCCGTGGCGTTGTAGCACGTGCGCGTCGCGTTGTGGTACGCCCGGACCTCGCCGGTGGCGAGGGAGAGACTGGTGACCTGGTGGTTGTAGCCGGATATGCTGAGCAGGGGAGGGGAGTTGTGGGTGTCGTTGTTACAAGTGAGCTCGAAGCCCCCTAGGCCGTCGTCGCGGTAACAGCCGGCGCCGATTCCGAAAGGGTAGGGGACGGTGATGTTGCCGCACTTGTCGCGGCAGCCGGGCCGCGCGACGACGAGCCCTGGCGCTGGTGGCTGCGCCTGAGCTGCCAGAGGCGAGAGGAGTAGCACGACGACCAATGCTGTGGCCTGCTGCATCCGTAAGGTGGTTGCCATCTCTGAGACGCTGTTGTCTTTGCTCCTCAGCTGTGGTGAGGGCTGCTCGGCCAGTTGGGATATATGTAGTCCCGTAATATGGTACTGTAGCACGACGGTCTTGATCAAAAGAAGATGCATGCATGTGTATACACGTGCTTCCTTGACCCAGCTCTTTTTGACGAGCATCACCTCTTATTAGATGGCAGGCAGGATTGACCCATGAGGTTGCAAGGGAAGGAGCAGAGTGCTGGTCAGCATCGGAACGGGATGGGAAGCTGCGTCTGCGTCCACTTGCACGGCCGGCTTGATCTGCCTCGTCCTCTGAAGGGTTCGCTGCACCTGAGCTGATGACGCCGGCGCCAGCCAGACGCGAAACAATCATGAGCAGTGCGATCGTCGGCACCCGTTGTCTGGTCGCCATTTGTTGTTGATCTGCTCTCTAATAATTGTTGATGTTAGGACAGCAAGTTGCCCGGCCGGGTTGATCAAGTTTTTGTTCTTCCAACACGTTAAACATTTGGTGGTGATGGAGAGAGTAATGCGCTCTCAAATGGATGAAATTGGGCTTCAAGTTTCAGCTACGTGACGAACAGGCCTTTTTGGGCTGGAAGACGATAGCAGCGGGCCGCGAACGAGGCGGCCCACTTCCCTCAGCGCGTGGAGTGGAGTCGCCCCGTCCGACCAACTCGCCGGACGAACGACGAGCCAGGTAGAAACCCTCGAAATCCCCAAACCCCTCGTTACAATCCGGCGTGGGGTGCAATCTTTATTTATCTGTTACATGTATTTTTTTTTGTTTAGCTTCATCCTACCCACATCGTGTACTGCAATCTACTCCCTCCTTCCCACAATAGTTGTCGTTAGGACAACAAATCTAGTTCAAAATTGAACTAAGTTTGTTGTCCTAACGACAACTATTGTGGAAAGGAGGGAGTATTCCATCTTTGTTCATTTTGTAATGCAAGTTAGTTAGCATTCATGTTGGCTATGCAATCTTGGTTCATTAATTACATATATTGGTGGTTTATCTTCATCCCGTATCGTGTACTGTAGGCTCTTCCATCTTAAGTTGCTAGTTCCCTCCTAGTTCATCAAACATCTTCCAAAGCAATAGTTAATATACAGCGCTTTTGCTGCTCAGGTGTTTCAGGCAGATCAACCTTACCTGTGTATCACGGAGATTGCAGATTTCCTCCAGTAGTTTGTTTCATGAGTACACCTATCCTGGGCCCAATTACGGCTGCAGATGAACCTGACACGGTTTCTCCATACGAACCTGATTCTGAAATACCACCAGAAAATATGTCTTTGGATGATTTTGATGTTATTTCTGATGATGAACCTAGTGAGAAGGAGTACCTTGAACCTTCCTTGAAAAATCCAGATATTGCAGGCGGTGGTGGATCACATGATAACAGTGCTGCAGGAAGCTCTGATCTCAGCACATTGAAGGTTGCAGAACTAAGAGAACTTGCAAAATCTCAAGGAATCAAAGCATATTCAAAGATGAAGAAAGTTGAGTTGGTTGGAGTTCTGAGCAACACGGTTTGATGTTTTTTTTTCCTTCTAATTCAGTTGGTTTTGGGGTTGTGCACCGCTTTTCAGTCTCTGTGTCCATGAGGTATGGGCAGTTTTAGATAGAAACGTGTAGATGAGCAAGGCTAACTTGGTTCCGTCTGTTCTGATCTTACGTTGGCTCCTTTTGAACCCTTGTATTTTAGTCAATCTGTGTTGAGTGGAGTAAGGTTGCTGAGCCAGTTGTTTCCTAGCATTGTGTTGCGAGCATTAATGTGATGTTTCATCAGAATCGAAGAGATTAGAGTCTGACCATTAACAACTGGTAATATGCTTAGCTCAGTTACGCTGATATCGTTCTGAACCAACCATTTACGTTTGTAGTATGATGGTGCTCCAGTACTGCCTGAGCATTGTTTTCATGTGGTTCTGAGAAGGGTTGGCAGAGATGCTGGTTTCTGTTAGTGACAGAGCTCAGTCGCAGGTGCATGTGTTCAAAGAGACAGAACAAGGAGGAGTTTGTAATTCCTGTCTGCATTATTGCTTGGCTTCTGTTCCTTGTGCTAATCTGTATACATGTGCTAGCTTCTGGCGATCCACGCAGGCACACGTAAGCTACGGCCTCTCTGTCGCCCTCGTATGCTTTGGTTTCTGGGAGCCGTCAGATCCGGAGGAGTGGTGGGACTCGGGTTCAAGTCTGCTCGCCGTGTCACGTCACGGCCGCCTCTCTGCTGCTGCTGTCTCCCGGCCCGGCCGGCCGGCATCAGTGTCATTTGCTGGGCCTGCTCATTTCGGCACGGTCGCTGCGATGGTAGCACACGAACATGTTTCCCTCTAGCCATTCTCTTTCAAACGTTTTCGATTTCAAATGAAACTCATATGGTTCCCTTTGCTACTGCCTTTCAAACATTTTCAAAAGAACACTGTAAAGCACGCGGTGGGACAGCCGACTGGCCGGAGACTGACTGGTCTACATCATGTATACGTACTAGAGCTACTGTAGCAGGGGTCACCACCGTCAAGATTCCCTTGGCACCACCACTAGCTACGCGTACGTAGGTACGTGAAACAACTACATCATGCATCATCAATTGAAGTTACATACTCTCTCCATGTTTATTAAATTTATTTTTTGTAACTACAACGATTTCAAAATAGAGAGAGAGAGAGCATTATAATTATTATTGTCGTATCATGCATATGAATAATATCTTATTAGTAACCTGATGGATCGCTAGAGCTAATCACCGGCCTGCATGTGATATGCGACCAACTGGCCTAGGAACTGCCGGCTGCCGTCCGTGTGCCACAGCGCGCCGTCTACAGGCGGTCGACGGACAAAGCGCGCGGTCTAGCTGATGCCGGACGGGGCGGTCTCTGCCGGCATCGTCAGGCTAGGCGCTCCCGCGCGCCATGCCTGCCGCCGCTAGAGCATGATTATTAGCGCCGGCCGCCGGGGGCCCTGGTTTAAACCCCGCGCAGCGGCGCAGGCCTACAGACATCGTTCGCCGTTTGTCACGTACGCGCTCCTGTGCGTCTGCAAGTGCAAACCGCGATTCTATGCACCACTCGCTAGCTTGGTGCTGCTGCTGCTGCCAATGTGCATGATGCGTCTAGCTAGTGTACTACTCACCCTGTCCCATTTTATTACTAGTCTTTTATATTTTTTTCTAAATTACTTGTCATTTTGGCATCCTAATACATCCTCATCTCTATCGTCTCACATCTTTTTCTCATTTTCTATATATTACCCCTTCCTTACCGAAATATTTGACGCCTGGATAGCTTGTCGCAGTGTACTTTTAGTTCATTCGTCTGTCCTAAACGTCAATCTTTACGATAAGGAGGGAGTACAAAATTTCCATATCTTCATATTTTTTTAATATTTAGAATGAAAACGATAAGCAAATTGAGAAAGGGTGAGCAACGAAGTGGGCCTGCGATGTGTGCGTGCATATATGATCATGGTTACGGCCAAAACCGCCACCTTTTGACCGGGCCATATATGTGCATGCATCCAGTAAATCCCGCCTGACGTGACCGGTCGATCTACCTTATTCTGCGTGCACGGTCATAGTCGCGTGGCATGGGAATCCGAATCTGAATCAGTCAGATGAGACGCTGTTGACGCGTGCATGCCGATCGATGCAGCCTGTGTGCACACACACAGTACTTAGTGTACCGCGTACTTCCGCCATGAGGCTACGAGCGAGGCTAGCTTCTAGGGCGACTGGTGGATGAGGATCTCAGTAACGTGCTCCATGCGTGCATCCTTGAGAGCGACCACCGGCAAAGCCATGCCCATGCCATATATGCAAATAGTGCGCGCGCGGCATTTGCAACCCACTTGCACATAATATATAGGCTGGGTGATCAGAGCGAGGGTTTACTTTACCCTGCCCTCCAGTCATGAAACGGTGAATCGGAACGGCTGGTTGCCACGTGGATCGGATTAGGGCATGTCGATAACGAGGATGATCGAGCGGAGAGACAGTGGCGTATCTAGCATTTTATTAAAGGGTATGCCGTATAAAAATTTGTATATTCAATTATGCAAACATATTTATTGATTTGGTAAAAATATGTATTTGATATATAAATGAATAATATTATAACTATTAAATATAAAGTTATAACCATTTGTTCGAATTTTTTGGTCCGCCATCTTCATCCACTTCGAATAAAATATCCAACTCAATGAATGTTACCGTACAATTATCCAATTTTCACACACAGCAATAGAAATTTATTATGTCATGAATATCTTGTACTAATATTTATATTGAGCAAATCAATCTCTAATTTAATGATATAGTTGATGTTCTTCTCTGATACACAAAAAATATTGATAAGAAGGCAGACGGTGAAAAATGTAAAAGGAAACAAATATGGAAGAAGGTAAATCTTTTATTTAATTAAAAAATTCCTTCAAAAACAATCTGTCACGCGTCAAAGATAGCTCTGAGATATTACTTACTATGACGAAGCACAGAAGAATAGCAGTAAACCGAGTGTGAACATCTACACATGACGGAATAAAATGGATGTGTTTTCCATTACTCGACCAGCCAGCCGAACGTCATTTCACCAGGATAACATTCATCCCGTCGCTTGGCTGGCCAGGGTATGCCGGGACCCACCGGGCATACCCCCTGGCCCCGCCACTGCGGAGAGGGCAGACGGTCAAAGCGGCCAGCTTGAGGGTGGCGGCCGGCATATGATACTGCCGCCATGCATGCATAGTGTACGAGAGAGAGATGGTGTTCTTTCTGTTTGCATGCATGTGTTGTGCACCATGCTGTGAGGGAGGGAGGAGGAGGGGTCGACGGCGTACGGCATCGGCGTACGGCGTACGGCTGTCAAGAGTCTACACAAACACGTGACTCCAAAAGGAAAAGTTAGAAACAATAAGGACAGACTTGTGGCTAATAATTTTATTAAGGAGACGTTGATTACATTAATTTGTTCTCAATTGTCTCAACTAAGGATTTGTTCAGAATCAGTATAATATTAGCAACACATTATGACTTAGTATTACATCAGATTGATGTAATAATGACGATTCTCAATTGGGATCTACAAGAGAATGTCAGTGTGATAACTGAAGAGTTATCATTTAAGCAAAAAGAACATATGAGATACAAGGTATCTCAAATTCTATAAGCAAATTAGTAAGTTTGGATTATACTAAGTATTATGAGGACAAATTCAATTTTCACTTAGTTTAGAACGAGAAATTGACTTTTCTCGCCTTTGTAGTTGACGTTCTGCTGTTGAGTATAATGTCAATCTACTATTAGATAACAATAAGAGTTGTCCTCTGATTTCGACACTAAGAGGTATTGTGATTATTAGGCATACATGAGGGCGTACTTTAGTAGTACGGTATGTATGCAAACAAATTCATCTGCTCAGAAAAATCAAGGTTAATTAGTATGGGAACCACTAAGAGATCGATCGAATAAATTGGTTCCAAAACTTTCTGCTGTTGAAAGCTCTCAGTTTGCTCATTAACCAATTTTGACATAGTCTGCCGGGTTGTTTTGGCACTAATATGTTCAATCCAGATCGCTGGAATGAAGATTAGTATAAACTTGCAGTCTTGCAAGACACTCAGGCCTCATAATAAGTTTAGTATTATTAGAAAAGTCATGGATCATTAAAACTAAGTTCCTGCGAGATGTATAGTAAATCCATATCAGAAAATAACACTCGCAAACAGAGCTTTATTGTGAAAAAAGCTCCAAACCAAAGGTAATTGCATCATGATTGATGCACACCAACTTAGTGATGAGGCCGCTGAGCGGACAAAATAAGAAAACCCGGACTAAGAAGTGTTAGACAGCATAAACCACATAAGTTATTCGTACTTCTAAGACAACAAGTCAAATGTGCAGCCAAACACATTGACATCAGTTGTGTATTGCAAAGAAGTATATCCAGAATCATACTAAGCATTGATTATGAGCAATTAGATTCATGCGAATCCTCGCGGTACCGCATTCAAAAGGGACTTCTACCAATGTGTTCTGTGAACACATAACGAGCATGGGTTAAAGGAAGAATTTATGACCTTCTGGATACTTAGGGGACAAACTCAGAATCAGTGTATATTTCTAAGTGTGAGATGTAACGTGGTCGTCGGGTAAAACAGTACGTAACTGGCTGTTTTTGATTCGCCGTGCCCTTTATATCAATCATGAGGAGATATACGTTAAGTTTAGTTTTGTGTTACTAAGTTACTTAGTTCCGTGATCAAGAGGAAGAATGTTAGGATTTGATCACGTAGATTAACATAGAAGAAATAATAGGAGTCGATTACTTCGTAACCAACTCAATCTCTTAGAAATCTCTCCTACGTGTTTGATCGGAACACACCAACCGAATCGGTTGGAGGCCCCCTCTACCGATCCCTTCCCTATAAATAGAAGGGCACTCCTCATAATTCGGTTGATCTTGGATCTACAACTCAGAGCCCACAAATTCCTCAAGCCATCGATCAGGCAATAGGAAGAAGGTTAGGGAAGGTGCTCCAAGGCTTCACCGCCGCCATCAACTGCGGATCGTCGCCTCCACCGCGGTAGCCATGGAGGTCTTCTTCACTGCACACAGGTATTCTCAAAGGTGCGCATGTTGTTCCTAATCAGTTCTTTGTTTTAGAGTTAATCCGATTGATTAGTGGCTAGATTAGATCCTCTTAGTACCGTTAATTCTAACATTCTGCTCTCTAATAATTGTTGATGTTAGGACAGCAAGTTGCCCGGCCGGGTTGATCAAGTTTTTGTTCTTCCAACACGTTAAACATTTGGTGGTGATGGAGAGAGTAATGCGCTCTCAAATGGATGAAATTGGGCTTCAAGTTTCAGCTACGTGACGAACAGGCCTGTTTGGGCTGGAAGACGACAGCAGCGGGCCGCGAACGAGGCGGCCCACTTCCCTCAGCGCGTGGAGTGGAGTCCCCCCGTCCGACCAACTCGCCGGACGAACGACGAGCCAGGTAGAAACCCTCGAAATCCCCAAACCCCTCGTTACAATCCGGCGTGGGGTGCAATCTTTATTTATCTGTTACATGCATTTTTTTTGTTTAGCTTCATCCTACCCACATCGTGTACTGCAATCTATTCCATCTTTGTTCATTTTGTAATGCAAGTTAGCATTCTTGTTAGCTATGCAATCTCGGTTCATTTTGTTACATATATTTGGTGGTTTATCTTCATCCCGTATCGTGTACTGTAGGCTCTTCCATCTTAATTAGTTGCTAGTTCCCACCTAGTTCATCAAACATCTTCCAAAGCAATAGTTAATATACAGCGCTTTTGCTGCTCAGGTGTTTCAGGCAGATCAACCTTACCTGTGTATCACGGAGATTGCAGATTTCCTCCAGTAGTTTGTTTCATGAGTACACCTATCCTGGGCCCAATTACGGCTGCAGATGAACCTGACACGGTTTCTCCATACGAACCTGATTCTGAAATAACACCAGAAAATATGTCTTTGGATGATTTTGATGTTATTTCTGATGATGAACCTAGTGAGAAGGAGTACCTCGAACCTTCTTTGAAAAATCCAGATATTGCAGGCGGTGGCGGCTCACATGATAACAGTGCTGCAGGAAGCTCTGATCTCAGCACATTGAAGGTTGCAGAACTAAGAGAACTTGCAAAATCTCAAGGAATCAAAGCATATTCAAAGATGAAGAAAGTTGAGTTGGTTGGAGTTCTGAGCAACACGGCTTGATGTTTTTTTTTTCCTTCTAATTCAGTTGGTTTTGGGCTTGTGCACCGCTTTTCAGTCTCTGTGTCCATGAGGTATGGGCAGTTTTAGATAGAAACTTGTAGATGAGCAAGGCTAACTTGGTTCCATCTGTTCTGATCTTACGTTGGCTCCTTTTGAACCCTTGTATTTTAGTCAATCTGTGTTGAGTGGAGTAAGGTTGCTGAGCCAGTTGTTTCCTAGCATTGTGTTGCGAGCATTAATGTGATGTTTCATCAGAATCGAACAGGTTAGAGTCAGACCATTAACAACTGGTAATATGCTTAGCTCGGTTATGCTGATATCATTCTGAACCAACCATTTACGTTTATAGTAAGTATGATGGTGCTCCAGTACTGCCTGATTCAAAAGCATTATTTTCATGTGGTTCTGAGAAGGGTTGGCAGAGATGCTGGTTTCTGTTAGTGACAGAGCTCAGTCGCAGGTGCATGTGTTCAAAGAGACAGAACAAGGAGGAGTTTGTAATTCCTGTCTGCATTATTGCTTGGCTTCTGTTCCTTGTGCTAATCTGTATACATGTGCTAGCTTCTGGCGATCCACGCAGGCACACGTAAGCTACGGCCTCTCTGTCGCCCTCGTATGCTTTGGTTTCTGGGAGCCGTCAGATCCGGAGGAGTGGTGGGACTCGGGTTCAAGTCTGCTCGCCGTGTCACGTCACGGCCGCCTCTCTGCTGCTGCTGTCTCCCGGCCCGGCCGGCCGGCATCAGTGTCATTTGCTGGGCCTGCTCATTTCGGCACGGTCGCTGCGATGGTAGCACACGAACATGTTTCCCTCTAGCCATTCTCTTTCAAACGTTTTCGATTTCAAATGAAACTCATATGGTTCCCTTTGCTACTGCCTTTCAAACATTTTCAAAAGAACACTGTAAAGCACGCGGTGGGACAGCCGACTGGCCGGAGACTGACTGGTCTACATCATGTATACGTACTAGAGCTACTGTAGCAGGGGTCACCACCGTCAAGATTCCCTTGGCACCACCACTAGCTACGCGTACGTAGGTACGTGAAACAACTACATCATGCATCATCAATTGAAGTTACATACTCTCTCCATGTTTATTAAATTTATTTTTTGTAACTACAACGATTTCAAAATAGAGAGAGAGAGAGCATTATAATTATTATTGTCGTATCATGCATATGAATAATATCTTATTAGTAACCTGATGGATCGCTAGAGCTAATCACCGGCCTGCATGTGATATGCGACCAACTGGCCTAGGAACTGCCGGCTGCCGTCCGTGTGCCACAGCGCGCCGTCTACAGGCGGTCGACGGACAAAGCGCGCGGTCTAGCTGATGCCGGACGGGGCGGTCTCTGCCGGCATCGTCAGGCTAGGCGCTCCCGCGCGCCATGCCTGCCGCCGCTAGAGCATGATTATTAGCGCCGGCCGCCGGGGGCCCTGGTTTAAACCCCGCGCAGCGGCGCAGGCCTACAGACATCGTTCGCCGTTTGTCACGTACGCGCTCCTGTGCGTCTGCAAGTGCAAACCGCGATTCTATGCACCACTCGCTAGCTTGGTGCTGCTGCTGCTGCCAATGTGCATGATGCGTCTAGCTAGTGTACTACTCACCCTGTCCCATTTTATTACTAGTCTTTTATATTTTTTTCTAAATTACTTGTCATTTTGGCATCCTAATACATCCTCATCTCTATCGTCTCACATCTTTTTCTCATTTTCTATATATTACCCCTTCCTTACCGAAATATTTGACGCCTGGATAGCTTGTCGCAGTGTACTTTTAGTTCATTCGTCTGTCCTAAACGTCAATCTTTACGATAAGGAGGGAGTACAAAATTTCCATATCTTCATATTTTTTTAATATTTAGAATGAAAACGATAAGCAAATTGAGAAAGGGTGAGCAACGAAGTGGGCCTGCGATGTGTGCGTGCATATATGATCATGGTTACGGCCAAAACCGCCACCTTTTGACCGGGCCATATATGTGCATGCATCCAGTAAATCCCGCCTGACGTGACCGGTCGATCTACCTTATTCTGCGTGCACGGTCATAGTCGCGTGGCATGGGAATCCGAATCTGAATCAGTCAGATGAGACGCTGTTGACGCGTGCATGCCGATCGATGCAGCCTGTGTGCACACACACAGTACTTAGTGTACCGCGTACTTCCGCCATGAGGCTACGAGCGAGGCTAGCTTCTAGGGCGACTGGTGGATGAGGATCTCAGTAACGTGCTCCATGCGTGCATCCTTGAGAGCGACCACCGGCAAAGCCATGCCCATGCCATATATGCAAATAGTGCGCGCGCGGCATTTGCAACCCACTTGCACATAATATATAGGCTGGGTGATCAGAGCGAGGGTTTACTTTACCCTGCCCTCCAGTCATGAAACGGTGAATCGGAACGGCTGGTTGCCACGTGGATCGGATTAGGGCATGTCGATAACGAGGATGATCGAGCGGAGAGGGCAGACGGTCAAAGCGGCCAGCTTGAGGGTGGCGGCCGGCATATGATACTGCTGCCATGCATGCATAGTGTACGAGAGAGAGATGGTGTTCTTTCTGTTTGCATGCATGTGTTGTGCACCATGCTGTGAGGGGGACGCAGCTTCTGTACTCCCGACTTTATACTCCCATGCGTACTCCCATCTTTTTACTGGTCCACGTTTCCTCTTGTACAGCTCATCACACGGAGCACCAACGGCACCAAACACAGCAGTCATAGGTACTAGCAGAAGTAAGTTATAAATGCAGGTAAACCAACAAACAGTCATTAATGCCAACAAAGGGAAAAGAGCAGACAGTTGAAAAAGAATGTCTTCTTTACTAAGAAAATGACGCCAAGTAATCCTTCTGCAGAACAACTTCCCGCCACTCACAGTGTATATATAGAAGATAAATTTTACACATAGTTTCATATCACAGAGATACAGTCACATCTTATACCACACATGGAAGATGAAAATAACATCTGTCATACAGGAGAGCTGACATCTAAAGAGCTGCCAGAGGCACATGGCCATCAATGTCCTCAAGAGCAGGAGGCAATCTGCTACATCCACTCAGCTGCAGATGCTAGTAAAACTGACATGATGTTCAAAGAGTTGTCAAGTGCTGATACTAGCATTTTGATCTCCCAGGCAAGTTTCTTTTCCATACATTCCTGTTTAACACCATGGTTAGAGAACAAAATTAGTGGTGTAAAATGTAAAATTAGAAAGTTCTTATGATATTCATGTTTTACAGCAATCACAAATGCAACTTTGTCCAGAACATACAATACCTATTATTGGAATGTCATTTATCTCTGAGCAAGATGCATATAAGTTCTACAATTCTTATGCTAAAAAGATGGGTTTTAGTATTCGAAGGAGTGGCTGTCACTATGTGGGTCGTTCTTCTATAATAAAGATCAGGACGTTTTGTTGCTCTCATGAAGGTATTCAACAATCTTACTATCATTATTGTATATCATTTAGCACAATCATTTATTAACTAATCTTTTACGGTATTCAACAATCTTACTATCATTATAGTATATCTTTAGCACAATCAAATTTTAACTAATCTTTTACACTACAGGAACTCGTCGCTCCGACAAAAAAAAAGGCACAATGGATAAAAGTTACATGAGGTCGGAGACACGGTGCATGTGTCAAGCATCTATGAAGATAAATCTTAAAAATGGATTGTATTTTGTCTATCACTTTGTGTCAGAGCACAATCATATACTTGCTACTATAGAACAAACCCACCAGTTAAGGTCACAAAGAAAAATTGATGATGTGCAGATTTCAAAGATTGAAGTGGCAAAATCTGTAGGGATATCTACAAAAGCAGCCATTGATTTATTGGCAAAGGAAGCGGGTGGGATGGAAAATCTTGGATTCACTCGTGTTGATGTGAAAAATAGATTATATACAAATAGATTACTAAAGGTACACCAAGGGGACACGGGAGGCGTGTTGGAATATATGAAAAAAAAACATCTGAAGATGCTAAATTTTTCTACTCTATTCAAGTTGATAAAGATGATTTGATAACTAACATTTTTTGGACAGATGGTAAAATGGTTGCAGACTACGAATCCTATGGTGATGTTGTTGGTTTTGACACAACATACAGAAAAATAAATGATGGTCGTCCTATTGGTTTACTTATTGGGGTAAATAATCATAAGAAAACAGTTATTTTTGGTGTTGCACTTTTATATGATGAGACAACAGAGAGTTTTATTTGGCTCTTTAAAATATTTCTAAAGGTAATGTCTGGAAAGAAACCTAAGACTATTTTGACAGATGAAGATTCATCTATGGCTAAAGCAATTGGAATAGTTCTACCAGAAACTCATCATAGACTATGTGTGTGGCATATCAATCAGAATGCATGCAAACATCTTGGTAGAGTTGTTAAAGATTATAAGAAATTTAATGTCGAATTCCAGAAATGCATTTATGATCAAGAAGAGGAGGATGATTTTATAGATGCATGGAACAAATTGTTGAAGAAATATGAGCTTCAAGGTAACCAATGGCTACAACGACTTTTTGATAAAAGATACCATTGGGCACTAGTATATGGTAGAAATACATTTTCTGCTGATATGAGTACTACACAAAGAAATGAAAGCTTGAATAATGAAGTAAAAGGCTACATTAGTGTAAAAAATGACATGCTTACTTTCTTTGAGCACTTCGATAGACTCGTGAGTGATAAACGATACGAGGGGGTTGTAAGTGACTTTAAGGCAACACAGAGTCTACCTGTGCCAAAGGCAGAGTTGAAAATATTAAAGCAGGCATCAAAAGTATACACTCCAGCAATATTTAGATTATTTGAGGATCAGGTTTTGCAAACTTTAAATTGTGATTTCTTCTGTTCTAGTGATGATGGTCATGAAAAGGTGTACAAAGTAAAAATTCATGGGAAGCATCACAAACATACTGTTAAGTGCTCACCTGAGGAGTATAGAGTGAGTTGCAGCTGCAAGAAGTATGAATTCGCTGGAATCTTGTGCTCTCACGCATTAAAAATACTGGACATCAATAATATCAAGTCAATTCCTGCAGAATACATTCTAAAGAGGTGGACTATTGATGCAAAAGTCGTACATGTAACTAGCAACATTAGCACGCATGAGGATCCCAAAGTCCAGCTATCAAATCGCTACTCTACACTTAGCAGAATTTTCAATCGAATACTTGTTCGAGCTGCTGAATCCGAAGAAACATATTCTATTTGTACTAAAACAGCTGAGAAATTGGCAGAAGACATAGAGAAAATTTTAAAAATGAGTCCTAACCAGGATCCGAGTCGTTCCTCTACTCCAGAAGGTAAGCTCATTAACTATTTACTTAACTACCCTTGTCAATGTTTAAATTCTGCACCTCAGAAAGCAATTGTCTACACAGGTTCAAAAGAAACTATAAAAGCTAGGAAGCCAAAGGGGATAAAGCTCAAGGTTAAGGAAATTCATGGGTCAGCAAGACCTATTGGTGCTTTAGAAAAATCATCACAAAACAGGAAAAGAAAAAAGAAATCGTCACAAGAACTGACACAATCATCTACAGTGGTACTAAATCATTGCTAATCAAAAGATTTGAAATTTACTTATGTTTATCTTGTGTATAGTTTTATTATGTTCCTAATATTTTCTGTCTCTATCTCCTTGTTCAGGGTCACTTGGAGTTTCCCAATAATCACAACATCATTCATACGACAGAGAATTATGGTGTTTTAGGTGCATCAATGCATCCATCTTTGGTCAATGTAATGCCAATACCCCAACAACACCAACAATTGCAGCAACATGGACTGATTCAACCATTTACTCCCAGTTTTTATAATATGTTTCCGTAGCCTTAAATGTAAGAATAAAAATACTTTTTAACAGTATGCTACATGATACATTTCAGCTGTTGCTATTTTTTCTTCCAAGCTATTGTTCTGTACTAGTGATGATAGTTGAAATAATCAATTTTATGAATCCAGCAAGACTAAAATTCTTGGACTTAAAGAAATTACAAGACTTAAACAAATTGCAGAAAGAATAAAAAACTAGTAGAATTTAACTAACCAATCAATGAGAAGCCTGGATAATTCAATCATGAAGAACACGCACAGCTTCATCCAACTATCCTAGTTGAACAAGCGGCCTCCTGCTGTTGTCAGAAAAAAAATAATACTCTAGTTAAACTACTAGGCAGGAAAGGGAAGGCGGAATGCATGTAATCAGTTGGTAGGTTGAATCAGAGGGCAGCAGAGCTTAGAGAAAACTGAATCGATGGGTGTTGCGTCATGCTCGGCGGCGGACAGTGAATCCATGGCCAAAGCGGCCAGACTTTGTGGACGACGAATCCATGGCCGAAGCGGCCAACCTCGGTGGTCGCCGTATCAATAGCCGGTGCAGTCAAGCTTGGGAAAGGGCGAATCGATAGCGGCAACGGCAAATCGACGGTGGCAGGAGCGTGGTCGAGTTTGGGGAAGGGCGATTTGACGGCGGCAGGGCGAATCAAAGTGAAGGCGGAGCTCGGGGGAAGGCGGATCGGGGCGCCACAGCCATGCTCAGGGGACGGTGAATCGACGGCGTCGGGGCTTGGCGACCATGCGGTGGCCGGAGCTGGATATCTTCGAGGTGGGGAAAGTTTTATCCGTTTGCTGAAGATAACTTGTATTGAGGACATCCAAGCTAACGATGTTTACTCCGTGTGCTGAGTTGTACAAGAGGAAACGTGGACCAGTAAAAAGATGGGAGTACGCATGGGAGTATAAAGTCGGGAGTACAAAAGCTGCGTCCCCTCCTCCCTCCCTCACAGCGGACGCAGCTTTTGTACTCCCGACTTTATACTCCCATGCGTACTCCCATCTTTTTACTGGTCCACGTTTCCTCTTGTACAACTCAGCACACGGAGTAAACATCGTTAGCTTGGATGTCCTCAATACAAGTTATCTTCAGCAAACGGATAAAACTTTCCCCACCTCGAAGATATCCAGCTCCGGCCACCGCATGGTCGCCAAGCCCCGACGCCGTCGATTCACCGTCCCCTGAGCATGGCTGTGGCGCCCCGATCCGCCTTCCCCCGAGCTCCGCCTTCACTTTGATTCGCCCTGCCGCCGTCAAATCGCCCTTCCCCAAACTCGACCACGCTCCTGCCACCGTCGATTTGCCGTTGCCGCTATCGATTCGCCCTTTCCCAAGCTTGACTGCACCGGCTATTGATACGGCGACCACCGAGGTTGGCCGCTTCGGCCATGGATTCGTCGTCCACAAAGTCTGGCCGCTTTGGCCATGGATTCACTGTCCGCCGCCGAGCATGACGCAGCACCCATCGATTCAGTTTTCTCTAAGCTCCGCTGCCCTCTGATTCAACCTACCAACTGATTACATGCATTCCGCCTTCCCTTTCCTGCCTAGTAGTTTAACTAGAGTATTATTTTTTTTCTGACAACAGCAGGAGGCCGCTTGTTCAACTAGGATAGTTGGATGAAGCTGTGCGTGTTCTTCATGATTGAATTATCCAGGCTTCTCATTGATTGGTTAGTTAAATTCTACTAGTTTTTTATTCTTTCTGCAATTTGTTTAAGTCTTGTAATTTCTTTAAGTCCAAGAATTTTAGTCTTGCTGGATTCATAAAATTGATTATTTCAACTATCATCACTAGTACAGAACAATAGCTTGGAAGAAAAAATAGCAACAGCTGAAATGTATCATGTAGCATACTGTTAAAAAGTATTTCTATTCTTACATTTAAGGCTACGGAAACATATTATAAAAACTGGGAGTAAATGGTTGAATCAGTCCATGTTGCTGCAATTGTTGGTGTTGTTGGGGTATTGGCATTACATTGACCCAAGATGGATGCATTGATGCACCTAAAACACCATAATTCTCTGTCGTATGAATGATGTTGTGATTATTGGGAAACTCCAAGTGACCCTGAACAAGGAGATAGAGACAGAAAATATTAGGAACATAATAAAACTATACACAAGATAAACATAAGTAAATTTCAAATCTTTTGATTAGCAATGATTTAGTACCACTGTAGATGATTGTGTCAGTTCTTGTGACGATTTCTTTTTTCTTTTCCTGTTTTGTGATGATTTTTCTAAAGCACCAATAGGTCTTGCTGACCCATGAATTTCCTTAACCTTGAGCTTTATCCCCTTTGGCTTCCTAGCTTTTATAGTTTCTTTTGAACCTGTGTAGACAATTGCTTTCTGAGGTGCAGAATTTAAACATTGACAAGGGTAGTTAAGTAAATAGTTAATGAGCTTACCTTCTGGAGTAGAGGAACGACTCGGATCCTGGTTAGGACTCATTTTTAAAATTTTCTCTATGTCTTCTGCCAATTTCTCAGCTGTTTTAGTACAAATAGAATATGTTTCTTCGGATTCAGCAGCTCGAACAAGTATTCGATTGAAAATTCTGCTAAGTGTAGAGTAGCGATTTGATAGCTGGACTTTGGGATCCTCATGCGTGCTAATGTTGCTAGTTACATGTACGACTTTTGCATCAATAGTCCACCTCTTTAGAATGTATTCTGCAGGAATTGACTTGATATTATTGATGTCCAGTATTTTTAATGCGTGAGAGCACAAGATTCCAGCGAATTCATACTTCTTGCAGCTGCAACTCACTCTATACTCCTCAGGTGAGCACTTAACAGTATGTTTGTGATGCTTCCCATGAATTTTTACTTTGTACACCTTTTCATGACCATCATCACTAGAACAGAAGAAATCACAATTTAAAGTTTGCAAAACCTGATCCTCAAATAATCTAAATATTGCTGGAGTGTATACTTTTGATGCCTGCTTTAATATTTTCAACTCTGCCTTTGGCACAGGTAGACTCTGTGTTGCCTTAAAGTCACTTACAACCCCCTCGTATCGTTTATCACTCACGAGTCTATCGAAGTGCTCAAAGAAAGTAAGCATGTCATTTTTTACACTAATGTAGCCTTTTACTTCATTATTCAAGCTTTCATTTCTTTGTGTAGTACTCATATCAGCAGAAAATGTATTTCTACCATATACTAGTGCCCAATGGTATCTTTTATCAAAAAGTCGTTGTAGCCATTGGTTACCTTGAAGCTCATATTTCTTCAACAATTTGTTCCATGCATCTATAAAATCATCCTCCTCTTCTTGATCATAAATGCATTTCTGGAATTCGACATTAAATTTCTTATAATCTTTAACAACTCTACCAAGATGTTTACATGCATTCTGATTGATATGCCACACACATAGTCTATGATGGGTTTCTGGTAGAACTATTCCAATTGCTTTAGCCATAGATGAATCTTCATCTGTCAAAATAGTCTTAGGTTTCTTTCCAGACATTACCTTTAGAAATATTTTAAAGAGCCAAATAAAACTCTCCGTTGTCTCATCATATAAAAGTGCAACACCAAAAATAACTGTTTTCTTATGATTATTTACCCCAATAAGTAAACCAATAGGACGACCATCATTTATTTTTCTGTATGTTGTGTCAAAACCAACAACATCACCATAGGTTTCGTAGTCTGCAACCATTTTACCATCTGTCCAAAAAATGTTAGTTATCAAATCATCTTTATCAACTTGAATAGAGTAGAAAAATTTAGCATCTTCTGATGTTTTTTTTTCATATATTCCAACACGCCCCCCGTGTCCCCTTGGTGTACCTTTAGTGATCTATTTGTATATAATCTATTTTTCACATCAACACGAGTGAATCCAAGATTTTCCATCCCACCCGCTTCCTTTGCCAATAAATCAATGGCTGCTTTTGTAGATATCCCTACAGATTTTGCCACTTCAATCTTTGAAATCTGCACATCATCAATTTTTCTTTGTGACCTTAACTGGTGGGTTTGTTCTATAGTAGCAAGTATATGATTGTGCTCTGACACAAAGTGATAGACAAAATACAATCCATTTTTAAGATTTATCTTCATAGATGCTTGACACATGCACCGTGTCTCCGACCTCATGTAACTTTTATCCATTGTGCCTTTTTTTTTGTCGGAGCGACGAGTTCCTGTAGTGTAAAAGATTAGTTAAAAATTGATTGTGCTAAAGATATACTATAATGATAGTAAGATTGTTGAATACCGTAAAAGATTAGTTAATAAATGATTGTGCTAAATGATATACAATAATGATAGTAAGATTGTTGAATACCTTCATGAGAGCAACAAAACGTCCTGATCTTTATTATAGAAGAACGACCCACATAGTGACAGCCACTCCTTCGAATACTAAAACCCATCTTTTTAGCATAAGAATTGTAGAACTTATATGCATCTTGCTCAGAGATAAATGACATTCCAATAATAGGTATTGTATGTTCTGGACAAAGTTGCATTTGTGATTGCTGTAAAACATGAATATCATAAGAACTTTCTAATTTTACATTTTACACCACTAATTTTGTTCTCTAACCATGGTGTTAAACAGGAATGTATGGAAAAGAAACTTGCCTGGGAGATCAAAATGCTAGTATCAGCACTTGACAACTCTTTGAACATCATGTCAGTTTTACTAGCATCTGCAGCTGAGTGGATGTAGCAGATTGCCTCCTGCTCTTGAGGACATTGATGGCCATGTGCCTCTGGCAGCTCTTTAGATGTCAGCTCTCCTGTATGACAGATGTTATTTTCATCTTCCATGTGTGGTATAAGATGTGATTGTATCTCTGTGATATGAAACTATGTGTAAAATTTATCTTCTATATATACACTGTGAGTGGCGGGAAGTTGTTCTGCAGAAGGATTACTTGGCGTCATTTTCTTAGTAAAGAAGACATTCTTTTTCAACTGTCTGCTCTTTTCTCTTTGTTGGCATTAATGACTGTCTGTTGGTTTACCTGCATTTATAACTTACTTCTGCTAGTACCTATGACTGCTGTGTTTGGTGCCGTTGGTGCTCCGTGTGATGAGCTGTACAAGAGGAAACGTGGACCAGTAAAAAGATGGGAGTACGCATGGGAGTATAAAGTCGGGAGTACAAAAGCTGCGTCCGGAAGGAGGAGGGGTCGACGGCGTACGGCATCGAGGAACTAATAGTACCGTTGCATGTCAGCTAGTAGGTGAGGGGATCTACTAGCTAGTAAGCGAAGCGAGTGGTGGTGATCCCAATGTCTCGTGGCAGACAGCTAACTCCAGCAGTACTGCGGCGGCTGCTGCTCACCAGCATTCATATGCACGCATGCAGATGCAGTGTGGTGATGCACAAGGCCCTGCCAGCCCGGCTGCTGACCGGCCGCGGCCGGTGGTCTCGATCGTCGTAGCTCCTCCAATGGCTTCTTCCTCTCTCCTCGAGAGAGCCAGCGAACTCCCTAAGTTGCTGAACAGTGCCGGCCTGCGTCTCTCTCTTTAGCTGCCTCCCTTTATTTGGACAGACATTCCATGGCGCGCCAAACTCCACTGCTCCTCACCGTCCTCCATCTGTCCACCGATCCCACTTTTGCTTTGCTTTGTACGCCGTCGCCTCACACTACTGCTGCACCACGTTCCACTCGCGCGCGTGCCACGATCGATATGACATGCGGCTACGCGCTCCTCGGCCCCCATATCCATCTCTCAATCAATTTGGCCATTTCAATTTCCCGCCCCAACTGACTAATTATGGCCCCAGCAGTAGGCTACAACCCTTAATTGCTAGGCCCCTGCGTATTTTTATGGGCCCGGGACAATTTGTAATGCGAGCATACGCTCATCACTACGACTCCGGTTTTTATACTTTCCTAGTAGTAGTAGAATACTAATAGTGATGAACAAATGTTCGATGCTATAAATACGGTTATTTTCAATGGCCTTTGCTTAGTGGAGAGCATTGTATCGGTCACTGTAGTGTGTTATGGCTCATCACTACAAACCTCTCTTAATTACTCCGTATATAGTAGTGCAATGTTATACACTACAGTAAATGTACGTATGGAGTTATCTGGAAGGTAAGTAAATGAAAACAAAGAAAGGAGAATAAAGTGCAGCTCAGAAGGCGAGGACGAACTAACGTACGTATAGGCATGTTAGTGCCGTCGCCGCCCGTAATGCATCTTGATCTGGCTTAGCATGCAATATCGTATCGGTTCGCTTTGTTTCTCTAGAGCAACTCCGTGCAAGTTGCATCACACTTTCCATGTCTCTCTCACTCTCTTTCTCCTAGAGCGAGAGAAGCAAGATAGCGATATATCATCGGGTTCCGAGGCCTGGATTGGCAGGGGGCTTTTGACTGATTAATTAGGATGTGTCGCCGACGTGCAATATCATCCGACCCGAGCATCTCGCGAGGGGACCCTCCGCAACAGTGCCGCTGATTGCTCCATCATGCATCGCTGCGCCCCTGCTCGAGAGCTAGCGGCGAATATGAATCCATCTCCGGATGAAAAGTTAAGGGAGGAAACCTGCTGCTACTTGCTTGCGCTTGCCTTCTCTTTCCATTTATTGCTTGTGTACCTGTCTTCTCTCCTAAAACATGTGCCCTATATTTCCTTGTCGTCCATTTTTCTTCGTTGGCATTTGATCAAACAAGTTGTGAGCGCTCTGTGCGTTCACCTCGTTGTCTGGGTTGGGGACTGCCATGGCTGCCACAGTTGGAGCGACGACCTTGCTGACTAACTGTTGGAGATATAGGAGTGCTATTGGAGCACCTCAATCTACTATATTCATGTTTTTTAGGGATAGAAAACGAGATTAGAAAGCTGTTGGAGTTGCTGTTACTCCTCCGCTCCAAACATCTCTCTCTCCGTGAGAATGACCTACCGACGACGATCTAATTTTGCTCGGACGTTGCTACATGCATGAATGTATGTGCTCACCGACGATATCCTTAACGGGCACACCATTTCAGAAGACGGCCGTTGTGAAACACTGACGCATTTTAATTTTAAAGTATCTATATTGATGTTCAGTTTTTGTAAACTTGAAAGTTTGAAATTTTTAAAAATTCACAAAAACTTACGTATGGATATGTAATGCATATTCAACATGAAATACAAGCTCGATCTCGAAGAAAAATGATTTTACGGTCATTCTTCGGAAGAAACTACGTTTTGAGTAAAATCAAATGCTAAAGCCTTTGAATTCAAGAAAAATTTGAAATTTTTAAAAATTCCCGAAAACTTACAAATGGCTACGTACGCATATACAACATGTAATACAAATTCGGTCTCAAATAAAATGAATTAACAGTCATTCTTTGGAAAAAACCGCGTTTTGAGTAAAATCGAAGACTAACACCTTTGAATTCAGACAAAAATTTGATATTTTTGAAAATTTTCGAAGACATACATATGGCTACATAATGCGCATACAACATAGAATACAAGATCTATCTCGAAAAAAAGATAATTTACGGTCATTCTATAGAATAAAATGTCATTTTGAGCAAAATCGAAGACTAACCCCTTTGAATTCACGCGAAAGTTTGGAATTTTTAAAAATTCCCGAAAACTTACGTATGGCTACATAATGCATATAAAACATGGAATACAAGCTCAGTCTCGAAGAAAAATGAATTTAAGGTCATTCTATGAAAGAAAACGTCGTTTTGAGCAAAATCACCTTTGAATTCACAAGAAAATTTGATATTTTTGAAAATTCCCGAAAACTTACGTATGCCACGTAATGCATATACAACTTGGAATACAAGCTAGATTCTGAAAAAATGAATTTACGATCATTCTTTGGAAGAAAACTGCATTTTGAGCAAAATTGAAGGCTAACCCCTTTGAATTCACGCGAACATTTGAAATTTTTTAAAATCCCCGAAAACTTATGTATGACTACGTAATGCATATAAAACATGTATCGGTACCCTGTGTATCGGATACCCCTTGGGATTGCAAAGATCACAAGGAAACTCCATCTACCAGATTTGAAGACCTTTGAAGGCCCCACATGTCAGCCGTAACCGGACCTGCTTCCCCGACATGGTTAGTCCCAGGGCTGCCACGTGTATCATAAGACCGAATCTATTGCCCACACATGGGAAAGCTCTGGACTGGATACTAGTATGGCACCCCCGGACCTAACCCCAGACAGAGGGAAGCTCCGGTACCGACATGTGTCCAACAACACCGGACCTACACGTCCACGACGGTAAGCTCCGGAGCTACCACGTGTCAAAACGCCAGACCTTCAACCTCAACAATCAGTCTGGTGGACCCCCAACGCCTCGAACCTTCAAGGAGCAATCAAGGACTTCAAGACCCGATTAAGTGTCATTAATACCATATTAATGACACACGATCGAAAGACCTTTAATACCAGTAACGGCACTGTTAAGGCCCGTTACCATGCTATTAAGGGTAATTAACCCCATTAATTGTGTATCAAACATTAGTAACCGTCGGGACCACATGTCGGGCCACGCAAACTGTGTAACGACCGGTCCTTGTACTATAAAAGGACCGGTCGAAGATACACAAAGGGATCTCACTCTAAGAGGCTAGACACGTTCTCGAACACACTCAGACACTCTGAGACACTCAATACAACAGCAACACACCCCGTGGAGTAGGTTATTACGCTCAGGCGGCCCGAACCACGTAAACCTCTGTGTCAATTTGCCACCGTCTCTTGAATCTCTGCGCGCCCATTACCGAACTACAAACTCCATGGACTACTAACAGTAGTGCCGGGAGATCTGCCAGATTCAACCACCGACAGTTGGCGCGCCAGGTAGGGGGTGCCCGAGATTTCAAGAATGGTGAACTCAGCTGCTGGATCTTCCAAAGGCAACCTTGCTGTGCAACCTGCTGAAGGCAATCCCTCCAACATGCAACAACCAGCCGGTGCCGTGGCTCCAGCAGGAGTCATGCCTCCGCCTCCACCTAACGCCATTATGGGCAGGCCATCCTTGTACAAGTTCATGGCTGCGGCTCATTATGGCTACCTGGTGTTGAAGATGCCGACACCAGCTGGTGTTCTTTGGATCCGCGGAGACCGCACTGCCGGAGTGACTGCTCTAGAAGAACTTCACGCGCTTGCTACAGCGCACGAGGAAGAGTCCATGCAGGAGCAAGCTCAGAAACCCCCGAGCATTCGTCAACGAGGCTCAACCTCTGCACCCCGTGTGCAACAAGCGGCGACACCGACATTCCCGTCAAAGTCGTCCAAATCGGTTCCGATGCCGCTCAGACCACACGTATATTGGGAGGTCTGAATGACAAATAGGAACTCGCGCTCATCACTTTCTTCCGGGCTAACGTTGACGTGTTTGCCTGGCAACCGTCGCAAATGCCTGGGATCCCTAGGAAAGTGATCGAACATAATCTGAAGATCTATCCCGACGCTCGGCCTGTACATCAGAAGCCTCGGAAGCAGTCAGTAGAGCGACAAAACTTCATACGACAAGAAGTGAAGAAGTTGCTCAAAGCTGGATTCATCCGAGAAGTCGTCCACCCAAAATGGCTGGCAAACCCAGTAGTTGTACCCAAGGCCAGCGGGAAGCTTCGGATGTGTATCGACTACACAACACTAAATAAGGCATGTCCAAAAGATCCATTCCCACTACCTAGAATAGATCAGATAGTGGATTCCACCTCCGGGTGTGAATTACTGTGTTTCCTAGACGCATATTCTGGGTACCATCAAATCAGAATGTCTAGGGAAGATGAAGAGCATACTTCTTTTATCACAGTAGATGGATTGTATTGTTATACTGCCATGCCATTTGGTCTCAAGAATGCAGCCTCAACATTTGTACGAGCTATGTACAAAACCTTTGGAGAGCTCATCAGAGATGTAGTGGAAGTGTATGTTGATGACATCGTCGTCAAAATCAAGGACAAGGAGTCACTTCTTGACACCTTACAAGCTGTCTTTGACAAGCCGCGGATCACCCGCACAAAGCTGAACCCAGACAAGTGTGTCTTCGGGGTTAGCTCCGGAAAGCTTCTTGGTTTCCTGGTAAACCACCGGGGCATAGAGGCAAACCCGGCGAAGATTAATGCCATTGAAGATATGCGGCCACCAGCCCGCATCAAGGACGTCCAAAAGATGACTGGATGTCTAGCCGCCCTCAGTCGGTTCATCTCAAGACTGGCGGAACGGGCACTTCCCTTCTTCAAGCCGTTGAGGAAGTCCGGACCATTCCAATGGTCTGAAGAAGCAGAAAAGGCGTTCCAGGAGCTGAAGCAGCTCCTCACCACACTACCAACCTTGGTAGCTCCGAACCCTGGTGAGCTTCTACTGATTTACATTTCAGCAACTGACGAAGTTGTCAGCATTGTCCTGGTTGCGGAGAGACCAGAGCCTTTACAAGCTCAGGAATTTAGACCCCTCCGGGAGGGTCAGGAGGTTCATGAAGGCAAGTATGGGTCCCAGCCCCCAGACTTGGATCTACAAGGAGTTACTATTGTTGAATAAGAGGATCTAGACCCCTCCGGGAGGGTCCGGGTCACTCCATAAGAAGCTTCGGGTTCCTTCAGCAAGGACCCGGAGGTCCCCGAAGAAGGTCCGGACCCCCCCCCCCCCCCCGGGAGGGTCTGGGTCGATGAAGAGGAAGCTCCGGGCCCCTTCGGGAGGGTCCGGACATTCCAACGCCCAGTGTACTTCATCAGTGAAGTACTCCATGCCGCTAAGACTTGATACCTAGAGGTGCATAAGCTGCTCTATGCAGTTCTTATCGCCTCCAGAAAGCTTCGCCATTACTTCCAAGCTCATAAGATCTCATTGGTGACCTCTTATCCACTGTGTGCGATCTTGCATAATCCCAATTCCACTGGGAACATTACAAAGTGAGCAGCGGAATTGGCCGAATTCGATCTTGAATTCGTCCCAAGACAAGCGATCAAGAGTCAAGCACTGGCGGACTTTGTGGCGGAATGGACCCCCTCTCCATCAAATCCTGGGGGCCCTATTGAGCAGAGGCCGGAACTCAAGGCTCCGGTCTTCACCGAGCCTCATTGGACCCTCTAATTTGACGGCTCCATGCAAAAGCAAGGGGCTGGAGCTGGAGTCCTTCTCCTCGCTCCGACCAGGGAGAAGGTTAAATACATGGTCCACCTTGACTTCAAGGCGACCAACAACATGGAGGAGTATGAAGCACTCATTTATTGACTAAAGGTGGCACTATCATATGGTGTCAAGCAGCTGTTGGTCAAGGGAGATTCGCAACTCATCATTAAACAGGTAAAGGGTGAATGCTCCTGCAACAATCCCCAACTAGATGCTTATCTCCTTGAAGTCCAGAGGCTTCACAAGGACTTCGAAGTCCTGGACCTCCACCATGTCCAGCGTCTCCATAACGCTGATGCTGACGAACTCTCGACGAAAGCATCAACCGGAGCTCCGGCTCTCGACGGAACCTTCGTCTGGAGGTTGTCAGAACCCACAGCTCAGCCCGCCGAACTGAGCGAAGGGGGCGAGACCAGCACCCCGAAGCTGGCGGTCCCGATGGCCCTGTTACCATGGCAGCCATCAAGGGTCGTAGGTGCTGTCGGGAGCTCCGAGCAACTCAGCACGCAAGACTCAAATGCTCAAGCTAGCTCTGATGCATGGATCTCGGAGAGCCGGAGACTTGAAAGACAATATCCTTCCTGATGATGATGTATCCGCTGATCAGATAGTCAGATTGGCTAAAAGATACACGTTGGTAGAAGGGGGTCTCTACCTGCGTGGTGCCAACGGCGTCCTAATGCGGTGCATCATAAGGGAAGAAGGTCGTGAGCTCCTCACGGAAATCCATGGAGGCGAGTGTGGGAACCACGCGTCTTCCCGCACACTGGTCGGTAAAGCCTTTCGGCATGGCTTCTACTGGCCTACAGCGCTCCAGGATGCAACTGAGCTAGTGAAGAAATGTGAAGCATGTCAGTTTCATGCAAAACAAATTCACACACCGCCCCAGCCTCTACAAATGATACCTCCTACATGGCCTTTCGCTGTGTGGGGGATGGACATCTTGGGACCTTTCCCAAGAGCCGTCGGAGGTTACAAGTTCTTGTATGTTTCCATTGACAAATTCACCAAATGGCCGGAAGCAACTCCAGTTGTGACAATAAACAAGCAATTAGCTATCAACTTCTTGCAGTCCATCGTATGCAGATTTCTAGTCCCGAACAAAATCATAACTGATCATGGGATCCAGTTCACAAGCTCTGCTTTCCAAGGATACTGCGAAGACCTCGACATCCAAGTCAGCTACGCTTCCGTAGCTCACCCGGCAAGCAATGGCCAAGCCGAGAGAGCAAATGCAGAAATCCTAAAAGGACTCAAGACGAGCACTTATGAGCTCCTGAAAAAATATGGAGCCAACTGGATCGAAGAGCTTCCGCCCACTCTATGGGCCAACAGGACAACTCCAAACCGGTGTATGGAGTTGAAGCAGTCCTTCCTCCGGAAATCACCTTGGGATCGCTCCGGGTCCAGACCTTCGACGAATCCACGCAGGACCAGCTCGAGCGTGAAGACCTTAACCTCCTTGAAGAGGGAAGGTGCCGATCAGCTGTTCGGAATGCCCGATACCGCCAAGCTCTTCGGCGCTATCATCAACGGCATGTTAACAACCGACAACTCGAGGAAGGCGATCTGGTGCTATGGAGAATACAATCCAGAGAAGGGTTAAACAAACTTTCCCCCAGCTAGGAAGGACCCTTCCGAGTGATCAAAGTATCTCGTCCTGGATGCGTTCGCTTGGCAACCGAGGATGGGACAACTCTCCCAAATCCTTGGAACATTGAGCACCTCCGTAAGTTCTACGCTTAATATCACGGAGGTGAGTCTGTAATTACATGTGATGTATGTTATAGAGTCATTGTACAGAGTCGGGTAGCTCCTCCGGGAGGACAACCAGACCTACCCTGTTAGGTCCGCGACGTCCATGCAACACTTGTCTCAGTCTCAGAACTAAAAGTGTAGCTAGCTACCTTGGATCAAACGAGAAATGAAACACACTTAGCCTGGTTCTGTACCCTAAGAGTGTACTTGTTTCCCCTGTACCCCAGACCTATAATGAAAGACATCATTGTGTGAAAACAGACTCCACGTGCATTTAATTTGTACAAGCTCAATATTTTTTATTTTTCTCTTTCTTCTCTATAACAAAGTTGTGCAGTTCTTAAGAAACTTTAGCTCGACCAGTTCATGTACAATTCGAGTTGCATTGTCTATTCTTCCAGGTCCAAACATTGTTGATGGTCTACTCGTCTGAATGCCACCAAGCCAATCTAGGGCTGGAGTGTGCTATCGACTTAGCCTGGTAATGCACCCTAAGTACGCCACTCTACCTACACCCCAGCAGGCCGAAGTAAGGCGAGTCCAGAAACGATCGGATCTGAAGGAAACAAGGCAGTGCGCTTGATTGTATTTAGAATTGTGTTCGACCTAAAAATTTCTCAGGAATAGTAAGTCACAATGAAGTTATAGATAGAAAAATGAATTTTATTGTTTTTCTTGACTTAAGTGTGCAGGAAAAATAAATATTTCATAATGATGGTGAATGAAGCCGGAGCTGCCAAAGCTTCGACATCCTCTCGGCGGCTTGTGATCGATGTTCAAACATTGATAGCAAGCGTCGCTGAAGCTACTCAGCTCCGGTAAAGCTAGGGGGCTAGCCGTCAACATGAAGAAAAGATGGTGGGAAGACTCTATAGTGGAGTCTGCTGTCGACACACCACGTGTTGACAGAGGTCACTGCCAGAGCTATCAAGCTCCGACACCCTAGAGGACTAACCGTTGATGCTTTAAGCGTTGATGGAGACTACTGCCAGAGCTACTAAGTTCTGACGGTGGTTAATGCCGGGGCCACTAAGCTCCGACAGCCTCAGGGGGCCTTCACTATCAAATACTTCAGACCTACATTCTATAAGTTTGAAGCGCGCAAGTCTTCAACAACTATTACATCTTCTTGGTATATGTTCACAATCAAATTGTGTACATCTACCAGGGGGCCAAGTGCGACAAAGGTGTTGAAGACAAAAAATGAAATTCACAAAAAACTTGGATTTCATTCATCAGGAGACAAGAGATTACAAAATTGGAGAAAAAGAAGAGAGGATACAAGTGGGAGCTACAAAGAGATGGTCCTAGACACTATGGAAGAACGAGGCGACCTTCTGGGCAGCCTCTCATACGCTAGCTTGGGCAGCTACTCCCTCTCCTTTGATGGGGCCTTCAAGCACTAGGTCCAGGGGGAATTGAGGGTCCCGACTTGTGTAGCACCTCAACACGAATTATGTGACGTCCTTCGCCAGAGATTGTCCCTCGGTCTCCAGCTGGTCCGCAATGACATCACCCATCTTGGTGAGTTTGTTGCCTTCCGAACTCAACGCCTGCAACGCTAGGTCCAGCTCCAGCTCCGGATCATCTGGACGCACGGGACTAAAACCCATTGGCATCAGCGCGTCGTTGGCTTTGCCCAAGAAGTCCTAAACTTGTTGGGACTCCACAGTCCTCGAGCCTCGCATCTCCTCCAAGGATCTTCTGGTCGCCGCAAGCTTCGAATTCTCACGGGCAAGGCGCTCAACCTCTTTGGCGTTCTGCTGAATCTTTTCAGCAACTTGCCTTTCGAGTTTTCTGAGCTCTTCCTCCCGGAGGTGGATCTTGTTCCGGCAGTCCACCAGGTCCTTCTCCCGGCCCCACACTTTCTTCTCCCTAGCAGCAACAACATTCTCCCTCCTGTGGAGTTCCTTCCCTCGCTCCCAGACCTTCTTCTCCTCTCTCTCGCAGCGCTCCTCCAATTTCTTGGTGCGCTCCTCGAGACTCTTGTCACCCAAAGTTAGACTCTGAGTGAGCTCTTCTCCCCTCTTCACGACATCGTCCCGCAGCTCCAGGAGTTTTTGCTCTTCATTCTCGAGCTTTCTCTCCCGCACCTCAAGAGCCTCCCGGCGCTTGACGAGACTAGCGTGGATGGCGTCGAGCCTCTCCTGGCGATCATCCGCTGCACTATTAGCAGCTTTGGCCTACTCGTAGATGGCCTGGGAGTGGTTGTCAAGGGATCGCGTCATGCTTTCCCTCTCATCCAACAGCTTACTCCAGTATTCCAGGCGGACCTTCTCTCTCTGCACCCACTCCTTGTCGTCAGCCAGCCTCGACTGCACCAGCTTGGTCTCGAAATGGATCCGGTTGTGCCACCTCCTAAGAGTATGGCGCTCCTCCTCGAGGGTCTTGCTATCGTGGTAGAATGCCAGCTGGACCTGACGAAGACTGGAGCAGACATTGTCGATAGACAACGACAGGGGGATCGGGTCAGGACCTGCCGGGGTCATCTCCGCCGGTTCTAGTGGGTTCTCTATGACAAAAATTGGGTCCCACTCTACAAGAGCGGTCCCATGAGCTTCCACGTCACTAGGGCCGTCCTTCGGGATAGCCTCGGCCGCCGCCGAGGAAGGTCCTGCAATAGAAGTTTTGACCTCCAGAATTGGCTCCGAAGGTCCCGCTGCCAGGTCATCAACAACTGACCCCTCAGGCGGAGGGCTGGCATCTTCATCTTGGCACCCTCGCTCAGGTGCGGGCACCTCCGGGACCACTGCTTCCGGGGTGGGCGTAGAAGATTCTGCCCGGAGCTGAAGCCACATTCGGCTCTGACGTTGGCGCCTCCTCCACCACCGATTCCGGTGCTGACGCTTCGACCCCCATGGGCTCGAGCGCCGGCACCTCTACAACAACTTGCTCAGGCGCCAGTACTTCTTCGACGACCGGCTCTACCATCGGAACTTCTGCAGCAACTGGCTCTACCGCCGAAGCTTCCTCGACAACCGGCTCAAGCGCCGGAACTTCATCAACACTCGGCTTTACCGCCAGGGCCTCATCAACCACCGGATCGACTGTTGGGGCTTCAACAACATCCGACTCCAGGGCCGGAATCGCAGCTACCTCCGGCTCTGAGGCTGGAGTGTCCATCATTTCAGCATCCGAGCCCGGAGCTTCAACCTCCGGGGCTGGTGTCGCTGGTACATCTTCATTCCCGTGGTCCGGCACTACCACGAGAACTTCTGGGGATGAGTTGAGGTCCAAGACCACGACAACCGGCGCCGGAGCTACCGCAACCTCAGCCACCTCTTGGGGCGGCACTGGAATTGGAGCCGGAGCTTCCACCTGCACAGCCTCAACTGCTGCTGCAGGAATCGGAGCTTCAACCCCTTTCTTGGGCACTCTATGGATGAAGGACAAAGAAACTCAAAACACAGTTACAACAAAAAATAATCAACTGACGTAAAAAATCAAAAATTACCTCGGAAGGCTTCTGCACCAGGTAGCACGAAACCTCTTTTTCGGACGCTCGGAGCCGGACCCTATCGCCACTAGCATGGTGGTTCCGGAAGGTTCCCGGAGCTCGCTGCTGCTGACAGCGTCACTTTGGTTAAGGCCCCCCTCGACTGGGAAGGACCTCCGGACCCAGAGCCTTCAGCTGGCCCAGATACTGGAGCCGCATGGCCGGAGCTAGCACCCCTGGGAGATGTTGATGCTGGAGTAGTTTCCGCCGATGAAGACCTTCCCCTTCGGGGAGAAGGAGTCGCTGCGAAAGGAGCAGGCCTGAAGGACCTCCTGTCGGCATGCTTCAGCTTCCTCTTGCTGCTCGAGGGCTCGACCAACTCTTTGCCCTTGCCCACGACTTCAACTCTCTGTTCCGGGACGGAAGGGGGACCACCCTCGGAAGCTCCGGAGATTGCCAACCCGGTGATCGAACGTCTCTCAACGACACCAAGGTTGTCAAGCACCGACATCGTCCGTCGGAGCTCCCTCCTGAACTCCGCCTCCATGTTCAGAGGGAGGGAGAAAAGCCACTGGCGGAGTCAAGTCATCACCGTCGATGTCGATGCCGTGCTGGAACTTCTTAAGGTGAAACTCCAAAGTTGCACCCTCCATGTTGGACTTCAAACCGGTCTCAATCCGGTCGTCGTCCAGCACACTGTTGAGAGCCCAAGCAAGCTTCTCCCTCTTCTTCAGCGGAGCCCACCTGTTGCTTAGGAAGTTGCAAAATAGCGCCTGAGGAGTCACCCCTCCTTCCACACTGTCGGTACCCTGGATACCATATACTCCTTGGGATTGCAAAGATATCAAGGGAAAGTCATCCACTTGATTTGAAGACCTTCGGAGGCCCACATGTCAGACATGTCCGGACCCTCTTCTCCAACATGGTTAGTCCCAGGGTCGCCACGTGTACTATCAAACTGGAGCTACCGCCCACAAGGGGAAAGCTCTGGGCTATGTACCGAAATGGCACCCCCGGACCTAACCCCAGACCGAGGGAAGCTCTGGTGCTGACACGTGTCGGGTAACATCGGAGCCATCTGTTCCCCACAGTGTTCTCCGGCGCTACCACGTGTCCAACCGTCGAATCTTCAGCCTCTAACCTCCGGAAGACTCCACAACGGCTCCGGATCTTCAAAGGGGAATCAAGGACTTCAAGACCAGATCAAGTGTCATTAATACTATATTAATGACACACGATCGGATGACCTTAATTACCAGTAACGGTGCTGTAAAATCCCATAACTCGGTTATCAAGAGCAATTAAACGTGTAGAATGTGTATCAATATCAGTAACCGTCGGGGCCACATGTCGGGCCAGGCTAACTTGTAACGGCCTGCCCTTGTACTATAAAAGGACAGGCCGACGATACATAGGACAGGATCTACACTCTTGAAGACACACGAGACAGACACTCTAGACATACAACCAATACAACATCAACACACCCCGTGGAGTAGGGTATTACGCTCAGGCGACCCGAACCACATAAATCTTGGTGTCCCTTGTGTCACTCGACATCTCACCTTCTTTAATCTCTGCGCGCCCATACCGAACTTCAAACTCCTCTAACACTTTAGTAGTGTCGGGAGATCTGCCGGATCAAAACCACCGACAGTTGGTGCGCCAGGTTGGGGCGCCTGAGACTTCAAGAATGGTGAACTCAGCCGCTGGATCATCTAATGGTCATCCCGCTGTTCAAGCTGTTGGGGGTAATCCCTCCAATATGCAGCCACCAGCAGGAACCACGGCTCCAACAGGAGTCACACTTCCACCACCGCCGCCTCCACCAGCAAATCAAGCTGGACAACGCGATGGTGCACAGGCGTCAATCACTGCATTGGTGAATCTTGACAACCGGAACACGCGCTTCATGCAGCACGTGCTCTTCTTCAGCGCCCACCACCTCCGGACGCATCCCGGGATGCAATGGAGCAGTGGAGGGCCGATGTGGAACACTTGGTTGTAGCAGCAGCCGACCGCATCAGCAACCAGGGTCCTCCTCCTTTAGGACGGGCCCCGTCGCAGCGACGGACCTTGTCTGGCAGACTTGGTCCGTACGTTTCCAACAACAGGAGACGTGTTGCATCACAGCAGGTGACGTCGTTGCCCTCCGGGGCACGACGCACTCACACGGTATCAAGGCTTTCAACTCATGACCTCCGGGCGGAGCTTGATCGCCGATATCGCCAACAAGACGATCGAGTCCATATTGAGAATGCTCGTGAAAGACGAGAAGCTCAAAACATTCCTGCTCCTGAAGGAGTAGGAGGAGGCTGTTCAGCCATGGCCATGCATCTACGTATGGTCAGGTGGCCACAGAAGTTCCGGCCTCACCTGCCGGAGAAGTTCGACGGGACTGTTAATCCTGTTGAATTTCTTCAGATTTACTCCATTGCTATCTTGGCAGCTGGAGGAAATGAGGTCGTAATGGCCAATTATTTTTCAGTGGCTTTAACTAGGACCGCCAGGTCCTGGTTTATGAGCCTTCCACCCAACTCCATCAGCAGTTGGGAGGAGTTGTGCCGGCAGTTCACTACCAATTTCGGGAGTTCTTACACCCGACCAGGCACCAAACTGGACCTTTTTGTAGTTGTGCAAAAAGGAGGAGAATCCCTGCGATCATTCATCCAGAGGTTCTCTCAGGTACGAAAAACTATCCCTTCTATCTCTAGCACCTCTGTCATCGTGGCATTTATACAGGGAGTGCGGGATAAGAAGATGTTGGAGAAACTGGCGATCAAGGAGATTACCAGTGTCACGGAACTCTTTAGCTTGGCTGATAAATGTGCCAGAGCTACGGAGGGCCGTGAAATGCACTCCAAACCAACTCCGGAGGATCACAAGAAATCCTCCAAAGGAGAAGCCGCTACCTCCGGGAGTGGCAAGAAGAAGAAAAAGACCAACGGTAAGAAGAAGCCGTCGGCCGGTGCATCCAATGCTACAGCTGCTGCAGCTCCGGGTGGCCGGGGGCCACGCCCCGAGAAGCGACCTCGACCGTCTTCTGAAGACGGTGGCAAACCCAAGGTGTGGTGTCCAATTCACAAAACGTACAGCCATAGTTTGGAAGACTGTCGGGAGGTCCAAAACATTGCCGAACGCTACAACAAGCGCCGGGAAGAAGCTCCTTTCTGACAGAGGGAAGGAAAACAAAAAGTTGACGAAGCTCCGGCTGAAGAGGAGTTAGGTTTTCAGGATCCCAAAAAGGTCCTGAAGGCCGTCTACACCTCCGTCGACGATGATTCTGACGTCTCTGACAACGAGCGTCGGAAGACCATGAACACCATTTTTGGTGGATCATGGGACATCACCTCCTGCCGCGTCATCAAGACTATGCATCAGGACATGGCTGTTGTAGCTCCTACAGCCAGGGCGGAGCCTCATCGGAAGTGGATGGACACGACCATCACTTTTGATGCTTCGGACTGCCCTCGAAGCATGGTTGGAGCAGGTCAGCTACTTTTGATGGTATCTCCTACCATCAATAACATCCAGCTCCACCATGTCATGATAGACGGAGGTTCGGGGCTCAACCTCATAAGCTTCGAAGCTTTTATCAAGCTTCAGCTCCAACCTTCGGATCTCCACCCCTCCCGACCTTTCTCCGGAGTAGGTCCGGGAGCCATTACCCCACTCGGAGCTATTACCCCCCCTTACCTTCGGGACCCGGGAGAAGTATCGCACCGAGAAGTTGGTCTTTGACGTTGCTCAGATCAACTTACCCTTCAATGCCATCCTGGGTAGGCCTGCCTTGTACAAATTCATGGCAGCTGCTCATTATGGTTACCTAGTGTTAAAGATGCCAACACCAGTAGGCGTTCTCCAGATCCGCGGAGAACGTACTGTCGGAGTAACTGCTCTGGAAGAACTCCATGCACTTACCATGGCGCAAGAGGAGGACTCTAGGCAGCAGCAAGCTCCAAAACCCCCCGAGCATTCGTCAGCGAGGCTCGACTTCTGCACCTCGTGTGCAGCCAAGCAGCGACACCGACATTCCTGTCAAAGTCGTCCAAATTGGTTCTAATGCCGCTCAGACCACCCGTATATCGGGGGGATTGAACGACAAATAGGAACTCGCGCTCATCACTTTCCTCTGGGCTAATGTCGACGTATTTGCCCGGCAACCGTCACAAATGCCTAGGATCCCCAGGGAAGTGATTGAGCACAATCTGAAGATCTACCCCGACGCCCGGCCTATGCATCAGAAGCCTCGGAAGCAATTCGTAGAGCGACAAAACTTCATCCGACAAGAAGTGAAGAAGTTGTTTGAAGCTGGATTCATCCGAGAAGTCTTCCATCCAAAATGGCTGGCAAACCCAGTCGTTGTGCCCAAGGCCGGCGGGAAGCTTCGGATGTGTATCGACTACACCACACTAAATAAGGCATGTCCAAAAGATCCATTCCCATTACCTAGAATAGATCAGATAGTGGATTCCACATTTGGGTGTGAATTACTGTGTTTCCTAGACGCATACTCTGGGTATCATCAAATCAGAATGTCTAGGGAAGATGAAGAGCATACCTCTTTCATCACAGTAGATGGATTGTACTGTTACACAGCCATGCCATTTGGTCTCAAGAATACAGCTTCAACCTTTGTACGAGCTATGTACAAAACCTTTGAAGAACTCATTAGAGACATAGTGGAAGTGTACGTCGACGATATCGTGGTCAAGGTCAAAAACAAGGAGTCACTTCTTGACACCTTGCACGCCGTCTTCGATAAGCTGCGGGTCACCCGCACAAAGCTAAATCCAGACAAGTGTGTCTTCGGAGTTAGCTCTAGAAAACTTCTTGGTTTCCTCGTAAGTCACTGGGGCATAGAAGCTAATCCGGCGAAGATCAAGGCCATTGAAGACATGCGGCCACCAGCCCGCATCAAAGATGTCCAAAAGCTAACTGGATGTCTAGCAGCCCTCAGCCGGTTCATTTCAAGACTGGCGGAACGAGCACTCCCCTTCTTCAAGTTATTGAGGAAGTCCAGACCATTCCAATGGTCTGAAGAAGCAGAAAAGGCATTCCAGGAGCTAAAACAGCTCCTCACCACCCTACCAATTCTGGTAGCTCCGAACCCTGGTGAGCCTTTGTTGCTTTACATTTCAGCAACTCACGAAGTCGTCAGTATGGTCCTGGTTGCTGAGAGACCAGGACTACCCCATGCTCAAGAATCCAGACCCCTTCGGGAGGGTCCGGAGGATCCTGAAAGCGAGTCTGGGTCCCAGCTCCCAGACTTTCCACAAGAAGTCACTTCAGAAGACCCACACCCCTCCGGGAGGGTCCAGGCCGCTTCTGAAGAAGCTCCGGGTTCCTCCAGCCAGGACCCGGAGGTCTCCGAAGAAAATCCGGATCCCTACGGGAGGATCCGGGTCAGTGAAGAGGAAGCTACGGTCCCCTTCGAGAGGGTCCGGACCATTCAGCGCCCAGTGTACTTCATCAGCGAAGTACTACATGATGCCAAGACTCGATACCTAGAGGTGCATAAGCTGCTCTATGCAGTTCTTATTGCTTCCAGGAAGCTTCGCCATTACTTCCAAGCTCACAAAATCTCAGTGGTGACCTCTTACCCACTTCGAGCAATCTTGCATAATCCCAACTCAACTGGGAATATTACAAAGTGGGCAGCGGAATTGGCTGAATTCGATCTCAAATTCATTTCAAGGCAAGCAATCAAGAGTCAAGCATTGGCGGATTTCGTGGCGGAATGGACTCCCTCTTCATCAAACCCTGGGGGCCCCAGCGAGCAGAAGCCAGAACACAAGGCTCCCGTCTTCACCGAGCCTCACTGGACCCTCTACTTCAACGGCTCCATGCAAAAGCAGGGGGCCGGAGCTGGAATCCTCCTCCTCGCACCAACCGGAGAGAAGGTAAAATACATGGTCCACCTTCACTTCAAGGCGACCAACAACATGGCGGAATATGAAGCACTCATTTATGGACTAAAGGTGGCACTGTCATACGGTGTCAAGCAACTGCTGGTCAAAGGAGATTCACAGCTCATCATTAAGCAAGTGAAGGGTGAATGCTCCTTCAACAATCTCCAGCTAGCTGCTTACCTCCTTGAAGTCCAGAGGCTTCAGAAGGACGTCGAAGTCCTATATCTCCACCATGTCCAGCGTGCCCACAACGCTGAAGCCGACGAACTCTCGACGAAAGCGTCAACCGGAGCTCCGGCTCCTGACGGAACTTTTGTCTGGAGGTTTTCAAAACCCACAACTCAGCCGGCCGAACTCAGCGAAGGGGGCGAGATAAGCATCTCGAAGCTGACGGTCCCGATGGCCCTGTTACCATGGCAGCCATCAAGGGTCGTAGGTGCTGCCGGAAGCTCCGAGCAACCCAGCACACAAGACTCAAATGCTCAAGTTAGTTCCGATGCATGGATCTGGGAGATCCGGAGCTACTTGAAAGAAAACATCCTTCCTGACGATGATGTATCCGCTGACCCGGTAGTCAGATTGGCTAAAAGATACATGTTGGAAGAAGGGGATCTCTGCCGGCGCGGTGCCAATGGCATCCTAATGCGGTGCATTACAAGGGAAGAAGGCTGCGAGCTCTTCGCAGAAATCCATGGAGGCGAGTGTGGGAACCATGCGTCTTCCTGTACGCTGGTTGGTAAAGCCTTTCGGCATGGCTTCTACTGGCCTACAGTACTCCAGGATGCAACTGAGCTGGTGAAGAAATGCGAAGCATGTCAATTTCATGCAAAGCGAATTCACACACCGGCTCAGCCCCTACAAATGATACCTCCTACATGGCCCTTCGCTGTGTGGGGGATGGACATCTTGGAACCTTTCCCAAGAGCCGTCGGAGGTTACAAGTTCCTGTACGTTGCCATTGACAAGTTCACCAAGTGGCCGGAAGCAACTCCAGTTGTGACAATCAACAAGCAATCTGCTATCAACTTTTTGTAGTCCATTGTATGCAGATTTGGAGTCCCAAACAAAATCATCACTGATAATGGGACCCAATTCACAAGCTCTGCATTTCAAGGATATTGTGAAGACCTCGGCATTCAAGTTTGCTACGCCTCCGTAGCTCACCTAGCAAGCAATGGCCAAGCCGAGAGAGCAAATGTTGAAATCCTTAAAGGACTTAAAACGTGCACCTATGAGCGTTTGAAAAAACATGGAGCCAACTGGATTGAAGAGCTTCCGCCCACTTTATGGGCCAACAGGACATCTCCAAACCGAACAACTGGAGAGACACCCTTCTTCCTGGTGCATGGAGCTGAAGCAATCCTTCCTCCGGAAATCACCTTGGGGTCACTCTGGGTCCGGACCTTCGACGAAGCCACGCAGGACCAGCTTCAGCGTGAATACCTAGACCTCCTTGAGGAGGGAAGGTGCCAAGCAACTGTTCGGAATGCCCGATACCGCCAAGCCCTTCGGCGCTATCATCAGCGGCATGTACACAACCGGCAGCTCAAGGAAGGCGATCTGGTGCTACGGAGAATACAATCCAGAGAAGGGTTAAACAAACTCTCCCCCAGCTGGGAGGGACCCTTCTGAGTGATTAAAGTATCCCGTCCCGGAAGCGTTCGCTTGGCTACCGAGGATGGGACACCTCTCCCAAATCCTTGGAACATTGAGCACCTCTGTAAGTTCTACACTTAATATCACGGAGGTGAGTCTGTAGTAACTTGAGGTGTATGTTATAGAGTCATTGTACAGAGTCGAGTAGTTCCTCCGGGAGAACAGCCGGACCTTTCCCGGAAGGTCCGCAAAGTTCATGCAACACTTGTCACAGTCTCAAGACTAAAAGTGTGGCTAGCTACCCTGGGTCAAACGAGAAATTAAACACGCTTAGCCTGGTTCCGTACCCTAAGAGTGTACTCGTTTCCCCTGTACCCTGGACCTATAATGAAAGACATCTTCATGTGAAACAGACTCCACGTGCATTTATTTTGTACAGGCTCAACATTCTTTTTTATTTTTCTCTTTCTTGTCTATAACAAGAATGTGCAATTCTTAAGAAATTTTAGTTCGACCGGTTCATATACAATTCGAGTTGTATTGTCGATTATTTTGGATTCAAATATTGTTCATGACCCACTCGCCTGAATGCCGCAAAGCCAACCTAGGGCTGGAGTGTGCTATCGACTTAGCCTGGTCAAGCACCCTAAGTACGCCACTCTACCTACACCCCGACAGGCCAAAGTAAGGCGGGTCCAAGTACAATTGGATCTAGAAGAAAAGACAACGCATTCGGTTGTATTTAGAATCACGTTTGACCTAAAATTTTCTTGAAAATCGTAAGCCTCGACGAAGTTATAGGCAAGAAATGAATTTTACTATTTTTCTTGGCTTCAGTGTGCAGGAAAAATAAAGAATTCACGTTAATGGAGAAAATTCGGACCTAACAAAGCTCTGACTCCCCCTAGGTGGCTTGTAATCGATGTTAAACATTGAAAACGAGCATCACGAGAGCAATCAAGCTCTGGTAAAGCTAGGGGGGCCAGCCGTCGACGTAAAATAAAAGATGGTGAGAAGACCCCACAAGCGGAGTCTGCTGCCGACAAGCTACGCGTTGGCAAAGGTCGCTGCCGGAGCTACTAAGCTCTGACACCCCGAAGGGCTAACTATCAATGCTCTACGCGTTGATAGAGACTATTGCCGGAGCTACTAAGCTCCGACGGTAGTCAATGCAGGAGCTTCTAAGCTCCGGCAACCTCAGGGGGCCTTCACTATCGAAGACTTCGGACCTACACTCTACAAGTTCGAAGCAAATGAGTCTTCAACAAAACACAATATCCTCTTGGTACATGTTCACAATCAAATTGTGTACATCTACCAGGGGCCAAGTGAAGACAAAAGTGTTGAAGACAAAAAGTGAAATTCACAAAAATTTGGGGATTTCATTCATCTGGAGACAAGGGATTACAAAATTGAGGAAGAAAAAGAGAGAATACAAGTGGGAGCTACGGAGATAGTCCTAGACCCTATGGAAGAACTGGGCGACCTTCTCGGCAACCTCCGACACGTTGGCTCGGGCAGCTTCACCTTCTCCTTCAACGAGACCTTCAAGCACCAGTCCAGAGGAAATTGGGGATTCCAGCTGGTGTAGCACGTCAGTACATACTCTGCGATGTTCTTCGCCAGGGATTGCCCCTCAACCTCCAATTGGTCCGCGATGACGTTGCCCACCTTGGAGAGTTTGCTACCCGCCGAGCTCAACGCCTGCAATGCCAGGTCCGGCTCCGGCTCCGGATCATCCCTACGCACGGGACTGAAGCCCATCGGTGTCAGCGCGTTGTTGGCCTTGCCCAGGAACTCCCAAATCTGTAGGGAGTCCGCAGTCCTCAAGCCCTTCAATTCTTCCAAGGATCTTCTGGCCGCAACCAGTTCAGAATTCTCGCGGGCGAGGCGCTCAACTTCTTTGGCGTTTTGCTGAATCTTTTCAGCAACTCGCTTCTCGAGTTTTCCGAGCTCCTCCTCCCGGAGGTGGATCTTGTTCCGACGTCAACCAGGTCCTTCTCCCTGCCCCTCACTTTCTTCTCCCTGGCAGCAAGGGCACACTCTTGCTCGTAGAGTTCCTGCCCTCGCACCCAGGCCTTCTCCTCCTCCTCAGTACAACGCTCTTCCAATTTCTTGGTGCGCTCTTCGAGGCCCTTGTCGGCCAGAGCCACCTTTTTGGTGAGCTCCTCCTCCCTCCTCAGGACGTCATCCCGCAGCTCTAGGAGTTTCTGCTCTTCATCTTTGAGCCTTTTCTCCCTCTCCTCAAGTGCCTCCTGGCGCTTGATGAGAGTAGTGTTAATGGCCTCAAGCCTCTCTTGGCGTACATCGGCCGCACTGTTAGCTGCTTTGGTCTGCTTGTAAATGGTCCGGGATTGAGCGTCGAGGGCGCGAGTCATACTCTCCCTGTCATCCAATAATTTGCCCCAGTATTCCAGGCGGACCTTGATCCACTCTTTGTTATCTGCTAGCCTCGACTGCGCCAGCTTGGTCTCGAAGTAGAGCCGGTTACGCCACCGCCTAAGGGTTTGGCGCTCCTCTTCAAGAGCCTTGCTATCGTGGAAGAAGGCGAGTTGAACTTGAAGCAGACTGGAACAGGCGTTGTCAATAGACAATGACAACGGGATAGGTTCCGGACCTGCTGGGGTCTCCTCCGCTGGTTCCAGCGGGTTTTCAGATACAAAAATTGGGTCCCACTCCACAAGAGTGGTCCCCTGGGTCTCCATGGCACTAGGGCCGTCCTCCGGGATGGCCTCAGTCGCCATCGAGGAGGGTCCCGCTGATGAATTTCCGACCTCTGGAAGTGGTTCCGAAGGCCCTGTCGCCATATCTACATTTGTCCCCTCAGGCAGGGGGCCAGCGACTCCACCAGGGCACTCCGGCTCAGCCGCGAGTACCTCCGATGTCGTCACTTCCGGAGCAGGGGCTGCTTCTGGCTCCAGCCTGGGCACCTCCTCTATTGGGGGCTCGAGCGCCGACGCCTCCGCAACAACCGGCTCGGGAGCTGGAAAGTCTTCAACATCAACCGGCCCTGCGGCCGGAGCTCCAACAACGACCGGCTTTGCGGCCGGCGCTTCAGAAGTAGCCGGCCCAACCGCCGTGACTTCCTCAACATCCGGTGCGCACGCCGAGACTTCAACTACCTCCGGCTCAACCGCCGGAGCTTCGACAATTTCCGGCTCTGGGGCCAAAATTACTGCTTCCTCCGGCTCAATGGCCAGAGCTTCCATCATCTCTGCACCAGGACCTGGAGCTTCAACCTCCGGAGCAGGTGCCGCTGGCACATTTTCTCTCCTGCGGTCCGGCGCTACCACGGGAGTCTTTGGGGATGAGTCGAGGTCCATGACCACGACAGCTGGCGCCGGAGCTGTCGCAGCTTCAGCCACCACTTGAGGCGGCACCGGGACAGGAGCAGAAGCTTCCGCCCTCACAGCTTCAACTGCTGTGGCTGACGGTGGAGCCTCACTCCTCTTCTTGGGAACGCTGCAGATGATGGATGAAGAAACTTAAAAAACAATTACTACAACAAAACAACTGTCTGAGGTAAAGATTAAAAATTACCTTGGGAGGCTTCCGCACCAGCTTGCGCGAAACCTCTTTCCCGGGCGTTCTGGGCTGACCATAGCCGCCGCCGGCGTGGAAGCCCCGGAAGGCCCCTCGAAACTCGTCGCAGCCACGGGCATTTCCTTAGTCGAGGCCCCCCTCGACCGGGAAGGACCTTCGGACCTAGAGGCCTCAACCGGCCCTGGTGCTGAAGTCGCATGCCCGAAGCTAGCACCCCGGGAGGACGCCGATGCGGGAACAACCGCTGCAATAGAAGACCTCCCCCTCCAGGGAGAAGGAGCTGATGCAGAGGTGGTAGGCCTGACGGACCTTCCGTCGGCATGCTGCAGCTTCCTCTTCCGGCTCAAGAGTCCGTCTGCCAGCTCCTTGCCCTTGCCGACGACTTTGATCCTTGGCTTCGGGGCAGGGTCGGAGCCACCTTCGGAGGCCCCAGGGATCACCACCCTGGAGGTCGATCTTCTCTCGACGACACCAAGGTCGTCAAGCACAGGCATCTTCTGCTGGAGCTCCCTGCTGAACTCTACTTCCATGTTCAGAGGGAGAAAAGCTGATGGCGGAGTCAAGTAGTCACCCGCGACGTCGATGTCGTGCTGAAACTTCTTGAGATGGAACTCCAAGGTTGTCCCCGACATGTTGGACTTCAGCCCGGTCTCGACCCGGTCGTTGTACATCACGCTGTTGAGGGCCTAAGTGAGTTTTTCTCTCCTCTTCAGCGGTGCCCACCTGTTGACCAGGAAGTTGCAAAACACCGCCTGAGGAGTTAATCCTCCCTCCACGCACTGGCGGATCCTGGTCATAGCAGGGTTGAAGGCTTCCGCCAGCACCGGAGCTTCACTCCAGACTGTAGTGTCAATGTTGGGGAGGCCTTCGGGCAGCTCCAGCTTCTCGTGCTCCTCCACCTGGATAACTATCCAGTCCTTCTTCCAGTCATCCCACTTTCCAGAGAGAAACGATCGGAGGTACTTGAATGGGCACTTCTTGCGCTTCACGAAGTAGTAGAAGCCAAGGTACTCATTGCTCCTACCGGCGGTATGAACGGTGAAGAAGGTCCGGAAGAGTTCAATGCAGGGGGGGATGCCCACCCGCATCTCACAGAAGTGGACGAAGATAGACACAAGAAGAATGGAGTGGGGGCCAAGGTGGTATATCTCCAGACCATAAAAGTCTAGCAGCATCAAAAAAAGGAGGAAAAAGGTGGGATCAACCCCACCATGGCGTACGAAGAGAAGTACACCATTTCGCCGACGTGCTCCTTCTCGAACGGGAGCTCTCCCCCGGCGCGGACCAGGTGGTTGAAGAAGTCCGGGGACCATCCCATGAGGGCACGAACCTTCTTCAGGTCACCTTCAGTCTTCAAACGGCTCTCGCGGAGACCCAACTCCATTGCGGCACAGCAAGGCAAGAGAGGAAAAGCGAGCACAAGTTGGGAGTTTGAGCGCAAGATCAGATGAGAGGCGTAAAGAACTCCAGACGGTGCGCGCTTTCCTTCTTAAGTAAGCCCTCACAACGCTTGGATGGAAACCGCAAGGAAGCCGAAGATACTACTCAAAAATTCCACCCAGCTGATGACAAGAGGGCCCAGGACCACCCTGACGATCAAGTCGAGGTTCTTACCCACGCGAACGGTTGTCATCATGAGGCGGGAAGCCCGAAGGCGGCGACCTGACAAGGCGCACAGAACCGATACAGTTTTTTATCGGGAACCGGCGACCTTCAATTGCGTGAGATCCGCACGCCGAAGATCTCATCTGCCGCACATGGGATATGCCACGCGGCGAGGATTTAACTCCAAACTATCGCCAACGGCACATCCGAAGACCTTTGAAGACTCAGTTCAAAAGTCGAAGGATGGACCCACCTCCGGCGGAATGACTTCACCCAAGGGATCTTCCCTAGAGGTGGGCCCAGGGGGCCACTATCGGTACCCTGGATACAATATACTCCTTGGGATTGCAAAGATCTCAAGGGAAAGTCATCCACTTGATTTGAAGACCTTCGGAGGCCCACATGTGAGACATGTCCGGACCCGCTTCTCCAACATGGTTAGTCCCAGGGTCGCCACGTGTACTATCAAACTGGAGCTACTGCCCGCAAGGGGAAAGCTCCGGGCTATGTACCGAAATGGCACCCCCGGACCTAACCCCAGACCGAGGGAAGCTCCGGTGCTGACACGTGTCGGGTAACACTGGAGCCATCTGTTCCCCACAATGTGCTCCGACGCTGCCACGTGTCCAACCATCGGATCTTCAGCCTCTAACCTCCGGAAGACTCCACAACGGCTCCAGATCTTCAAAGGGGAATCAAGGACATCAAGACAAGATCAAGTGTCATTAATACTATATTAATGACACACGATCAGACGACCTTAATTACCAGTAACGGTGCTGTCAAAGCCCATAACTCGGTCATTAAGAGCAATTAAACGTGTAGAATGTGTATCGATATCAGTAACCGTTGGGGCCACATGTCGGGCCAGGCTAACTTGTAACGGCCTGCTCTTGTACTATAAAAGGACAGGCCAACGATACATAGGACATGCTCTACACTCTCGAAGACACACGAGACAGGCACTCTAGACATACAACCAATACAACATCAACACACCCCGTGGAGTAGGGTATTACGCTCAGGCGGCCCAAACCACGTAAATCTTGGTGTCCCTTTTGTCACTCGACATCTCACCTTCTTGAATCTCCGCGCGCCCATACCGAACCTCAAACTCCTCTAACACTTTAGTAGTGTCGGGAGATCTGCCGGATCAAAACCACCGACACACGCACTAGCGGATCCTGGTCAGAGCAGGGTTGAAGGCGTCCGATAACACCGGAGCTTCACTCCAAACAACACTGTCGACGTTGGGGAGGCCTTCGGGCAACTACAGCTTCTCATGCTCCTCCATCCTGATGATGATCCAATCCTTCTTCCAGTCGTCCCACTTCCCAGAAGGGAACAACCGCAAGTACTTGTACGGGCACTTCTTGCGCTTCACAAAATAATGGAAGCCAAGGTACTCATCACTCTTGCCGGTGGTCTGGACAGTGAAGAAGGTGCGGAAGAGCTCAACGCAGGGGGGGATGCCCACCCACATCTCGTAGAAGTGGACAAAGATCAACACTAGAAGAATGGAGTGGGGGCCAAGGTGGTACAGCTGCAGACCATAGAAGTCTAGCAGCATCAAGAAGAAAGAGGAGAAAGGTGGGATCAGTCCCACCATGGCGTACGCAGAGAAGTACACCATGTCGCCAGCGTGCTCCTTCATGAAAGGAAGCTTGCCGGCATGGACCAGGTGGTTGAAGAAGTCAGGGGACCACCCCATGAGGGCCCGGACCTTCTTCAAATCACCGTCAGTCTTCAGTTGGCTCTAGCGAAGACCCAACTCCATCGCAGCACAACGAGGTGAGAGATGAAAAGCAAGCGAAGGTTTGGATGGTTTGAGCGCAAGTTCGAATGAAAGGCGTAAAGAAACCCAAACGATGCGTGCTTTCCTTCTTAAGTAAGCCCCCGCAACGCTTGGATGGAAACCGCAGAGGAGCCGATGATACCATTCAAAAACTTCACCCTGCCAATGACAAGGGGGCCCGGGACCACCCTGACGATCAAGTCGAGGTCCTTACCACAGGCGAACGGTCTTCATCATGAAAGGCGGGAAACCCGAAGGTGGCGGCCTGACAGGGCGAACGTAACCGATACAATTTTCGTATCGGGAACTGGCGACCTTCAATTGCGTGAGATCCGCACGCTAAGATCTCACCTGCCGCATCCAGGATATGCCACGCGGCATTGGTTTAACTACGAACTACCACCAACGGCACATTTGAAGACCCTTGAATACACGGCTCAAAACCGAAGAATGGACCCACCTCTGGCAGAATGACTTCATCCAAAAGGTCTCTCCCAGAGGTGGGCCTAGGGGGCCACTGTTGGTACCCTGTGTACCAGATACCCCTTGGGATTGCTAAGATCACAAGGAAACTCCATCTACCAGATTTGAAGACCTACGAAGGCCCCACATGTCAGCCGTTACCGGACCTGCTTCCCCGACATGGTTAGTCCCAGGGCCGCCATGTGTATCATAAGACCGGAGCTATTACCCACACATGGGAAAGCTCTGGACTGGATACCAGTATGGCACCCCCGGACCTTACCCCAGACAGAGGGAAGCTCCGGTACCGACACGTGTCCAACAACACCGGACCTACACGTCCACGACGGTAAGCTCTGGAGCTACCACGTGTCCGGACGTCGTACCTTCAGCCTCAACAATCAGCCTGGTGGACCCCCAACGACTCGGACCTTCAAGGAGCAATCAAGGACTTCAAGACTCGATTAAGTTTCATTAATACCATATTAATGACACACGATCGGAAGGCCTTTAATACCAGTAATGGCACTGTTAAGGCCCATTACCATGCTATTAAGGGTAATTAACCCCAATAATTGTGTATCAAACATTAGTAACCGCCGGGTCCACATGTCGGGCTAGGCAAATTGTGTAACGACCGATCCTTGTACTATAAAAGGACCGGTCGAAGATACACAGAGGGAGCTCACTCTGAGAGGCTAGACACGTTCTCGAACACACTCAGACACTCTGAGACACTCAGTACAACTGAAACACACCCCGTGGAGTAGGGTATTATGCTCAGGCGGCCCGAACCACGTAAACCTCTGTGTCAATTTGCCACCACCTCTTGAATCTTTGCGCGCACATTACCGAACTACAAACTCCACGGACTACTTACAGTAGTGCCGGGAGAACTGCTGGATTCAACCACTGACAACATGGAATACACACTCCATCTTGAAGAAAAATGAATTTACGGTCATTCTATGGAAGAAAACGTCGTTTTGAGCAAAATCGAAGGCTAACGCCTTTGAATTCACGCAAAAATTTGAAATTTTTAAAAATCTCTAAAAACCTATGTATGGCTACGTAATGCATATACAACATGGAATACAAGCTCGATCTCGAAGAAAAATTAATTTACCGTCATTATATGAAAGAAAACGTCGTTTCGAGCAAAATCGAAAGTTAATCCCTTTGAATTCACGAAACAATTTAAAAAATTTAAAAATCTATGAAATATTACATATGGCTACGTAATGCATACACAACATGGAATACAAGCTCGATCTTGAAGGAAAATGAATTTACAGTCATTCTATGGAAGAAAGCGTCGTTTTGAGAAGAATCGAAGGCTAAACCATTTGAATTTACGCGAAAATTTGTTTTTTTTTTAAAATATCCGAAAACTTACTATGGCTACGTAATACATATAAAACATGAATACAAGCTCGATCTCGAAGAAAAATTAATTTACGGTCATTCTATGGAAGAACATATCATTTTGGGCAAAATCGAAGGCTAACCTCTATGAATTCACGCGAAAATTTAAAAATTTTAAAAATCCCAGAAAACTTACGTATGGCTACTTAATGCATATACAACATGGAATACAAGCTTGATCTCGAATAAAAATGAATTTACGGTCATTCTATGGAAGAAAACGTCGTTTTGAGCAAAATCGAAGGCTAACCCTTTGAATTCACGCGAAAATTTGATATTTTTGAAAATACCCTAAAGCTTACGTATGCCTACGTAATTCATATACAACATGGAATCCAAGCTCAATCTTGAAAAAATGAATTTATGGTCATTCTTGAGAAGAAAACAGCTTTTGAGCAAAATCAAAGGCTAAACCTTTGAATTCACGTGAAAATTTGAAAATTTTAAAAATCACCGAAAACTTACATATGGCTACGTAATGCATATAAAACATGGAATACAAGTTCCATCTCGAAAAAAAATTAATTTATGATCATTCTATGTAAGAAAACGTCGTTTTGAGCAAAATCGAAGGCTAACCGATTTGAATTCAGCTCAAAAATTGTGATTTTTAAAAATTCCCAAAAACTTACATATAGCTACATAATGCATATAAAACATGGAATACAAGCTCGATCTCGAAGAAAAATGAACATACGGTCATTCTATGGAAGAAAACATTGTTTTGAGCAAAATCGAAGGCTAACTCCTTTAAATTCACGCGAAAATTTGATATTTTTGAAAATTCCCAAAAACTTATGTATGCCTACGTAATGCATATGAAACATGGAATACGAGCTCACTCTCAAAAAAAAAGGAATTTACGATCATTCTTTGGAAGAAAATTGCGTTTTGAGCATAATCGAAGGCTAACCTCTTTGAATTCAGCGAAAATTTGAAATTTTTAAAAATCCCCGAAAACTTATGTATGGAGACGTAATGCATATAAAACATGTAATACAAGCTCTACTCGAATTTACGGTCATTCTATGGAAGAAAACGTCATTTTCAGTAAAATTGAAGACTAACTCCTTTGAATTCACGCGAAAATTTAAAATTTTTGAAAATCCTTAAAACTAATGTATGCCTACATAATGCATATACAACATGAAATTCAAGATCAATCTCGAAAAAAATGATTTTACGATCATTCTATGGAAGAAAGCTGCGTTTTGAGCAAAATCGAAGGTTAACCCCTTTAAATTCACACGGGAATTTGATATTTTTGAAAATTCTTGAAAACTTATGTATGCCTACGTAATGCATATGAAACATGGAACATGAGCTCGCTCTCGAAAAAAATGAACTTACGATCATTATTTTGAAGAAAAGTGCGTTTTGAGCAAAATAGAAGGCTAACACCTTTGAATTCACGCGGAAATTTGAAATTTTAAAAAATCCCCGAAAACTTATGTATGGCTAAGTAATGCATATAAAACATGGAATACAAGCTCGATTTCGAAGAAAAATGAATTTACGGTCATTCTATGGAAGAAAACGTCATTTTGAGCAAAACCGAAGGCTAACCCCTTTAAATTCACGCGAAAATTTGAAATTTTTAAAAATCCCCGAAAACTTACATATGGCTACGTAATGCATACAAAACATGGAATACAAGCTCTATATCGAATAAAAATGAATTTACGGTCATCCTATGGAAGAAAATGTCATTTTGAGCAAAATCGAAGGCTAACCCCTTTAAATTCACGCGAAAATTTGAAATTTTTAAAAATAACCGAAAACTTACGTATGCCTACGTAATGCTAATACAACATGGAATACAAGATCTATCTTGAAGAAAAATGAATTTACAGTCATTCTACAGACAAAAAGGTCATTTTCACCAAAATTGAAGGCTAACCCTTTGAATTCACGGGAAAATTTGATATTTTTAAAAACCCCAAAAACTTATGTATGCCTACGTAATGTATATACAACATGAAATTCAATCTCATCTCGAAAAAAAATGATTTTACGGTCATTCTAAGGAAGAAAACTCCGTTTTGAGCAAAATCAAAGGCTAACCCTTTGAATTCACGCGAAAATTTGATATTTTTAAAAATCTCCGAAAACTTACGTATGGCTACGTAATGCATATACAACGTGGAATAAGAGCTCGATCTCGAATAAAAATGTTCATTTTCAGTCATTCTATGGAAGAAAACATTGTTTTGAGCAAAATCGAAGGCTAACCCCTTTGAATTCACGCGAAAATTTGAAATTTTTAAAAATCACCGAAAACTTATGTATGGCTACGTAATGCATATACAACATGGAATACAAGCTCGATCTCGAAAAAAATGAATTTATGGTCATTCTATGGAAGAAAACGTCGTTTTGAGCAAAATTGAAAGTCAACCCCTTTGAATTCATGAAAAAATTTGAAATTTTTAAAAATCCATGAAATCTTACATATGGCTACGTAATGCATATAGAACATGAAATACAATCTCTATCTTGAAGGAAAATGAATTTACAATCATTCTATGAAAGAAAGCGTTGTTTTGAGAAAAATCGAAGGCTAAACCATTTGAATTCACGCGACAATTTGAATTTTTTTAAAATCTCCAAAAACTTACGTATGGCTACGTAATACATATAAAACATGAATACAAGCTCGATATTGAGGAAAAATGAATTTACGGTCATTCTATGGAAGAAAACATCGTTTTGAGCAAAATCGAAGGCTAACCCCTATGAATTCACGCGAAAATTTAAAAATTTTAAAAATATCAGAAAACTTATGTATGGCTAAGTAATGCATATACAACATGGAATACAAGTTTGATCTCGAATAAAAATGAATTTACAGTCATTCTATGGAAGAAAACATCGTTTTGAGCAAAATCGAAGGCTAACACCTTTGAATTCACGCGCAAATTTGATATTTTTGAAAATTCCCAAAAACTTACGTATGCCTACCTAATTCATATACAATATGGAATACAAGCTCAATCTTGAAAAAAAATGAATTTATGGTCATTCTTTGGAAGAAAACTGCTTTTGAGCAAAATCGAAGGTTAACCCTTTGAATTCACGCGAAAATTTGAAATTTTTAAAAATCACCGAAAACTTACATGTGGCTACGTAATGCATATAAAACATGGAATACAATCTCCATCTCGAAAAAAATTGAATTTACGGTCATTCTATGTAAGAAAACGTTGTTTTGAGCAAAATCGACACTACAGGAATATCGATCAATTACGTCGGCATTAAGGCCTAAACTGACGTAAGTAACTTAATTACGTCGGTTTTTCTTAAATTACGTCAGCAGCTGGCCGATGTAGTGGTTTGGACGTAATTAAGGTAACTTACGTCGGTCGACGACGTAAGTTATCTTAATTACGTCGGTCTGCAGCAGCCGACATAAGTCACATACCGGGATGGGCCGCGGGCTGGGCCGGATTACTTATGTCGGCCCTAGCAGGCCGACGTAAGTTATGTGGTGTTACTTATGTCGGTGGAACCAAACCGATGTAATTTAAGTGACATAACTTACGTCGGTTAGGACACACCGACGTAAGTTAAATTGGACTAAATTACGTCGACACGGTCATAGCCGACGTAAGTTAAGTTTTCGATTTTCTTTTTAAAAACAGAAACTGACTACCTCGCTCGATGGCGAGAACACAGAACAGATATACAGAAACACAGATACACATAACAGATATACATAACGCAAAATAGTTGCAAATTAAGTTCCAAAACATCAATAACAACAAAACATCCACCAGGCTACACACTAGCCCCTCCAATGCCTCCAGGATCTTCTCGGCGCGTTCCCGAACCCTACAAAAGAAACATAATCACTAGTAAGCATCAATGTCAACTCAGTGATAACATCAGAGTCCAAGAACAGCAATGACAAAAGAAGGAAGCATGCTGTAGTTTCAAATGAAGTAATGTTGCATATATATATATATATATATATATATATATATATACATATATATATATATACATATATATACATATATATATATATATATATATCAAAGTAGCAGGTATCAGAGTTGAAGACTTTAGGTAACAGGTCAAGCTTATGAACCACTAGCCCTTTATTAACTGGAAGCACTGGTCACAACTTATTAACTATATACTAATCATTTCTGCCATGGTCAAAAACTACTAAAGCTTGATTAGATACACTTAACTTCCTCACCACTATAGGAATCAATATCTGACAAGTCATCAAGATCTACCTCTATGTTCTACCTCCTTATCTCTCTATGTAAAATACTAAAATGGATACAACAATATTAAAGAGAAAGTTTATCACCTGCTCCGGTGTCTGCTGCGGCGAAAGCGTAGGAATCTCGATATCCTGAACGCTGTGTCGAGCAAGAGCCTGCCATTGCAAAATATTAGAAGATATATGTTATTAAAGTGTTGTGAAATTTAACTACGGTACTTTAAATTACTTACCGCCACCGCTGCTTGCATCTGGGCCATCATTAAGGCCGTCCTCTGCTGCTCCTCCCTTGCCTCCGCTCTCGTTCTCTCCAGCTCTGCCTGGGTTTGTGTCAGCGTCTCCCTCATGGCCTGGAGCTCCAGCTGGGTCTGCGAGAGATGACCACTGGTCCCAACGGACGAAGCCTGCGATGATGAAGCGCCTCTCAAAGGTCGCATCGACCACGAGTCGACAACTCCATCGAAAATGGCAAACCTAAAAAAGAATGAAAACACTAAGTAGAAGAAGATTAATTGAAAAGGAAATGAAACACACGAAGAACTCACCGTCCGTGGGCCTTCCCGCCTCCGCTTGCGTACGCGGGTTGGGGGTCGATCGGCGTGCTTTCCCAATCAGAATCCGCACAGTGTATCTTCGCGACCTCCTGCGCATACTTTGCCTACAAAACAAATAAATCTTGTAAGCATGTCAATAATAGTATTAGTTATAATAAAATTGATGAATTTTGAAAACTTACCAACCGGTCGGCTGCGACCTGACTATACTGCCCTGGCTGAGAAGGGTCACTTCCCTTGTGACCTCTCTTCCAAACCTGGGTCGAGGTCGGCTCATGACCCATCTCCCGCTCCTGTACAACTTTGTTAGTGAGATAAATAATATATTAGAAACACATAAATAAATTGAAAAGGTACTTACTATGCGTTTAGCCAAACGCAAGTAGCTGTTGCCGCCATAGTTGTGCTTGCCCTCGGACCCCATGCGACACTGTCTAGCCTTTGTGGACTTATTGATGAAAGCGTCGCTAGCCCAGTACCGACATAGAGCTAAGTATGCCTCGATGTTACCGTGTAACCAGGAAATACTAACCTGAACATATTTCATTTTTCATCAACGCAGTTAACATGCGTAGATATTGTAAATATTTAACAATATTAAAAACTTACCTCCGCGTACTGCTCCTCTGTCAAGTACGAGTCGGAGTCCTTCCTAAATACACCCCTTTGCTGCTCCTGCTCCTGCTCCCAGGGGTGCCGCTTGTAGTACGTGTTGACGGCCTGAATCCAGGCGTACGACAACGCCGCCGTCGTGAGCTTTCGAGCGTTGTAATGGAACACGCGTCTCGCGTAGTCCTCCATGCCCAGTTCGTCTGCTTGGTACCTCAGCTTTATGAAAACAAATATTTAAGTGATATGCATTAACAATTCAAACGAGTTGAAAAAATGAAACAGTTAAACTTACCATAAAATCGTGCCACACGGCTCCCTGAACCGTGCCGTGGACCGGGTGAGAGACACGAGCGTAGTCATCCCACAACAGGGCAGGAAAACCGTCAATGACACCGGGGTAGTGCAACTTCACGATAGCACCCAGGACACTGTTAACCTGCCTGTGGTGCTTCTCGACCCACGTGAATGAAAAGTCGTACCAACATCAACAAAATATATTAAATCATTAAGTAAAGGAAAACAACATCTAATATTTAATATACTATATACAGTATTTACCTGTCTCCAACTGGACGGATCGTGGTCCGCTGAGTAGTAATCGGAGGAGGAGCCGCAAAGTGGGTCCTCCTCGTCCGTCGCCTCTGCTGCGACGCTGCCGCGTCCTGTGACCCTGAAGGCTCCGCGGAACCACCGGAGTCCCCAGGAAGGCTAGTGGTAGTCGGCTGCACAGGGAGGCTAGCGCTAGCCGACTTTGAAGGGAGGCTAGCGCTAGAGGGCTCCTGTAGTGGCCCCCTAGCCTTTGAGTCGGGCTCCTGTAGTGGCCCCCTAGCCTTTGACTCTGACTCTGACTCAGAAGTCTCTGAGTCAGACTGCACAAAAGGAAAAGATTGACAATAAATAATTAATAACAACTGCAATTTATAAAATAACTTTATTGTAAACTAAAATTTACCTCCGTCCGCTGAAAGCACACGACAGCTGAGGGTGGAGCGTGCGCCAGAAAGAGGGAACGTCGGCTCGAAGGTAACAAGGTCCCTGAGCAAGGGTATCGTGGCGGCTCAAACCCTCTCACTGGCTTCCCCTTCCCCTTCCCCTTTTGACGACATCCTGTTGCAAGAAATAAATGATTAATATGCAAAGATAATATACAAAAGTAATGTTAAATTAGTGAATAAAACGTTACTTCAAAATTCATCAACATCACGATCATGCACCATACTCCTTAAACCATCCCATCGATCTTCTTCTTCCGCATATCGTTTTTGTTTGCGCAAATCAGCAGGTTCCACTTTGTCATCGATATCTTCAGTTTCCGATTCTGATTCTGTTTCCGCTTCTGTACCAGCCTCGATATCTTGAGCGTCTCCAACTAAGTCATCGAGTCCTACACCGGGCTCGACTGAGAAGGAGTCTGGCAACTCTTCCTCTTGGTAGACACAATCAACCTCAGCTTCGTCGTGGTAATCATCATCTCCTGGCGCGTATAACCGCTCACGAGGATTCACCTTATGTACCACCCACCAAGCTTTGAATTTATTGCATGGATAAGGTAGATAGTACACTTGCTCTACTTAGTGTGCAAGAACTAATGAATTCAATCCTTTCAACCATTCCTTGTGTTTTACTTCGACCATGCCAAATTCATTTACTCGAATTCCATGAATGGAATCAAACCATTCGCAGTCAAAGAATACCAATCGAATTGGCTTGTTTGCGACAAAAGTGAATTCAAGGATTTTTTTAATAATCCCGTAGTACTGCGTTTCATGATCTTGCGAATCGATTGCCCTCATCACAACTCCGGTATTACATGTTGCCGCGAGAGGACAAAGAGATTCAAATTGAGTTGTACGAAATCGAAAGCCGTTGACGTCACATCGACCATAACTTCTAACATTAACCACACCACGGGATAGTTGTCGCAAATCTTCATGGACGTTGGCATCTTTTTGGCACTGTCCAAGACATGGAGTTATTAGAAAACGTAAGCATTCTTATGTTATAAGAAAACATTGTTAACATTGATTAGTTATCAAGAAAACGTTACATCATCTTGAAACCAGGAGAGAAAATTAGATCCCCCGTTTATTCCTTCCCGTCGAATCTGTTCTATTTGCTTGCTCGTGGGTTGATGTCTATGTCTCCAATTTTGCTTGTCGAACATACTACACGAAAAGAGAACCTTTTAGAATACATGTGTCTGAAAAGATGGTGAAAAGCATAAGTGTAGGAGAAACACTTACTTGAAATATTCATTCATTTCTTCCATATTAGCATACATGTAGAAGAATTTACAGTCATTCAAAGAAGAAAAGGTCGTTTTGACCAAAATCAAAGGCTAACCCTTTTGAATTCACTGGAAAATTTGATATTTTTGAAAAACCCTGAAAACTTATGTATGCCTACGTAATGCATATACAACATGGAATACAAGCTCTATCTCGAGAAAAATGAATTTATGGTCATTCCATGGAATAAAACGTCGTTTTGAGCAAAATCGAAAGTTAACCCCTTTGAATTCACGAAAAAATTGAAATTTTTAAAAATCCATGAAATCTTACATATGGCTACGTAATGCATATACAACATGGAATACAAGCTCGATATTGAAGGAAAATGAATTTACAGTCATTCTATGGAAGAAAGCGTCGTTTTGAGAAAAATTGAAGGCTAAACCATTTGAATTCACGCGAAAATTTGAATTTTTTTAAAATCTCCGAAAACTTACGTATGGCTACGTAATACATATAAAACATGAATACAAGCTCGATCTCGAGGACAAATGAATTTACGGTCATTCTATGGAAGAAAACATCATTTTGAGCAAAATTAAAGGCTAACCCCTTTAAATTCACGCGAAAATTTGATACTTTTGAAAATTCCCGAAAACTTACGTATGCCTACGTAATGCATATGAAACATGGAACATGAGCTCGCTCTAGAAAAAAATGAATTTACAATCATTCTTTGAAAGAAAACTGCGTTTTAAGCAAAATAGAAGGCTAACACCTTTGAATTCACGAGAAAATTTGAAATTTTTAAAAATATCCGAAAACTTACGTATGGCTACGTAATGCATATAAAACATGGAATACAAGCTCGATTTCGAAGAAAAATGATACGGTCATTCTATGGAAGAAAACGTCATTTTGAGCAAAATTGAAGGCTAACCCCTTTGAATTCACGCGAAAATTTGAAAATTTAAAAAATCCCCGAAAACTTACATATGGCTACGTAATGCATACAAAACATGAAATACAAGATCTATGTCGAAGAAAAATGAATTTACGGTCATCCTATGGAAGAAAATGTCATTTTGAGCAAAATCGAAGGCTAACCCCTTTGAATTCACGCGAAAATTTGAAATTTTTGAAAACCCCGAAAACTTACGTATGCCTAAGTAATGCTAATACAACATGGAATACAAGCTCGATCTTGAAGAAAAATGAATTTACAATCATTCTAGAGAAGAAAAGGTCGTTTTCACCTAAATCAAAGGCTAACCCCTTTGAATTCACGGGAAAATTTGATATTTTTGAAAAAAAAACCAAAACTTATGTATGCCTAAGTAATGCATATACAACATGAAATTCAATCTCATCTCAAAAAATGATTTTACGGTCATTCTATAGAAGAAAACTCCGTTTTGAGCAAAATTGAAGGCTAACCCCTTTGAATTCACCCCAAATTTAAAAAAATTTAAAATCCTCAAAAACTTAAGTATGGCTACGTAATGCATATAAAACATGGAATACACGCTCCATATCGATGAAAAATGAAGTTACGGTCATTCTATGGAAGAAAACGTCATTTTGAGCAAAATCGAAGGCTAACCCCTTTGAATTCATGCAAAAATTTGAAATTTTTGAAAATACCTAAAAACTTATGTATGGCTACGTAATGCATATACAACATGGAATACAAGCTCTATCTCGAGAAAAATGAATTTATGGTCATTCTATGGAAGAAAACGTCGTTTTGAGCAAAATCGAAGGCTAACCCCTTTGAATTCACGCGAAAATTTGATATTTTTGAAAATTCCCGAAAACTTACGTATGCCTACGTAATGCATATAGAACATGGATACAACATGGAATACAAGCTTGAACTCGAAAAAAAAATGAATTTAGGCTCATTCTATGGAAGAAAACGTCGTTTTGAGCAAAATCCAAGGCTAACCCATTTGAATTCACGCGAAAATTTGAAAATTTCAAAAATCTCCAAAAACTTACGTATGGCTACGTAATGCAAATAAAACATAGAATATAAGCTTGATCTTGAAGAAAATTGAATTTACGGTCATTCTATGGAAGAAAACGTTGTCTTGAGCAAAGTCGAAGGCTAACCCCTATGAATTCACGCGAAAATTTGAAATTTTTAAAAATCCAAGAAAATTTATGGATGGCTACGTAATTCATATAAAACATGGAATACAAGCTCCATCTCGAATAAAAAATGAATCTACGGTCATTCTATAGAAGAAAACGTCGTTTTGAGCAAAATTGAAGGCTAACCCCTTCGAATTCGCGCAAAAAATTGAAATTTTTAAAAATTCCCAAAAACTTATGTATGGATACGTAATGCATATAAAACATGAACTACAAGCTCATTCTCGAAGAAAAATGAATCTAAGGACATTCTATGGAAGAAAATGTCGTTTGAGCAAAACCAAAGGCTAAACTATTTGAATTCACGAGAAAATTTGATATTTTCAAAAATCCCCTAAAACTTACGTATGGCTACATATACAACATGGAATACAAGCTCGATCTCGAAAACAAATTATTTTACGGTCATTCTATGGAAGAAAACGTCGTGTTGAGCAAAATCCAACACTAACCCATATGAATTCACGCGAAAATTTGTTATTTTTTTTAAATTCCCGAAAACTTGCGTATGCCTATATAATGCATATACAACATGGATACAACATGGAATACAAGCTCGATCTCGAAGAAAATGAATTTAGGATCATTCTATGGAAGAGAACATCGTTTTGAGTAAAATCGAAGGCTAACCCTTTTGAATTCACGCAAAAATTTGAAAATTTTAAAAATCCCCATAAACTTACGTATGGCTATGTAATGCATATAAAACATGGAATATAAGCTCGATATTCAAGAAAAATGAATTTACGGTCATTCTATGGAAGAACACGTCGTTTTGAGCAAAATCGAAGGATAACCCCTTTGAATTCACGCAAAAAATTGATTTTTTTTTTAAAAATCCACGAAAAATTACGTATGGGTACGTAATGCATATAAAACATCGAATACAAGCTCCATCTCGAATAAAAAATGAATTTACGGTCATTCTATGGAAGAAAACGTCGTTTTGAGCAAAATCGAAGGTTAACCCCTTTGAATTCGTGCGAAAATTTGAAAATTTTAAAAATTCCCAAAAACTTACGTTTGGCTACGTAATGCATGTAAAACATGGAATACAAGCTAAGTATCGAAGAAAAATGAATTTAAAGACATTCTATGGAAGAAAATGTCGTTTTGAGCAAAGTCGAAGGCTAACCCCTTTGAATTCACGCGAAAATTTGATATTTTTGAAAATCCCCGAAAATTTACGTATGGCTACGTAATGCATATACAACATGGAATACAATCTCTATCTCGAAGAAAAATGAATTTACGATCATTCTATGGAAGAAAACGTCGTGTTGAGCAAAATCCAAGGCTAACCCCTTTGAATTCACACGAAATTTGATATTTTGAAAAACTCCTGAAAACTTACGTACGCCTACGTAATGCATATAGAACATGGAATACAAGCTCAATCTCGAAAGAAAATGAATTTATTGTCATTCTTTCGAAGAAAACTGTGTTTTGGGCATAATCGAAGGCTAACCCCTTTGAATTCACGCGAAAATTTGATATTTTTAAAAATCCCCAAAAACTTACGCATGGCTACGTAATGCACATACAACATGGAATACAAGCTTGATCTCGAAGAAAAATTAATTTACGGTCGTTCTATGGAAGAAATCGCCGTTTTGTGCAAAATTGAAGGCTAACCCCCTTTGTATCCACGCGAAAATTTGAAATGTTTAAAAATCCCCAAAAACTTACGTATGGCTATGTAATGCATATACAACATGGAATACAATCTCGATCTTGAAGAAAATGAATTTACGGTCATTCTATGGAAGAAAACATCGTTTTGAGCAAAATCGAAGGCTCACCCTTTTGAATTCACGCGAAAATTTGAAATTTTAAAAATCCACAAAAACATACATATGGATACGTAATGCAATACAACATGGAATACAATCTCGATCTCGAATAAAAATGAACTTACTGTCATTCTATGGAAGAAAGCGTCGTTTTGAGCAAAATCGAAGGCTAACCCCTTTGAATTCACTCGAAAATTTGATTTCTTTAAAAAAAATATCTAAAAACTTATGTATGGCTACATAATACATATACAACATGAATACAATCTCTACCTCGAAGATAAATTAATTTACGGTCATTCTATGAAAGAAAATATCGTTTTGAGCAAAATCGAAGGCTAACCTCTTTGAATTCACGCGAAAATCTGAAATTTTCAAAAATCCTTGAAAACTTACGTGTGGCTATACATAATGCACGTAAAACATGTAATAGAAGCTCGATCTCGAAGAAAAATGAATATACAGTCATTCTATGGAAGAAAACGTCATTTTGAGCAAAATCGAAGGCTAACCCTTTTGAATTCACGTGAAAATTTGATATTTTTTAAAATTCCTGAAAACATACTTATGCCTACGTAATGCATATACAATTTGGAATACAAGCTCAATCTTGAAGAAAATAAATTTATGGTCATTCTTCGGAAGAAAACTGCGTTTTGAGCAAAATTGAAGGATTACCCCTTTGAATTCACGTGAAAGTTTGAAATTTTTTAAAAACCACCAAAACTTATGTATGGCTATGTAATGCATATAAAACATGGAATACAAGCTCCGTATCGAAGAAAAATGAATTTGCGATCGTTCTATGGAAGAAAATATCGTTTTGAGCAAAATCGAAGGCTAACCACTTTGAATTCAGGTGAAAATTTGTAATTTTTAAAAATCCCATTAAACTTACATATGGCTACGTAATGCATATACAACATAGAACGCAAGCTCGATCTCTAAGGAAAAGGAACTTACGATCATTCTATGGAAGAAAACATCGTTTTGAGCAAAATCGATGGCTAACCCCTTTGAATTCACGCGAAATTTTTAAATTTTAAAAATTCCCAAAAACTTACGTATACCTACGTAATGCATATGTAACATGGAATACAAGCTCCATATCGAAGAAAAATGAATTTATGGTCATTCTACGGAAGAAAACGTCGTTTTCAGCAAAATCGAAGGCTAACCCTTTGAATTCACGCGAAAATTTGATATTTTTAAAAATCCCCGAAAACTTACGTATGGCTACGTAATGCATATAAACATGGAATACAAGCTCGGTCTCAAAGAAAAATGAATTTATGATCATCCTACGAAAGAAAATGTCGTCTTGAGCAAAATCGAAGGCTAAACCCCTTAAATTCACGTGAAAATTTGAAATTTTTAAAAATCCCCAAAAACTTACGTATGCCTACGTAACACAAATAAAACATGAAATAAAAGCTCGATCTCAAACAAAATTGAATTTAAGGTCATTCTATGTGGAAGAAAATGTTGTTTTCAACAAAATCGAAGGCTAATCCCTTTGAATTCACACGAAAATTTGAAATTTTAAAAAATCCCCGAAAACTTACGTATGGCTATGTAATGCATATAAAACATGGAATACAAGCTCCATCTCGAAGAAAAATGAATTTATGGTCATTCTACGGAAGAAAACGTCGTTTTTAGCAAAATCGAAGGCTAGCCCCTTTGAATTCATGCAAAAATTTGAAATTTTTAAAAATCCCCAAAAACTTATGTATGGCTAAATAATGCATAAAAAACATGGAATACAAGCTCGATCTCGAAAAAAATGAATTTACGATCATTCTATAGAAGAAAACACCATTTTGAGCCAAATCAAAGGCTAACCCCTTTGAATTCACGCGAAAATTTGAAATTTTAAAAATCTCCAAAAACTTATGTATGGCTACGTAATGCATATACAACATGGAATACAAGCTCGATATCGAAGAAAAATGAATTTACGATCATTCTATGGAAGAAAACGTCGTTTTGAGCAAAATTGAAGGCTAACCCCTTTGAATTCACACGAAATTTGAAATTTTTGAAAATTCTCGAAAACTTATGTATGCCTAAATAATGCATATACAACATGGAATACAAAAACGAAAAAACTGAATTTATGGTCATTATTCGGAAGAAAACTGCGTTTTGACCAAAAACGAAGGCCAACCCCTTTGAATTCACGCAAAAATTTGAAATTTTTAAAAATCACCAAAAACTTATGTATGACTACATAATGCATATAAAACATAGAATACAAGCTCCATATCGACGAAAAATGAATTTATGGTCATTCTATTGAAGAAAGTGTCGTTTTGAGCAAAATTGAAGGCTAACCCCTTTGAATTCAGATGAAAATTTGTAATTTTTAATAATGTTCAAAAACTCACGTATGGCTATGTAATGCATATCACTACAGGAATAGCGATCAATTACGTCCGCCAAAGCCGATGTAATTAAGGCCTAAACCGATGTACGTCGGTTTTCCCTTAATTACGTCTGCGGTTGGCCGACGTAGCGGTTTGGACGTAATTAAGGTAACTTACGTCGGCCACCGACGTAAGTTATCTTAATTATGTCGGTCTGCAGCAGCCGACGTAAGTCACGTACCGGGATGGGCCGCGGGCTGGGTCGGAGTACTTACGTCGGTCACAGCATGCCGACGTAAGTTATGTGGCGTAAGTTACGTCGGTTGAACCAAACCTACGTAATTCAAGTGACATAACTTACGTCGGTTAGATCAAACCGACGTAAATTAAACTGGGCTAACTTACGTCGGCCCTGCCATAGCCGACGTAAGTTAAGTTTACGATTTTTTTTTTTAAAACAGAAACTGACTACCTCGCTCGATGGCGAGAACACAAATCACATACAGATTATTATTCAGAACAGATACACAGCAACAGTTATAAAATAATATCCAAAATAACGACAACAACACAATTTGCAAATTAAGTTCCACCGGGCTACACGCTAGCCCCTCCACTGCCTCCGGGATCTTCTCGGCACGTTCCCGAACCCTGCAGAAGAATCATAGTCAATAGTGCGAGTAACACATTTGCTAAATTCAATATGATGCAAGTAACTTATTTGCCAAATAATAACAGCACATAAGATACTTCAATTCATTACAACTGCAGACTGTTATCCAAATGACTATATTGTCTATCGGATTCTCTTAACTGATTTTGCTTCAAGAAATGCTCGAAAAATCTTTTTATGAAAAGTAATAGATATTGTTCATCTCCTGCTTAAAGTATTCATATTAGTAATATATATTGCATAGTTTATAAGTATGTATTAGTATTACAAATTAAATAATATTTATCTTTAAGGGCCTATCACCTTGAGTTGGCCTAGGGCCCTCAAAATCCAAGAGCCGACCCTGAGTTGGTGGTGGATCAAAAGGGAATCATGCATTCAACATAATGAAAATCTATGTTGTGGGAGCGGCGGAAGTTGCATTTCGGGGACGACATGGATGTCCTCTTCTAACAAGTTTCTATTCGACACTAAGGCTAAAACTCACAATAACAGGGTGTACAGGAAACAAAAAGAGGGATAGACATATATTACCTGCTCCGGTGTCTACTGCGGCGGAAGCGTAGGAATCTCCGATATCCTGACCGCTATGTCGAGCAAGAGCCTGCCATTGCAAAATATTAGCAGATATATGTTATTTAAGTGCTGTAAAATTTAAATACGATACTTTAAATTACTTACCACCACCGTTGCTTGCATCTGGGTCATCATTAAGGTCGTCCTCTACTGCTCCTCCCTTGCCTCCACTCTCGTACTCTCCAGCTCTGCCTGGGTTTGCGTCAGCGTCTCCCTCATGGCCTGGAGCTCCAGCTGGGTTTGCGAGAGACGACCACTCGTCCCAATGGACGAAGCCTGCAACGATGAAGCACCTCTCAAAGGTCGCGTCGACCTCGAGTCGACAACTCCATCAAAAATGGCAAACCTGCAAAAGAATGAAAACACTAAGTAGAAGAAAATTAATTGAAAAAGAAATAAAACACACGGAGAACTCACCGTTCGTGGGCCTTCCCGCCTCCGCTTGCGCACGCGGCTTGGGGGTCGATCGGCGCGCTTTTCCATTCGTAATCTGCATCGTGTATCTTCGTGACCTCCTGCACATACTTTGCCTACAAAAAAAATAAATCTTGTAAGCATGTCAATAATAGTATTATTTATAATGAAATTGATGAATTTTGAAAACTTACCAGTCGGTCAGCTGTGATCTGACTACACTACCCTGGCTGAGAAGGGTCACTTCCCTTGTGACCTCTCTTCCAATCCTGGGTCGGGGTCGGCTCATGACCCATCTCTCGCTCCTGTACAGCTGTGTTAGTGAGATAAATAATATATTAGGAACACAAATAAATTGAAAAGGTACTTACCATGCGTTTAGTCAAACGCAAGTAGCCGTCGCCGCCATATTTATGCTTGCCCTCGGATCTCATGCGGCAATGTCTAGCCTTTATGGACTTATTGATGAAAGTGTCGCTAGCCCAGTACTGACAGAGAGCTAAGTAAGCCTCGATGTTACCCTGTAACTGGGAACTAACCTGCACATACTTCATTTTTCATCAACGCAGTTAACATACGTAGATATTGTAAATGTTTAACAATATTAAAAACTTACCTCCGCGTACTGCTCATCTGTCAAGTATGAGTAATAGTCCTTCCTAAATACACCCCTTTGCTACTCCTGCTCCTGCTCCCGGGGGTGCCGCTTGTAGTACGCGTTGACCGCCTGAATCCGGGCGTACGACAACACCGCCGTCGTGAGCTTTTGAGCGTTGTAATGGAACACCCATCTCGCGTGGTCCTCCATGTCCGGTTCCTCTACTTGGTACCTCAGCTTTAAGCAAACAAATATTTAAGTGATATGCATTAACAATTCAAACGAGTTAAAAAAATGAAATAGTTAAACTTACCATAAAATCGTGCCACACAGCTCCCTGAACTGTGCCGTGGACCGGGTGAGAGACACGAGCATAGTCATCCCACGACAGGGCAGGAAAACCGTCAATGACACCGGGGTAATGCAACTTCACGATAGCACCCAGGACACTGTTAACCTGCCTGTGGTGCTTCTCGGCCCTCGTGAATGAAAAGTCATACCAACATCTACAAAATATATTAAATCATTAAGTAAAGTAAAACAACATCTAATATTTAATATACTATATACAGTATTTACCTGTCTCCAACTGGATGGATCATGATCCACCGAGTAGTAACCGGAGGAGGAGCTGCAAAGTGGGTCCGCCTCATCTGTCGCCTCTGTTGCTACGTTGCCGCGTCCTGTGACCCTGAAGGCTCTACGGAACCACCGGAGTCTCCAGGAAGGCTAGTGGTAGTCAGCTGCACAGGGAGGCTAGCGCTAGCCGGCTCCGAAGGGAGGCTAGCGCTAGAGGGCTCCTGTAGTGGCCCCCTAGCCTCTGACTCAGAAGTCTCTGAGTCAGACTGCACAAAAGGAAAAGATTCACAATAAATAATTAATAACAACTGCAATTTCTAAATTAACTTTATTGTAAACTAAAATTTACCTCTGTCTGCTGAAAGCACACGACAACTGAGGGTGGGGCGTGCGCCAGAAAGAGGGAAAGTCGGCTTGAAGGTAACGAGGTCCTTGAGCAAGGTTCTCGTGGCGACTGAAACCCTCTCACTGGCTTCCCCTTCCCCTTTTGACGACATCCTGTTGCAAGAAATAAATGATTAATATGCAAAGATAATATGCAAAAGTAATGTTAAATTAGTGAATAAAACGTTACTTCAAAATTCATCAACATCACGATCATGCACCGTACTCCTTAAACCAGCCCATCAATCTTCTTCTTCCGCATATCGTTTTCGTTTGCACAAATCAGCAGGTTCGACTATGTCATCGATATCTTCAGTTTCCGATTCTGATTTTGTTTCCGCTTCTGTGCCAGCCTCGATATCTTGAGCGTCTCCAACTAAGTCATCGAGCCCTACACTGGGCTCGACTGAGAAGGAGTCTGGCAACTCTTCCTCTTGGTAGACACAATCAACCTCAGCTTCGTCGTGGTAATCATCATCTCCTAGAGCGTATAACCGCTCACAAGGATTCACCTTATGTACCACCCACCAAGCTTTGAATTTATTGCATAGATAAGGTAGATAGTACACTTGCTCTACTTGGTGTGCAAGAACTAATGAATCGAATCCTTTCAACCGTTCCTTGTGTTTTACTTCGACCATGCCAAATTCGTTTACTCGAATTCCACGAATGGAATCAAACCATTCACAGTCAAAGAATATCGCTCGAATTGGCTTGTTTGCGACAAAAGTGAATTCAAGGATTTTTTTAATAATCCCGTAGTACTGCGTTTCATGATCTTGCGAATCGATTGCCCTCATCACAACTTGTCCAACATATCAGATACTTCTGACCTATTAAGACGTTTTGGTGGTCCTTTAGTGACAATGGTGTTCTCTCTGACGACATTCCTCTATTGTCTAAACAAGTGATTGGAGGCAGCCAACGTCTATGACAATCGAAGTAAGATATCTTGCCTCCATGGGTCAGTCGAAAGCAATCGGTATCCGAGGCACATATCGGACACGTCAACCGACCATGAGTGCTCCATCCAGAAAACATGTCGTATGCAGGAAAATCATGAACGGACCACAAATAAGCAGCTCGGAGGTTGATTTTCTGCTTCTTGTAACAGTCGTACGCTTCGACTCCTGTCCACAACATTTTCAACTCTTCGATCAATGGTTTCAACATCACGTTGAGACGTGACCCAGGATGATCTGGCCCAGGTATAATGAGGCTAAGAAACTTAAACTCATTCTTCATGCAAATAGCCGGTGGAAGATTGTACGAAATGACAAAGACGGCCCAACAGGAGTATGGTGCGACGTTTGTGTTGAACGGCGTGAACCCATCTGTCGCCAACCCGATGCGAACATTTCTCGCTTCACGAACAAATTCTGGGTCGAATCGGTCCAGCGCCTTCCATGCCTCACCACCGGACGGGTGCGTCATGACTCCATTGTTCTCACGCTCACCTTCTTTGTGCCATCTCATGTGTCTGGCTGTTTTTTTTTTGAAAGGAACAACCGTTTTAACCTCGGTGTCACGAGTAAGTAACGAAGCTGCTTACGTGTGACTTCCGTCGTCATAGTATTACTATCATTATTAAAAACTTCGACAAACCTCGGTTGACCACATTTCAAACATTTATTCTCATTGGCATGTTCTCTCCAGAAAAGCATGCAGTTGTCCGGACACACATCAATCTTCTCGTGCTTCATACCGAGACTGAAAATAATTTTCTTCGAGATGTACATATCCTTAGGCACTTTGTTGGGTTGTGGAAGGGCATCTTTGAAAAAAATTGATGAGCATGTTGTAACAATTGTTAGAAAAGAAGAACTTAGACTTAATTGCCATAAGTCTAGTCACAAAATTGAGGATTGACATTTTAGTGTGTCCATGCAGTGCCTCTTCTGAATCTTTGAGATGTTTGAAGAACTCTTTAACCTCTACTGTTTTAGGATCTTCTGTAAGCTCTGGTCATATAGCTTCCAGCATCTCATCCATCATATCAACCTGTGTGGCATCATCATTGTCCGCTTCCACTTCTTCTACAGCTTGAGAAACTGTCTCGCCGTGGAAGTTCCACAACTCATAATGTGACACGTAACCGTTTCGACGCAAGTGCATCGTAAGTTCCACTTTGTCCAAAAATGTTCCGTTTCGGCATTTCGTACATGGGCACCACGCCTTATCGCTATTTGACAATGAAAAAGCTCGTTCCACAAAAGCTTTTGTCTTAGCGTACCACTCATCTGAGTGACCACCAGTTCTGCTCTTCCAACCAGTGTACATCCAACTACGATCTTGGCCCATGTTTGACTCTGCAATTAATAGCCGGATAAAATATCGTTAGTTTCTCATTAATTTATGCATGATAGAGGAAATAATGAGAGAGACAGTGAATTGGGTCCGTGCAAGTTCGAAGCCCGATACGGGCCATGCTCGGGCTTGACCTCAGAACCAGCTCGACCGCCCTCGACTCCCTCACCTCGTATTGTATCTATGAGGATGCAAGGCGAGACGACAAAACTGTTGGTGCACAAGCTGTGGAGGAGGCCACGACTTCAATGGTCTACACGGCACGATCACACTTATCACGCTACATATATACCAAGGCTCGGCCAGGCTTCGGGCTGGCACGACACGCTCGCCCCGTGAACGGGCCCGACACGGCCAGACAGGGGGAAATGGGATCCGTCGTGCTTGGCTTTGGCTTATGGCCCGTCGTGCCGGCCCGGCCCGACACGGCAAATTTGCGGGCCGCGCCGGGCATAATGTTTTCATGCACGAGACCGGCGGGGCTCGGGCCGGTCCGCCCCGGCACAACCCATTGGCCATCTATAGCCACGACACAACCTAAGTGCCCCAACAGCCGGCCGCCCCCGACGCCGCCCTCGACATAAACCAATTAAGCATAATCTACACTACACTAATTAAGCATAATCTACACTAAGCAAATTAAGCACAATCAAGCAACTTAACCACTTAAGCATAATTAAATAAACATAATCTAAAGTAAGCAAATTAACTAATTAAGCATAATTAAATAAACAATTAAGAAATTTAAGCATAATTTAAACAATTCAATTCAATTTCAAAATTGAACAATTCAATTCAAATCAATTCAAATCAAATTTAAACGTAGCAATTCAATTAAATTAAAATTTCAATGTCGAGGGGGTGTGGGGTGGGGGGTCTGTGGAGGGGGTGGGGGGTCTGTGTATAGGTGGCCAACGGGCTGTGCCGGGCTCGTGCCTAAAAAACTTGGACCCCGCACGGTCCGGGAAAAAATCGGGTCGTGCCGGGTAGGCCCACGGACCGGGAGTCCAGGCCCGGGCACGGCCCGAATCCATTGTAAGCGTGTCGGGTCGTGCCAGGCCATAACGGGTCATGCCGGATCGGGCTGGCCCGTAGACAATTTTAGTTAAAATATAATAAAAATAACCAAAAAATCACTATTCGGTCCTAAACGGGTTGTGTCAAGATGGGTCGATCGTGCCAGGCCTAATCGGGTCGTGTCGGCAAGCCCGACGGGCCAGAGATCCAGGCCCGGGCATGGCCCGTGTCGTGCTTCGGGCCGGCCCGAGCCCGATTTTTTTGGGTCGGGCCGTGCTCGTGTCGGGCCATTTTTGTCGTGCTTCGGGCTGACCCGTTTGGCCTGGCCCATTTGGCCACCTCTAGGTCTCTTTAGGGGAGGAGGGGCTGGGGAGGGGAGGGGGAGGTAGGGTGGCCGTTGGCTAGGGAGGGTAGGGGGAGGGGAGGCTGGAGAGGGGAGGTGGAGGGGGGCCGGGGAGGGGAGGGGAAGGGGGTGCGGCGCTCGGCCGTGTAGGGGAGGTGGAGGGGGAGGGGGAGGGAGGGCCGGACGGCGGCGATCGGGGAGGGAGGGCGGGGGGCGGCGCAAGCTAGGGGATGGGGCGGGGAGCCGGGTCAGTGGTCGACGGGGAGGGGAGGGGAGGGGACGATACCTGGTGGCGGCGGCGGCGGCGCGGCGGCGGGAGCAGCGGTGTAGGGAGCGGCGGCGTCGGGCGCGGGCGGCGGGGAGTGTAGAGAAAGCGGCGGGTAAGGAAGAAAAGAGAAGGCGCGCGGGATAGGTTAAAATACGTAACTTACGTCGGCTAAATATTCAACTTACGTCAGTCTATTTAACTTACGACGGTCATCCTATTAGCCGACGTAAGTTAAGGCTTATTTACATCGGCCCACTTATTTACGTCGGCCTATTGCCCATGCCGACGTAAGTTATCATTAATTTTTGTCGGGCTAGTTACTTACGTCAGCAGCCGACGTAGGTTAACTTACTTACGTCGGTTTTCAACAGCCGACGTAAGTTAATTAAATTACGTCGGCTGGTCGGTGTAATTGATTGATATTCCTGTAGTCTATACAACATGGAATACAAGATCGATCTCTAATAAAAATGAACTTATGGTCATTCGATGGGAGAAAACGTTGATTTGAGCAAAACCGAAGGCTAACTCCTTTAAATTCACGCAAAAAAATTGATATTTTTGAAAATTCCCTAAAACTTACGTATGCCTGCGTAATGCATGTGAAACATGGAATACAAGACCGATCTAAAAAAATGAATTTACGGTCATTCTTTGGAAGAAAATGTCGTTTTGAGCAAAATCGAAGGCTAACCCTTTGAATTCACTCGAAAATTTTAAAATTTTAAAATCCCCGAAAACTTATGTATGGCTATGTAATGCATATAGAACATAGAATACAAGCTCCATCTTGAAGAAAAATAAATTTACGGTCATTCTATGGAAGAAAACGTCGTTTAAAGCAAAATCGAAGGCTAACCCCTTTGAATTCACGCGAAAATTTGATTTTTTTTAATTCCCGAAAGCTTACTTTTGCCTACGTAATGCATATACAACATAGAATACAATCTCGATTTTGAAGAAAAATGAATTTACGGTCATTCTATGGAAGAAAACGTCATTTTGAGCAAAATTGATGGCTAAATTCATGAGAAAATTTGATATTTTTAAAAATCCTCCAAAACTTAGGTATGACTACGTAATGCATATAAAACATGGAATACAAGCTCGGTCTCGAAGAAAAATGAATTTACGATCATTCTATGGAAGAAAACGTCATTTTGAGCAAAATTGATGGCTAACCCCTTTGAGTTTACGCGAAAATTTGATATTTTTAAAAATCCCCAAAAACTTACTTATGGATATGTAATGCATATAAAATATGGAATACAAGCTTGATCTCGAAGAAAAAAATTACTATCATTCTATGGAAGAAAACGTCGTTTTGAGTAAAATCGAATGCTAACTCCTTTGAAGTCACGCGAAAATTTGAAATTTTTAAAAATCCCCGAAAGCTTACGTATGGCTGTGTAATGTATATACAACATGGAATACAAGCTCTATCTCGAAAAAAATAAATTTACGGTCATTCTTTGGAAGAAAACTGCGTTTTGAGTAAAACCGAAGTCTAAAGCCATTCAATTCAAGTGAAATTTTGAAATTTTTAAAAATTCCCGGAAACTTACGTATGGCTATGTAATGCATATACAACATGGAATACAAATTTGATCTCGAAGAAAAATGAAATTACGGTCATTCTTTTGAAGAAAATTGCGTTTTAAGTAAAATCGAAGGCTAACCTCTTTGAACTCACGCGAAAATTTGAAATTTTTGAAAATTACCGAAAACTTATTTATGGCTACGTAATGCATATACAACATGGAATACAAGCTCGATCTCGAAGAAAAATAAATTTACCCGTCCACACACCGAGTTGCCAGTAATGACTTCGTCAATCTCAAGATCTAAGCCATGTACCAAATTTAATTAGGATTAACCTAATTACATCCAATTTAATTTGTAAATAAATATATAAGAGAAGTAGTGTTTCATGAAAGCAGGAAATAATAATTTTTGGCATGGGGATTCAGGTGGACATTATATTTAATCATGACTAGTCTATGTCTACAACAAAACTACAAGTATGGATGTCTGACACAATGTATAATATCTATGTGCCATATTTCATGTCGTCTACAGTAGTAGCATAAGCAGCCTGATCCATTTATGCATTTCCTATCAGTGCCCGTGCAACACTGATGGAAGAACCATCCCATCAACGCTGCAACGATATAACTGCAATAAAAAACGGGTGGGGGCAAAACTGGTGAGGAAATTAAACCAAAAGAAAGGAAGAGGTCATCTCACTCCTCTGATTATCCTTCGTGCAGTCATGTCATGCAGCTGCATGTTGAAGGCATGGAAGAATTGCACCTCCACCCTCGTCCCAAAAATACGGCATCCACTCCTTAACATACTTTTATTTTTGCAAACAAGGCACGGTGAATGTACTTGATCTTCCAAATCACTTCATATACAATGCCCTTTAGTTCCATTTCCACCGTTACTATTTTTTTCTAAAAAAATTATGCATGATAATTGATACCCATGTTTACGTATACTCATCTAGGTTCTCTTATATTCCATTATGTTTTACTCTTTTCGTACTTAAAAGTTTGTCATTTTTTAGTTCAAAAATGAAATAAAATGTGACAAATTTTTTGAAACGGAGAGTATTTAATGTTAGGACAAGTCACTTCAGTTCAATTTTAAACTAAATAATCTATCATTAACGTCAAGTAATTAAAATAAAGGGAGTAAGTAGTACTCATCTGCGTGTTTGAATGCCGTATTGACCTGTATATAGACCCAAAAAACATTTGCTTTCCTTTTCCTCTCACTCATCAGTCTCATTCTCTGTTCTGCTACCTATAGCCTACCACAGCTATTACTTGCCCCCAATGCCTGCTTGACTAACTAAAAGGCAAAACCTATCTCTCCTCCACCTCCATTTCCTCACTGCCACCGTCTACTGTTCATCCACCTCCAGCTTCATGCTGACTCCCGACGATGACTTGACCACCTAAGCTGCTGAGCATATCTGAGCAGCATAGCGTCGGTGGCGTTCTAGCTAGCTAACCACGCTGCCAGCATTCCAGCACACGCTGCAGAGAGTACTAGATCTGCAGGTTCCGGTACGCATGGATCTCACTTGCCCCGTGTTCTAATCAGAGCAAGAAATAATGATACTCTTTATCGTTGTGTTGCATTTCTGGCGACAGCCGCGTGCAGATGGATAACCATCACCACCACCATTACCATCATCACATGATTCCGGGCCAAGAGACTTCGGCGGCGGACGTCGACACACAAGACAGCTTCTTCCTCGGATCCGCCGCGGCCGTCCTCTTCTCCGGCGGCGCCGGCGCTTTGGGTGCCGGTTCGTCGTCGTCGGGCGCCGCGGCCCTCGGGTCCTCGCCGAGGGGTGGTGGTCCATCGCCGTTGAGCTCGTCGCCTTCGCTGAGCCGGTACGAGTCGCAGAAGCGCCGGGACTGGAACACGTTCGGGCAGTACCTGCACAACCACCGCCCGCCGCTGTCTCTGTCCCGGTGCAGCGGCGCGCACGTCCTGGAGTTCCTCAAGTACATGGACCAGTTCGGCAAGACCAAGGTGCACACGCCGGTGTGCCCCTTCTACGGCCATCCCAACCCGCCGGCGCCTTGCCCGTGCCCGTTGCGCCAGGCGTGGGGCTCCCTAGACGCGCTTATCGGCCGCCTCCGAGCCGCCTACGAGGAGAACGGCGGCACGCCCGAGATGAACCCCTTCGGCGCGCGTGCCGTCCGGCTCTACTTGCGCGAGGTGCGCGAGACGCAGGCGCGGGCAAGGGGGATCAGCTACGAGAAGAAGAAGCGCAAGAAGCCGGCTTCTTCAGTGTCGGCCGCGGCAGCGGAGCCGTCGTCCGATGGGAGTCCGCCACCTGGACCGTCCGGCGGCGGAGGTGCCGACACCTTGGCGTCGCCGCGGTTCGTCATGCCGTGAGATTTTCCCTAGCTTCTAGATTCGTCGTCCTCCGAGTTTATTGATCCAGAACGTGACTCAGCAAGGCGCACGAGCTGGAAGTTCTTGGAATGCCGGTGCTGAGGAATGACACAACACTAGGCTATTGTTCTTATTCTGCATTGCATTCTTCAGCGGCTTCTTGCTTTTTGCAAAAGATTTGTCCTTTTTGTTTTTCGTTTCATTTAGTCATTGCATGAGTACTAGTTAAACCATTTCTGTTTCTATTCAGCTTTCAGTTAATTGGACTTGCCTATGTTTTATTTGCTCCTCGAGGCGGTCTCAAGAACAGTTTGTGATTCAAAGATGTTACTGTGCATTTTCTCTGAGAAATCTTGTAACGACATTAGCAGAAGTTGTAGAGGTACTTCTTTCGGATCTTTTTATTTGTCATCAGCTAGTTCATTTTCGAACTAACTGGTGACAAATAAAAAGATCTGAAAGAAGTATAATAGGCTCGCGCTAGTAGCATCATCTTTGATTTTTTTTTTTTGTAATTTCTTCTCGTTAGTAGCTTGCTGAGCTGAGTCATTTAACTGAGGAACCTGACTAAGCTACTAGATTGCTAGCTTTCATCATGCATATATATATATATATATATATATATATATATATATATATATATATATATATATATATATATATTGGCACAACAAAAGTGTTTCATTATCCTTTAATGTGCTGCTGGTGGATCAATATAGTTGCCTTTTCCTAGCAGAGAAGGGCAATGCATGAGGATAATACAAGTGATTCGAAATGGTACCTAAAGTCAGCCTATTGTTTTCCCTACTAATTGTATTATTGTGTGTCTCTTGAACAAAATCTGCATGTGCCATTTCGAGGACAGTCTGTATCATGTAATAACACACATCAATATATCGCTTTCAATTCAAGTGAACTCGAAATTGCATGGTTAATTAGTTCCCTTTTGTGGTTGACATGCATTTTATTGCTTGTTCTTTCTTTTAGATGATACATTGCTTCTTGAAAAATTAACATCAAGGACATTGTAGCGTGGTACACAAAGTACTTCGAACCAAAAAACATATGATGGCTACCAATTTGGCCTTCAAAAACTACAACGACCATGGCAAATATGTAGCCCCAAAAGCCCAGATGAAACAAGCAAGACAAGCAAAAGAAGCAAAACGGCTTTGTACATCCTTTCGAGGTTGTAGCGGCCGGAACTTTGGTTTCTATTATTAAAAAAACAAAAGAAGTAAAAAAGAGGGGAGTGGAGAAAAAGAGAGAGAGGTAGAGAGAGAGAGAGAATAGAAACCAAAAACGTAGAGGGGTCCAATTGGGTGTGTGCTAGTACAGTTGGACACAACACACGCCTGTTTTAGCCCATTTTTTATGCTTCTTCTTGATGCATGCATTTCACATGCTAATGTTAGAATTATTGGATCTGGGTTGATTTGCCTCCACTTGTCAATTTCTCTGGTGGGAGAGTGTGCATATGCCCGACACCACTCTTTATTATTATTATTATTATTATTATTATTATTATTATTATTATTATTATTATTATTATTATTATTAGAACAGTAGTGGCAGATAGGTGTCTGATGCTATAATATATAGGATGTTTTTAGTGCTTTTGTTTAGTGGCGTGTATTATTTCCACAGCTATAGTGGGTTATTGCCCACGACAACAAACTATTGCAGTAGTGTATGCACACTGCATGAAATGGTAATGCATAGGCGTCTACCCCAGGTCCATTTTATCCACTAAAAAACATCTTACAATTCATCCGATTGTATATTTTTGGCAAATATTTTGTGAGGTTAAAATATTTTTTGAAAGAATGTAACCCATTCATATATTAAAAAAAACTAATTAGTTCTGGTCACCCTTTTAGTTTGTTTGCATGAAACCCTAATTGGAAGAATGTTTTTGTTATATAATGTTTTAAATGGAAGGGTTAAAACACGCTAAATGAAACCATTCATCATATTTGTAGTTAATTAGTTAATCATTCGATTTGTATCTATAAATGAGAGTTATTCTCCATTCTCATAATTGTATTGTGAATTGTGCGATCATTGTTGATTTGTAGCAAGAGGATGCATGTATTTTTAGAGGACAGCTCACACATTCCTTCAACTACGTGAACGTTAGAGCGCACTATAGGGTTTGTGAAAAGTTATGACAAACTAGATTGTGAAAATTATGATCCAAAAGCTGAAATGAACAAGCAGATTGTGTGATTGTGGGATGCATTTGATGTAATCTGAACTAAAATGAGGCAAAAAAAAAAACTTTGGGGGGGGGGGGGGGGGGGGGGGGATTGTGATATTTCAAATATTTTTTAGGACGGGGTGCAGATTGTGCAATCTGTGGCAAAATCTGCTCTGATTATTTGCAGTAAGTATTGTAGAGGTAGAATCTTAAAAACAGTATGGAAAAAAACAGGCCTCATTTGCCCAATGGAATTTGTACAACGCAACACAATCTTTGGACGACAAGTCGACAACTTGAAACACCTGCTTTGGTCGTCACTTCCGGGAACGTAGGGTGCAGCTTGAAGGCCAATCAGTAAATCCAACATTCCAATCGTCCATCTATATTTATATTGGTTCATGTTGCTCTCCTGTGATCCCTTTGTACCGATCGAGCTTAGATTTCATGAGTTGTTCATAGACTAGAGCATGCTCCTGAAACCAATGATGGCGACTGCATGCGGTTGATTGGACAGGGTGAAGGTCAAGCTCCATGTGAGGGGCAACATCCTCCGGTTGTTGTCGACAAACCACAAATCGAGGGAGCGCGAAGTAATGAAATCTCAGGTGGATCTGAAGGCGCTCAGCTGGGCGTCGAAGGCAAATGAAGGGGGCACACGACAGGATGGAAGGCGAAGAGGGCCTCCTCTTTTTTTCCCTTGCTTTCTCCAACCTCATAAACTGTTGGTTGGAGTCGAGGAAGTGGTCCATGGTGTCCGAATGCGCCGGGAGGCAATTAATGCCGGTCAGGATGTTGACAAGATCAATTGGTCTCGGGCCGAGAATAACCGTCCGAACCGAACATGATCACTGCACCGTTTGATCTTGATACCAAATGTTGTGAATGGTGGTAGAGATAATATCACCGAGGCTGAGCTAATTCCAGCCCGATGATTTGAAGGTAGGAATCACTCTATAAAGAAATCAGTCATTCTTATTCATTGGATATGTGTCCTATAATTGTTGCATTTTTTACTTAACAACATTCACCTGATACACTTAGATAGAGGGAGTTAAGTAAAAAAATACAACAACCGTAGAATGAAGATCCAATAAATATAGATGGATGATTGCATGATTGCATCGTAAGACAAATTTTATTCTAGTTGTTACCTATTCTTTAATGATTTTCCTAGTACAATTTAAACTCATTTTTATAGACTAGCTAGCTCCCAACAACAAATCTCCACAAATTGAAAATAATCTCCTAACATATATTTCCCTTATTCTAAATATTATCATAATATATATATTCTTTCCTAATTATTTATACATCATATCTCTTCTTTCCTAATTTACTCAGGACATATCACAATATCTATTCTTTCCTAATTATCTAGGCGCAATACATATTCCTACCTATTTATTCAGGTGCATCATCCTAGACGTCCGCACCTAGGCCTCTGCTTAACGTGCCACCACTTGTATGAACTCAGCCCACAGCAGAAGGTAACACAAGAAGCAAGCCTCAGACTTAAAATTGCTTGACCCGTAAAAAATCATATCATCCCATCCATCAGCCAGTATTTAAGCACGTCAGAACCATCGCTTCGCAATCTCCTCGTCAAGAACTTGGGTAGCCTGGTGCCTGATGCTATCATCCACACCGCTAGTGAACACTAGAAGACTCCGCAGCGCTTCCAGTTCATCGCGGTTAGCCCTCTGGAAGAGGCCCCTTAATGCAATGTGCGGGGGAACCTGATGTGGCACATGCCAACTGTCTCGATCTTCGACTACATCATGGGGTTTGGCTCTCCAGTATTCTGTGCAGATGTGATCAATATCCCGCGCCTCAATTGCCTGTAAAGAATTTGAATCAGAGTTCAGTCGACATATATCAATCACCATGTCTCCAAAAAATTAACAGAGTAGGGCAAGCTGCACAAGTTTTTGAAGAATGCAATTATACAACTAGTGTTAATTATCATGCAATTATGCAACCCTGGAATAGGAACTACGACTAGAATAGTATGGAAGATCCCTTTGCCATTGTTCATATGTTGGGTTTTGAAGATTGGTCAAGTATATGTCTGGCAACTGAGGCCTCACCTGAGCTATTGTCGGTGATAACAATCCAAACATCTCAAGACCATTGACTGATCCTGGAGGTTGTAGGCTAGGAAGGTTAGCTCTTCCTATAACTAGTTGACTCCGTATTTCCATGTTTAGCCTCTCACGAACCATGTTCCAGCACTTGGTAGGAGATGAATTAATAAAAGCTTCACTGGAGCAATTTTCTAGAGTCACCTGTAAATGTATAAAGCAACAAAATATTAAGATAGAGCAGAACCGGTGTATAGATGACACAATATTCTTAAAGTTACCATAAACAGAGGTCCATGCGGTCCAGCATCCAATATTTCAGATACATAGTATGCCATTTGTACCGGATCCACAATGCTGAAATATTTTACTCTGCTCTTAAACCCTGCATTTACAAAGATAAAGCTTGCTAAAGGAAATGACAAAATACAGACAAAACTGAAGTTGATATTCCTTGAGCATGAATACTATCATATATGATAATATGAAACATAAAAAGTGGTCGAGGATGCAAAAAGTTTAATGATAACATGGATGCTTCTGAATGGGGAAAATGTGAAAGATGTAGACCTATGCCAAATTGCTATTGGAAAACAAACCTTTAGGGAAGATTGCTTGGCTTGAGCACCACAAGTTCCCAGATACCACATAACCAATTTCCAAAGGTTCAACAGAGCACTTGAATTGATGTACAACGTCAGCTATACGAGAACCCTTCTGTGCACCTCCATTCTTGTTGTGGTTTTCCAGAGTAGGATGCACTAATACAGCTGAATGCCCCCTAGCTCTATCTTCCAAACCAGATGGATATTCAGATATTGATTGAAGCCATCCATCATTTCGTTGCTGGTTAACCAACCTTGGATGCCCAATATGGCCGCCGCCTGAACTAAAACCCCCATATGTATTCGTCAGGAGTGAAGGATCTATGAGTGGCTTCAAAGCACTCTGTACTGTTGAAACAATTTTTGCAGACTGCTGAATTGACGACATGGAGGCTTGGCTGTTATCTTTCTCTGGTGATATAAGTACTTGATCCTTGCACAATGGAGTTGCATTACAGTTAGATGACATCAACTTGTTAGCAAATACACTAGCTGGAGCTTCCTGCGAAGCACTCTGTACTCTTGAAAAAGTTTTTGCAAACTGCTGAAATGATGACATATAGGCTAGGTTGTTATATTTCTCTTGTGATACGAGTACTTGATCCTTCCACCATGGAGTTGCATTACAGTTATATGATGTCAACTTGTTAGAATTGTTTGAGCTTTCTAAAGTAGGCCACGTGTGGGTTCCATGATCAACCAATATTGGTCTATTGCTATGATGCTCACCAAGTGCCAAACCATGTGCAGTTTTCATGGATCCACCTGAAGTACTAAACGGATTTGTTGAAAATAGGCTGATACTGGTATTACGGGAACATGATACCTCGTTCTTCTTGCATGGCTCTTTTGATGGTGAAGTTGTTTTCATTTGCTCTGCAGAAGAACAAGTAGTATTCATTGCTGGACTAGCTGAGCTCACCATCTTATTTCCATTGTTTTTCTGTTCATTGCAAGCAAATGAAGTTACCAACGATACTGTTGATGCCTGTGACATGTAGGTCCTACTGGAACCATCAGTTGATCTGTGAACAGTTGTGGAATCTTGGACATTTTCCAGTTTGACACATGAGCTCAAACTTAATCCAAGATCGGAGACACCCCATTTGTAAATGGCGCTTAAATTCCCTCCCAAAGCATCAGCTAATATATTTAGCTCACCGACATCATAACGGAATAGGAAAAACCTTCTGTCAAAGTCGCACGAACAAAGCTGCTTTGCATGTGCAACACAAGTATATTTCTCTGGGCAACAGGGACAGCCAGAAGCAGAAAGATACAAATCATAGTAGCAGAACGCACACTCCCTATCAGTAGAATCAAATTCAGCAAACATTTTCCTAGATTGAGATGGAGAGCATAAATTCTGTCTTTGCTTCAACTCCATCTTGATTCGTGCCTAAGGAAAATATTAATATTATCAGATTTCACCTAGTTTTAACTAATAACAAACTTATCATATTGCATTAATTATTTACCTTAAGTGATCTGTATATGGTGCTACCAGGTCCACATATGTTTTTCCACCTCAAGTTATCAGTAGTACTCCTCTTGAGAAATAGTAAATCCCACTGGGCTCTTATTGCTTCTCTTGCAGCCCCAAGCAAAAGCTTATCATGGGAAATAGTTGTTTTTCGACATTGTTCCCGATAAAGCTCAACAGCATCCTGTCCAATTGGTAACCAATCAACTGGAGCGACATTAACAGCTTCTGCACAATTGAAGCCACAATTGAAACCAGCATGATATGCCCGTGGAAATGTCAGGACAAAGTCTCCTTCAAGCTGAACACATCGGTAGACTGGTACTCCTTCAGACTTAAGCAATGATGGTGAAAATTGAGTAACCTGCAGAAGGGGTTGGCATCATAAAAATACACCCCTCATACATGTTGTATGTAAAAGGAAGACAACTTGAGCAAACACCACAAGCCACAGGAAAAAACAGAAATCCATTTTCACATCACTCTGCTCAATTGTTCATCTTCTATAATCTTTGGTAAATGTCATTCTAAGATATCTTTACAATTTACAAGTAAAGGTAATTGATATTGTGTCTCATACATGCAAGTGTCTAATCTAATGTAAGAACACTGCATTACATGATATATGGTAAGCAGTAGGACTTCAATAAGTTGGTTTCATTGCTGACACAGTTTTTTCAATGCAATTACAGTGGGAGAGAAAATAGGTTGAGGAGAATATAATAAAACAAAAAGGCCCCGGTAGTCTATGTTAGGGCATTGTCCGAAACTATAATTAATGATACACCCGTACCAGAGGCACAAGTTTAAAATTACCAATCAAGAGAGGAACAGTTACCAGATTATGAAGCAAATCGGGTTGCTCCTCAAACAAATCAGGTAGATGCTTCTTCATTGCAGCCTCGAAATTAAGAGCATGCTTTCCTGGAACTCCATACCACATCTTTGGAGCACCATAGTGCATGTAGTTCAGTGAATACAAATGATGGTCTTCAACATGCTGTCAAAAGACACAACAAACCCAGTGTAAAATATATCAGGATATGATAATAGAAGACACCAATCACAATTAGCAAAGTAATAAAGCTTACAAGTATCTTACCCAGCAGAATGATGAAAAGCACATGCCAACATACACCCAAGGCACTGAAACACCAGAGATGTCACCACCCTCAAAAGAAAGAACTGAGCCTTGTAGTCTAGGTAAATTGTTTAGGTTCCAACCAGATTGTGTGTACTTAAGCTCAGGATCAGATTTTACTTCAGAAGAAGACTGCGGAAAACCAGTGCCAAAGGTTCCTGCCTCCAAATCAGCACCATATATTACCTATATCAGAATATATTTTCTGTTCTGTTAGATGATGGCAGGAGTATATTTCAAAAAAGAGATGCTAAAGGTATAAGAAATCAAAAGATGCAATAGTGGATGAAGAAAGACTTCATATCCATGTGCAGTGACTGCAGTATAATAGCGCTTCACTGAAAATTATACTAAGAACAACAGGGTCAAGAGCAATTGCACTTCTAAGTTCTAAAGATATTCAAAATTCAGGATCAACAGCAATTGCACTTCTAAAACTCGAACTGAGCTATAAATTGCAAACATAGGTACTCTTTGCTAATATAGGTTTGGTACCTCTATCTTGTTGCCTAACAGCACTTCACTGAAAGACTAAACTACAAACTCTGTAACAGGGTCATGATCGAAAGATACTCAAAACTCAGTATCAACAGCAATTGCACTTCTAAAGCTTGAACTGAGCTACGAAATGCAAACATGTGTACTCTTTGCTAATATAAGTATGTCACCTCTATCTCTTCGGTGGGCCTTTCAACTATGCGCCAATACTCGCCCTCAATATCTTCAACTGACGGGTGTGAGATCTCACATCTATCTTTCCTAAAATACTGGTTAATGAAATCATCTGCATACTTCTTAAATGTCTGCAGTGTGAACTCTGGTCCTGGTTCAAATCCAAATGTTTCTTGGTTTTGCTGCATCCCAGCTTGATTTTGATTGATATCACTGTTTTCTTCTGGCTCTGAGAGCTTTCTCCGCTTCTTCATCGTTTCACCTTTTCTGCTCTTTTTGGATGGTTTGCGATTTTGGAGCTTGTCAACTTTCTGCACCCGAGTAGAAAATTTCGAGCATTCCCAAATGTTCTTCTCTTTAAGAAGGCATGGAGGCTTCCATGAAGGTGGTGGAACGATACAACAAATTCCATATGGTTCTGCTTTAGGCCGTATACGCTCTATGTATTTTAAGGTGTCCTTGAATTCCTGATCCACGAGAAGGCACCATGACATTAGTGATGCAAAAAAAATACTACTGCATACAGCTACAGTACTATGAGATACAGCATGGCGGTTAAGTGTTAACAAGACACCTCCTCAGACGGATAGAAAACAGGAGCCTCTTCAAGAACAGGCCTGCGTGCAGCAGATGGATTCCAGCTTGCAACAACCTGCATGGTGTGGTGTGCATAAGCTAACAAAAAATAATCCCAAAGATAAAACCATCTTCACAGAAGTAACACAAAAGTTCAGCAGAATTGCTCAAAACCTTTTGACAGTCAGCACATTCTGGACATCCCCGAAGTACACCTTTTGGTAATCGTTGTCTACATCTTACTGAAGTTGCTTCCTGTCAAAAAAAAAATAGGGCAATACCGTCCAATGCAATACAATTATGATACAGTTCAGGTAACTGCAGAAGAAATAAGGATCAAAATACAGGCGAGCTAGCACAACCTTTTCTGCTACTTCAACATCAGAGTCATCGTCCGAGGTATAGTTGAAGAGGCTATAGTCTATTGGAGGTCTTTTGCGAAGTGATTTCCTGCGAGGTGTGGCCGAACTGGTTTCCGAAATTTTGACATCTTTCTTGATGGTCTGTAATACCTGAACAGAACTAGGACGAGTATCGGCTTGTTCGACATCGTTTTGGACGCCCCGCGATGTCAGGGAAGCAATAGGACTAAATCCGGGTGGGAACGAGGGGTCAGGGTCAATGCACTCTGTTTCCATCGTTACTGCATCAAAGGAAGACATTCTGATTAGGACACAAGAAATATGCTATATCTATGCAACGACTAGAATGCAATCTGTGTTATGGTGCAATCGTGCAATCAGCTATTCATATCCATTGGATTTATATCTTACAGTTGTAGCATTTTTTTACTTAACTCCCTCCATCTGAGTGACAAGATACAGCTCAGCTTCAATTACCGCACCTCCCTAGTAACATTGAATCAGAAAAAAAAAAAACAGAAATACATACAGAAGATTTATTATGTAGTGATCGCCCTCACCTCACATTGTTATTGTAATCACGACAAAAGGACACTGGAAAATGTGAATAGAACCTGGGCGACGCTGGCAGGGCCGCCGGCGAGCATCAGCCGCGTGGCGAGCCTACATCGTTTGTGCATTCCCCGGATGCGAGGCACATGCGCGAGGGGCGAAACCAGCGGCGGCCGCGGATGCGGACCAGGGTGGCGAGGGCGTCGCGTTCCCCACACGCGCCGCGGGCATGGGAGCGTGTCCTGATCCATGGCTTCCATTCCACACGAGTGGGTGGGGAAAGGAAGTGCTAAAGTGTAGGAAGACGGGAGAGAGAAAGAGATAGAGACTGGTGAAAGTAAAGACAACAGGCCCACGTAAGGCTAGAGGCCGGCCCAGACAGCCCGCGAAACAGACATGAGCCCACTGAAGGGGGCACGTGGCGCTGTATCGTTGGATCCCTGCACCGGTTGAGGGGTAGAGGCGTGGACTTGCCCACTGCGCCACGGCTCGAATTCCCTATTGCGTCTCCCTCTCACATGAGTTGAAATTATTAACATGTAAATCCGATGTAAACGGAGGAAGTATTTTAGAGGGCATGAATCTCCCTCACATCTCATCTCAAAAATACTTCCTCCGTTTCAAAATAATAGTCACCGACTAGTTCATTTTTGAACTAACTGGTAATAATTATTTCGAAATGAAATGAGTAATTGACATTGAAACGGATCGGTTGAAACTAAGTCCAGCAAAAGTAGGTAGCCTCACTCTACAGCTAACGATGACGCAAACGAAGCAATCCATAGATAAGGTGTGCTCGTTTTGACATGACGAACATCTCTGAACCCAAATAAGAACCATATTTTCGAAAGTGGTGTTTAAAAAAACAATAGATAAAAGCGAGCAAAAAAACTTCGCTAAAATGCCTAGGTGTTCTACAGAAAACGAAGTCATCTATATATATGTATATCTTATGGTTATTAAGACGGTAAGGCGACTTAAGACGACAGACTCATTTGTACCTTTTAAGCGATAAGGTGTAAAGCAAGATGACTTCTTAGTCATATATATAAGCAAAAATATATCAATATTTTTTATGTTTGGACTGATTTCGGCCGACCCAATGCACTCTTCTCTCTCTCCTTCTCTGGGCTGCAATTTTTCTTACCGCACATAGCCCAACCCATCCCAATCTGAATTAGGGTCCAGCCTACTTACCTCGGACAACCCTCCGTCCTATCGACTCCCTCTGTTCTAGCGCCGCCTCTCTCTCCCTCCTCTCACCTCTTAGTTGCTAACGCTGATGCCTCCCTCCAGATCGCTCTTTGCACAGCCGCCGTGGCCTTCCTGCTCCCGTTGCGGTCGTCGCCTTCCCCTGCTCCCGTCATGCTCCCGCCGCAGGGATCTACGAGCCGCTGACCTCCCCCCATCGGATCTACGTGTCGCCGGCTTACTGTCGTCGGATCTGCACGTCGTCGACCCCTACTCCCTGCTCGCCTTACACCGAAAACTAAGGCACCCAAGATGCCCCAACCTCCCAGCTCATCTTACCGCTTAAGCGACGTTTAAGCGACACCTTAATTCTATGGTATATATGTAATCTATTAAATTTGAAAAAGATTAATACTTAAACGATACATCAACAATATTCAACAACCTCAAATTCTAAAAATGAAATTTCTATGCACAAAGATGGAAACACATGCAAAAATCGCAACTCGAAGCAACTAAAAATTAAACAGCTGTCAAAGCAAGAACATCCGGAAAAAGGCAGATCGACACACCTGTTCTTAGGGCACTTGAGGAAGATGCGACCGTCAAATCGGAGTTATATCGGTCACGACCAACACTGTTCTGGATGCCATCCCCGTCGGCGGGGACGAGGGGCGGGGAGCTCGATTTGGAATGACTCCGATGAGATCCGCGAGGCCGCGACCAAGATCTGGAAGGACGCATGTTGGATCGGGAAGGATGCGTGCGAGACAGCTACTAGAGGGACGGGATAGGAAATTGCTAGACCAAGGCGCACCGTGTATTTATAGAGAAAGCGGAAAAGGTAAGGAAAAAAGCAACCGTTTTTTTAAAACACTATTCCAAACTTAACGTTTTGGTAATTTTTCGGGAAAAAGGACACGCAAATCCAAATTCTTAGCTTTAATCAAAGCATCAGATCTCTCAAAACGTGAATGGAAGCAGATATTACAAACAAGCGGCAATCTGACCCAAATAGCAGACATCATCGGATGACAAAATCATTTCGAACTCACAGTGTGGGAAGGGGAGGTCTATTCGATTGAGTCAAAACCAAAAAGGAAAAACAGTTGGATTCAAATAGGCTTCGATTCCGTTGTTGGGCTCAAAATAAATATGGGGATTGTGTGTTCCACTTGTCGGCCCAAAAAAATACAGTATGAGGGGACGAGTCGCTGGTCAAAAGAGAACTGCCAGCTCGCCTTGCGACCACACACCATCCGAATGCGCGCGGAGGTACAACCAGACCCACCAAAAAGCGGAACACGGGTGGCTTTATTTACTTTTGCAAGGTACTTCTTCCTTTCTCGAAAGTTTGTCGCTTTGTTATTCATTTTTATATTAGAAAAGGACAAACTTCCGAGAAAGGAGGAAGTACTTATCTGTCATTACTTTGCTCGCGTCCATTGCTGCAGTAAATATCTTTAGCCATTTTTCAAAAAACAAATCTATGCAAACGATCAAGCTAAGATCGATCCATACAACATACTTCTTCCCTTGGTATTTGAATATTACCATTGTTAATGCATTGTTAATGCAAAGTTTCCAGTTTAAAATAAAGTAGATTTGTTATACCGATAACAATTTAAAAATGAATGTTGGACATTGATGTCCGCATGAGCATGACTGGGTATAGTTCGGGCAAATGGGCCGGGCCGAAACCGGGCGGCCCGAAGTACGGCGAACTGGCCCGACGCCCGGCACGGCCCGACACGATGGGCAATCGGGCCTTGCCGGGCCGAGGTTTTGGGCCCGATGGGCAGCACGGCACGGCACGGCACGACACAGGTCTGCGGGTCATGCCCGGGCCGACACAGCCCAAAAATGGCACGAGGCACGGAAATGGCTCGAAGCACGAAAACAGCCTGCCGACACGTCGGGCCATTTGAGACCGAAATTTGAAACGGCACGAAAAAAGCCCATTGACACGAAAATGGCCCGTCGCTCGAATAAAATATACACGAAGATGGCCCGTCGCCCGAATAAAATATACACTAGGCCTAGTGAGCGCGCGCCTGGGCCGAAATGGCCGAGCGCGCGGCCGACCAGCCCATTTTTTTTCTTTTTTACAATTCCAACTATTTAGATATTCGTTTCTGATTTTTTTAATCTTCAAAAAAAGTTATTTCAATCGGATTTTATTGTGTATGTGCATTTTGTGTGTATGTGTACACGTATGTTTTTTTTAAAAAAAAATAAAATCAATCTACTTTATGTAAATTCAAATATGTCAATGTTATTTCAAATGTTTATGAACATATGTGCTAATCTTTATAATTTGAACACACATTCATTATAATTAACTTTTTTAAATCCATAAAAATTACCATAGATGCATATTACCATGTATGAAGCACACTATAAATTTCACTTCCAAATTAATTTTATTTTCGTAGATATAAAAAAGACAAAAACCTGTTTTTTTGTTACGGTTATAAATTTTCGGTTTTCCGTCTGAAATTTTATGTGAAGATGGCAACTATATACCTCAAGCTTCTGTATTTTTTTGCATTTTGTTGAATATTTTTCATATGTAAAACGTTGAAATTTCTAATTATGTCTATTACTTGTGGGACCCGCTAATCGGCTCCTCAAATCCGTGCCACTGGCATGCGGCCCCAGCGGCACAGTAATCGGGCCGTGCTCAGACCGGCACGGCCCGAATGCGGCACGTCGGGCCTCGGACCGTGCTTGGGCTGCCATTTTCGGCCAACGGCCCGAACGGCACGGCACGAACCGGCCCGTCGTGCTTTCGGGCCGTAGGCTGTTCCGGCCCAAAGCACGATTGCCACCTCTAACTGGGTATGCCCGAAACCAGCTCGTAACCTGATGCAACCAGTTCTGGGGTGAGAGAGAGACGGAAAACGACAGCTAGCATAGCCCACAGAGTCGACTGCCAAAATAACATAGAGGTAGTTATTAGGCATGACAACCATATGTATTAATAAACCCTTCATCAACATAGTTAAGCTCACATCGCCATCATGCATGACCCGATCGAGATTGTTCGACTACCTGGAATTTATTTAACCACACGTATACAGTACTAGATACATCCGTGATTCTATGAACAATATGCTTATATAAAATAATTAGGTGCAGCTCACAGTGCCAGGCAAATCAGCGAAAGCTGTTCATGCATGCATGACGGCGTCATCTAACATTCTGTCGGTGTTTTTTCTAAGTAATTAAGATGACATCGGTCAAGGGATGAATGTTGCCGGAAGTTTCATCGCAACAAGCTCAAAATAATGCGCTATCCAATCAAATCTAGCAGGCCGGTTGCTTCCATAAAATCCCCTCCGTCAACCTAATTAATTATTCTTTTAGATCTTTTTATTTGTTACCGGTTAGTTCAAAAATGAATTAACTGATGACAAATAAAAAGATTCGAATGAACTTTTTTTTCGAAAGCCAGTTAATTATCTCGGGACTGCTAAACGAGATACACGTGGCTATTTCTTTCTATATATAAAACGAAGTTTTTCTACTGGATTTTGCACTGCTTTTCGGCTATATATTCATTCCTTTGCGTGTACTTCATTACTTTGCAACGGGTTTTGTTCGGTGAATTGCATACTAGCTAGCTATATATAGTTGTACGTATCTGTACATAAAATCCAGTAATCGTGCCGCTTACTATTTCTTGTGGAAGACACTTACAAGGAAACTGTCTCCGCATAGTAATCCAATATATCCAATGCATCTTCCGTCACGCATGCAGGGAAATTACAGTCGCCCTGATGGGCACGAAGACAGAGATAATCACAAGCAAATAGTAGCGTGTCTCTTCCAATTTGTTAGCGACCAGTGAGCAGTGTCTCAAATAATTAATGATGAGTTTGGAATCATGGAGTCAACATCAGGATAGCTAGTTTCTGATAGAGAACAAACGTAGATCTGCATGATAATATGCCTGAAGATTCCAAAGCGATTGAATGGCTACTTCGTGAAGCAAAAGATATATTTAAACGCATAACATGTGTGTAACTGTACTGTGCGGCCCTGTAACACGAGTGAATTTTGAAATAGTTGCAAGGCGGCAGAAGGTGTTTCATGGTATAATATGGGAGAGCGAGAGGGGAACCAATGTGGGAGTCGAGCGGGGGCTCGACTGACCAGCACTGCTCGGGCACGGGCAGCGCTGCGCCCGTCCGGGTTCGAGCGCTGCTCGCCCCGGGTACCTGCCTCCATCTTAAATCAGCGCCGTTGACCGTTTGGACCAGCTGGCTTTCAGAAAAGAGAGGGAAACAATGACATTTGGCAAGAACCCATGCATATATATGGCCACGTTGCATACTCTTCTAGTCGAGACGGAAGGAGTACCAAAAATTGACCGATGTAGTACAAGCTTTTATCTCGGAGCGCAGGCGCGGCAGGGTAAAACTGACGAGTGCGCGCGCTTTAGTAAAACGCTGCAGAAACTGACGAGCAGCTAGCAGGTGTGCATCATGCCTCCATCATACGTATCACTCGACCGGAGTTTCAGAAAGCACATGCATGGTCATGGATCTTGCTCCGCGTAGGGCCGGCCGGGGGAGGAAAAACAAGAACAAACGAACAAAGATCGGGAGGTGGGGGGACTGGGCGGCGGCGCCTGGGACCCTGAAGGTTTGTCTTCACTCCTCAGCCAGGATATGTGGTGACTGATATGGCCATGCAGAAGGAGCACAGGAGGAGAAGAAGAGACACAGGCGGCAGCAAGGCACATACACATGCATAGGCATTAGGCAAGACACTGGGTCGTTGTGGTCTTCCCTCTCCGGGTGAACCAGCCAAACGAAGCTGTCCTCCTCTCGGACACAGCTTCCCTCCTCCCGTTTGTCCTCCCACGCGTTCTCCCGCTGATGTGTCATCATCTTATTTGTTGTAAAGATATAGTAGTTAAACTGAGTATTAATGAAGAACCAATAATATTTTGACACGTCAACGGGAGGACGCATGGGAGGACCGAATGGGAGGAGGGAAGCCGCATTCCCTCCTCTCACCTCTCTCGGTCTCTCCCTGCATGCAAACTCTAATCTCTGCGAATTCAATGACTAGAAGATAAGCTTTACCCCCCAAATGCAAATAACAAAAGACATTTCTTAGAGTCCATGGCCACTGCTCTCCATGACCATCCCTGGCAGTGATGTGGTATATGTAGAAGAACCACCAGGCACGGCAAATGTGGAAGGATCCACCTAGTCATGTCTGCGTGCCTGCAACACACATGCATGTATGGGGGAAGAGAATTGTTAGTTAACCGCGCAGGATGTAACATTCAAAAGGCCAAAAAAGGGTGATGCAACTGTGTAAAACGACTGCAACTGTATTGTGAAGGGGAGTCCTAGAAAAGATGTACATAAAATGCTTGTAACCTTCTATAGTTTTTTCCTTTTCTCTTTGCAGATAACATTTTACAACATACTCCCTCTATTTATGACGGTGTTTAATCAAAACAGAATCAAAATATTCATACATGCATAATAGATTTTTTATGCATGTTTATGCCAGGTTCTTTGAAACATGCATCCATGTAAAACAGAAAAGAGTTTTTCAAGATTTATGCAACAGTTATCATCGTCGTCAGTCATATAATCTCAAACTGTCCACAGATGCAATGCAAACAAGCTGCCTGAATCACAGAGATGTTTGTGTATATCTCTTCACACTTCAGCATATATATATATAATTAATGACAGACGACAGTTACTATAAACAAAACGGTTACAAACTCCGGCTACCTCAGCCAAAGAGCAGAGAAGAACTATACAAACATATATACATGCAAGATATATCACTTGCCCCAATCACAGCCTAATGCTGATCTTTTTTTTAAAAAAAAAGAATATAATAGCCTAATGATTAAACCAAATTTAACGGCACAACAGCGCTACTACTACTACATAGATTAACGACACCGGTAGTAGTGCCTTACACATACACGATGACATATTCACAAAGATCGGTCACGAACTAATCAAATCAATATAACGGGGTTATGATTATCACACGCTAGGCAGGGAGCAGGTAGCTACTCCTACTAGCTTGCAGCACCGATATCACATCTGCATCAGGCTGTCGTTGTAACTGTAGTGCTCCTCCAGCCCTAGGTCCATCAGGGCCCCACCGCCGCATTGTTCGCCGCTGCCGTGGATTGACGGTGCCCCAGCCGCCTCCAGGACGCTGCCGCTGTCGAGAGGCTGCGCGTGGAAGTCGAAGATGCTGTTGTACTGAAGCAGCGCCATGGCGGAGAAGTCGTTGAGGGGGCCGGGCCCCGTGCCGTCGTGATCGGAAGACGGCGGCAGCTGGTTGTGGGTGCTGCCGAGTGCCGAGGACGGAGGCGAGTAGCCCGGACCGGCAGAAGGCGAGTACTTGCGGCTCGCGACAGCGCTACGAGCCATGGCGATCTCATGCTCGTTGTCCATGGCGTAGTCCAATGCATCGGCTTTCTTCTTGTAGAAAACTCTGCACAGAACCCAGTCCTCCTGCATGCATGTACAAAGACACACGTCATTGACGGCATCCTTATTATTAATAAAAACTCAGTTATATATGATTAGCCAACGTCACTGTAAGATTAAAGATATATTATACTGATCAATCATCAATTAATGTATTTCCTGATCCAATGAACAAGCAATAGGAGATGCATGAATGTATATGCACCGTAACTGTACCTTGGGTGGGGAGTGGGGATTCTCCATGCGGAACTCGTGCATGACCCAGCTGGTCTTGATGCCGTTGGGGGCGCGGCCGCGGTAGAAGACGAGGGTCTTGCGCATGCCGACGACGACGGAGCGGCCGGCCTTGGGGTTGTGAATGACGCGGTCCTTGCCGGTGGCCTTCCAGTAGCCGGACTTGGTGGCGCGGTTGGTGCGCAGGCCCGTCGCGTACTTGCGGTCGCGGAAGCTGAAGAAGTACCACTCGTTCGTGCTCAGCTTCGCAACGTCTAGCACACACAGTGCATGATCATCGTTAAGTAACAAAGAACTTTAAAAATCATGCAGTCAGCCGTACGAATTAAATGTGTGGCAAATTCTCACGGACCCCTTTTTTTTATCTCCAGCAGGAATAGAAATTCTGTTTTGAGAAGCACACCATATTACAATGGGGAATTGGCGGGGGGGGGGGGGGGGGACCTAATTTACCCTCGAACTGTACACATCGAAATCTAATATAATAGTGTACTAGCCATCAAACGAGGAAACTTGTATTAGAAGTAACACCGTACGTTGTGCAGTATAGTATACAAACTGGACATGTAATCTAGCTAGCAGATCATATGCATGAATATGATCCGCACCTCTCTGCTGCTTACTTAACAAGAACAAAACAAACTTAACCGAGCCAATAAAACATGGCTGTGTGCTAGTATAAATCAATCATTTATTGATTGATTAATTATTTAATAACTGACAGGGTAGGGCAATTGCTTGGTTCATGCATGTACCTGGGAGCTCCCACGGCTCGTGGGTGTGCAGGTCCACCTCCACCATGACCCCGCCGACGTTGGCCACCTTGTTGTGGAGGTAGTGGCACACCAGCTCCTCGTCGCTCGGGTAAAACCTGAACCCCGGCGGCAGCGTCAGCTCGATGTCCCTCAGACCCATCTTTTTATGGCTAAGCTAAGCTGTCTATATGTGTGATCTCCTCCTGTATATCTGCTCTGTAATTTTTCTGGACGGGGACATATGTTGCTGAGATGCACCTTGATCAAGCCGTATGTGACTATCTAGCTCATGAACATCGATCCAGAGAAGGAGAAGGGCAAAGCTAGAAGAGATATCAGAGATTTAAGAGAGTAAGAATTAGAACATATCTGCTATGGTGAGCTTGTGTGGCTTATTTGGCTGGTAGGAAGAGTATATATATAGCTTGGTGCTTGTTGGTTAATTAATTATATGTAGAGGAGGAAGAAGAAGAGAAGAAGTGTATGGAAGCAAGCAACAACCAGGGAGGGTGATGGTACTGGTTTAGTACTACAGGCCACGGACTCACATTAACTGCACTGCAGTTACTGCAGCTGACGTGTGGGTCCCACGTGTCAAGGGCCCACGCGTCAGCTGCAGTAACTGCAGTGCGAGGATTTCGTACAGGCCGGGAAGAGGAAGAGGGGGGGTACAGGATGGACTAGCAGGAGAGAAATCAGGCTATCAATAGCTTGGTGGCTAGGTCGACCAGTAGGGCATGCAATCTCTATCGGCGGTGTGATTAATCCAGATGCTGGTGAAATTAAGCAGGGAGACCGGCCGACGGCGAGCGGTATTGGCGGAGGAGGCGGCACTGTGCGTCCTTGATTTCCCTGTCGTCGTCTCCGAGCGCGGTGCAGCGGCGGGGAGAGCGACGGGAAGGAGGACACGCCGCGCCTTTTCCTATCCCGCCGATGCTTGCGCAGCACGAACTCTAGAGAAATGTGCGCACACACAAGAAAAAAAGCTATGAGGGGAGAGGAAGATCAGAGGTACTAGCAGCTAGCAAGAGAGGATCGGAGGAGACCCAGGCTCACAAGAAAACGGCTGCCCCACCACCCCGTGATGTGCACATCCTCTTGATATCAACAGCAACGCCACTGTCAATTGAGACGCGTTTACCAGGAAGGGTCACTCTTTCTCTGCCCTCTCTTCATTCCTGTGCCTGGGAGATGCTTACTGTGGATGCAGCTAGCTGCTAATTAAATTTGCTTGCAAGTAACTGCAAAGTGCTTGGACACATGCATGCATGCATGCCGCAAACATGGCACTGATAATTATGGTAATTATGCAGCCCAGCAAAAATATCAAGATGAGGTGGGAATTACTAGTTGGGAGTGATGAGTTAATAAAGTTGTAGCTTAAGCAAGAGGCATCTTTATTAGCTTCACATTGCTGACTATATGTACCGGACAAATCTATGCAGGGAGCTTACATTGTCTACGAATTATAATAAAACTATTTTAGATTCATGGAAAAGAGGACTTAAAAAGGAAAGAAAAGGAGGGGAAATTTCCTTGTATATAGGTAGCTGCTCAAAGAGTATCTGAAATAATTAAAGAGGAGACATGCCCAACGGAACATCCAAGATCCATACCAGCAACAAATAATTCCAGCAATATTTCGTCCTCAAATACTTATCACTCTTTAGTTTATTTTTAGTTTATTTTTAAATTAAAAAGTAACAAATATTTGAGCATAGAGGAAATATCCTCTTGCTCTTTACAAAGTGAAGCAGATAACGATACGACGATGGCAATAATCTAGCCATAGCTTGCCCCTAAGGGATCGATCACCGACGTGTTCATCACCGGACAGATTAATTATTGCATCCCAAAGGGGAACGGGCTCCAGCCCAGTTGGCCAGTGCGGTTCAGTTTCGCCCGTACCATCAGGGATTGATCTCTGATGCCCACCCTCTTTATTAATAAATTGGCAGACCATATCTTTAAAAAAATATATTGCATCTCAAAGTGCAACCAATGCAAAGTTCAATACTACAGTACAAAGCAGGCAGGAAAGGAAAAAAGCTAGGGCTGCACAAGCAAAGAAAAAGCTAGGGCTGCACTTGCCTTTGTTTCTATTGATTTATCCCATACAGTAGCACCTGATATATCCGTCAGAATAAAATGGAATGAAACAGGTATAGGTACGTGCTGTTATGAATTGTGATGCTTGTATTATTATGAGGGCCAGAGGCCACTATAAATAGAGGTACAATATATTACAAATATGCGGAAAAGCCCCTATGCAAAGGGAAAATACAAATAAATCATATATATCTAACACCCCCTCAAACTCAAGGTGTGTCACAAACACTGAGTTTGGAGAGATAAAAACTATGTTGAGCTCAGATCTGTGCCTTCGTGAGGAAATCTGTCAAGCTGAAGCTCTGAAGGCACATACTGAAGATCAACAACACGGTCCTGCACCTGTGCTCGTGTATAAGAAGCATCAACACCAATATGCTTGGTAAGTTTATGCTTAACCGGATCACGAGCAATACTGATAGCACCTGTACTGTCAGACAAAAGAGGAGTCGACATACCAACAGAAACACCAAAGTCCTCAAGCAACCACCGCAACCAAGTAACCTCTGCACTTACAAGAGCCATAGCATGCAACTCAGCCTCTGCACTCGAATGAGAAACTACTACCTGCTTCTTAGTCTTCCAAGCAATGAGGGAACCACCGAGAAAAACACAATGGGGAAAAAGAGATCGGCGATCAGGGGATCACTAGCCCAAGTAGCATCAGAATATGCTTTGAGCTGTAAAGAGCTAGAGCGTGGAAAGAACAAATGTCTAGAGATAGTCCCACGAAGATAACGCAAGACACGAAGCAAGTGACTATAGTGGACCTGGGTGGGAGCCGAAAAAAAACTGACTCAGAATGTGAACAGTGTATGAAATATCAGGACGAGTGACACCAAGGTACACGAGAGTCCCTACAATATGACGGTAACGAGTAGGATCATCAAGAGGCTCACCATCAGTGGCTTGAAGATGGACATTGAGTTCCATGGGAGTCTCAATAGTTCGGTGATCAGTAAGAGAAGCCCGATCAATAAGATCTTGAATGTACTTCTCTTGAGACAAATAAATTCCTTCAGATGAGGAAGAAACCTCAATCCCAAGAAAGTAGCGAAGAGGACCAAGATCAGACATAAGAAACTGCTCACTGAGACGGGCCTTTACAAAGGCTATGTACTCAGAATCATCTCCGGTGATGATCATGTCATCAACATAGAGAAGAAGAAGAGTGCGGCCACGAGACGAAGTGTGCAAAAAAAAGCGCGGGATCATGAGCACTGGCAGAGAAACCAACAGCAGTGACCACAGACGCAAAACGCTGAAACCAAGCAGGAGGAGCCTGCTTAAGGCCATAAAGAGAACGCCGCAGGCGACAAACCATACCCTCAAGAACATAATACCCAGGTGGTGGCCGCATATAAACTTCCTCACGCAGCTCACCATTAAGAAAGGCATTCTTTACATGAAGCTGAGAGATGGACCAGTCACGAACAGAGGCCACAACAAGCAGAGTGCGAACAGTGGTCATGTGAGTGACGGGAGCAAAGGTCTCATCATAGTTGCGACCATGTTCCTACTAGAAGCCACGAACGACTAATCGAGCCTTATATCGCTCAAGTGAACCATCAGAGCGGGTCTTAACCTTATAGACCCACTTACAGGTGATCGGGCGAACACGTGGGAGACAGGGCACAAGTTCCCACGTGCCGGTACGCTCGAGAGCAGCAATCTCCTCGACCATTGCATGTTGCCATTCCGGATGAAAACAACGTCATGATACGTAATCGGCTTAGGTATAGCAGTAACAGCAAAGCTAGAAGGAGAGTACCGAGCAGGAGGCTGATGAGGACGATGACCGCGTCCAAGATGCTGCTCAGGAGAAGAATCATTGGAAGGAGATGATCCCTCAGAAAAATAAGGCGTATCTAGAGATGCAGACTGAGCTGGAGAAGTTGAGACATCAGAAGATGACTCTAGAGAGGCAGGCTGAGCTGGAGAAGCTGAGACATCAGAAGATGACTCAACTGGAGTAGACGGCTCATCAGAAGAAGATGACACATCTGAAGGGGGCTCAACCCATCGAGTATACACCTGTGTGACAAGAGCCTTCAAAGTGTAATCGGGAACCAAAGAACAAGACTCCGAAGAAGAAGGTGAGACTGTCGAATGCGGTACAAAGTGTGAAAGGGGTACACTAGCAATAGGAGCATCTGGAAAGAACAAGAACAAAATAGGATCAACTACAAATGCATAAGAAGCATCAGAGGAAGGACATGGATAGAAAGGGTGTGTTTCATCAAAAATGACATCCCGTGAAATCCTCATCCGTCGACCAACCGGATTTCAACATTGATAACCCTTATGCTCCGAACTATACCCTAAGAAAACATACTCAACCGATTGAGCAGTCAGTTTAGTACGTTCACGAGGTGCAAGCAGCACGTAGCACACACAACCGAAAAGACGAAGGCTGGTGTAATCAGGCATCTTTCCTGTAAGACACTCAAAAGGAATCCCACCCTTAAGAGCAGACAAGGGCTGAATGTTAATCAAGTAAGTGGCAGTAGAGACAGCCTCAACCCAAAAATGAGGCGGGACAGAGGAAGCAATGAGAAGTGTATGTGCTGTCTCAAGTAGATGATGATGCTTCCACTCAGCAACGCCATTCTGAGCATGAGCACCAGGATAAGAATATTGAGCAAGGGTACCTTGCTCAGAAAGAAAGTTCCGAAGAGCATCAGAGAGGTACTCACCAGCAGAGTCAGCACGAAAGACACGGATATGAGTGTCAAAATGAGTGCGGACCATAGCTGAAAAGGAGTTATAGATAGACAACGCCTCACTACGATGTTTCATGAAGTAAACCCATGTGTGACAAGAAAAATCATCTATAAAAATGATAAAGTACCGATGCCCTCCTTTGGAGACAAAAGGAGCAGGACCCCAGACATCTGAATGAACAAGATCAAAAGGACGTTGAGATAATGACTCACTAGAAGGATAGGGAAGCTGAATCTGCTTTCCTAATCGACAACCCTGACACTGAGCTAACGATTGAGTACCTGAAACCGATCCTAAGACACCACAATGAATGGAGCTAACATGACTAGCAGATGCAGCGGAAGGAAGATGAAGCCAATCAAGCTCTCAGAGCCGTTGGGAATCGCGACGACGTGAACCAGAGCCAACAAGCTGACTTGTACAACGATCCACAATAGAGCAAGAATCAAAATCAAGAATCACTCGACAGCCATGATCAGTGAGTTGACTAGCAGACATAAGCTGCATGGTCAGGTTAGGAACATAGGAGATATCAGGAACATTAAAAGAATTAGATGAAAAAGTGCCATGTCTAAGAACTGGAAGTGAAGAACCATCGGCGGTAAGAACAGTAGGATAATGCGACGAATGACTCAAATATGATAAACATGTGGAGTAAGGAGTCATATGAAATGAAACCCCAGAATCAAAAATCTAGGGGCGAGTACTTGAACCAACAGTGGAAGGTGGTCCCTCAAAGGAAGATGGAGAAGCAGCAGCGGAACTTGAAGGTCCAAAAGGCCATGTCACAATACCAACAGCTCCTGAAGGTGTAGAGGCAACAAGGCGACGAAGAAGCATAAGCAACCGGGCATCTGTGGCAGCAGAAATCTCCTCACATCCTCCAGTACCAGCACCACGAGCATCCTGTGAAGAACGACAAGCCTGAACACCAGCAGTGGGTCGAGAAGTCGAAGAACGAGCAGGTGAAGCGGTAGAGGTCCGCAACAAGCCACCATCACGAAGACGAGCCTCCTCCATCTGATCAAGCTGCTCGTGACGAAAAACAACATGAGAGGTAGACTGACCAGTAGGATCGTAACGACGACGAAGAAAAGCCCACATCTGGTGTGAGTACTCAAACTCAACAATACCGGCAGCCAAATGATCCTCTATACTTGCAGCAAGAATAGCACCAGCTCGAGCATCATCATCCAACCAAGTTTATGAAGAACTAGTAGGATAAGATGGGCAATTATGATCACCCGTGAGATACTCCCAGAGTCGTAGATCACGCATGTGCAGACGCATGTGAGGAACCCAGTCACGGTAATTAGTGTCATTGAAAAGCACCGGACACCGCACAAACTGGAACCCCGCCCGAAGAAGAGATCATCATGAAGAAGATGACCGGCAACGGCTAGAGTGCAAATATGCAGCGACGGATGACGGCGAGAAAGCAAGAGAATAAGCGGCGTAAGCTGCATTTTTTTTTCCTTTTTTTGTTTTTTTCTCTTTTTTTTACACCTCACCCTCACGTTAAACCTAGCAGCTGTGTGTGGTCAACCAAGATCGGGACCAGAGAACACGGCCGCTGGTCAACAAAGATTCTTTCTTTTTTTTACTCACACACTAACCCTAGCAGCACAAACCAAGACTCAACAGAACTGAGTTGCGGCGGCAAACAAAAAAAAAAGGGCCCGCAGTTGGTTACGATGCCCCTGATTCAGATCAATAACTTGAAGACCCAGCAGCAGCTTCAAGGCAGGAGGCAACACCGTGCAGATATCAGGCCGAGATCAGGAAGGGGCGCGGGTGTTGAGCGTTCGGCGTCATGGTCAGAGAAAACCTGCGTCGATGCGCGTGCGGAGCCACGCGCTGGCCAGGAAGTCAGCGACGTCTTCGATCGGAGCAGCACGCCGCTAGTCTTAGATCGACGAAAATCGGCGTCACCGTACAAAGACGCGGGGCAGCGGAGAAGGCGCCCAAGAGCGTCGGCACAAGCATCCGCCGCCGTAAAAATAGGCAGGATAGAAAACCTAGACTCTGATACTATGTTATGAATTGTGATGCTTGTATTATTATGAGGGCCAAAGGCCACTATAAATAGAGGTGCAAGGGATTACAAATATGCGGAAAAGCTGCTATGTAAAGGGAAAATACAAATAAATCCTATATCTCTAACACGTGCATTAGTGATCAGTGTTTAGCATGGTACACCATTTATCTCAAACTACTTGTCATTCTATAGTTTAAAATGAATTAGAAAATAATAAAAAATTTGAGATGGAGGGAGTTCACCATCCATGGTTGTTGGAGCTTAACGTCGTCACCGAGTTAAGTCCATCTATGCAGATAAATGTCCTTGTATCAAGAAGAAAGGTTCAAGCTATTTCTGGAAGTTGATATAGATACATATAAGCACATGCATGTACTTACTGATTATCCAAGTACAATTATAATTAATCTTATTCAGAAGCACCGCGAATTAAGTAGGCAAGTGGTCTGTGATATGCGAGTTGGTAGTAGGTACATGTATGGTACTGCGCTGCATTATTATGATATTTTGCATAAGTACGGTTGATCAATTGATTACTAATACCCCCTCCGTTACGTTGATTAGTTTATTTTAAACTAACTAATGTAAAATAAAAGATTATCTGAAGATTGAGCTAGAGTGATGGCGGAGTGCAATTTAGCGGTTGGGATAACCAACTCAGGTACACGACTGACGTCATGCAGCACCCAAACGTGGCATCAGAAAGGATTGTTATTTTTTTTAAAAAAAAGGGAAAAACAGAAATTGATGAGACCTGCTAGCTGCTCATTGGATGATAATAAAAAATAAAACTTCAGAAATCATAGACAATAACTAATGTAAGCTGAAAAGCATGATTCATTCATCACTTGATACACATGTTTAGTATATTGCTCAATCCTGATTATACCGGCATCGTCTGGAAGCTAAGGTGTCCAATCCCAATCACTCGAGACAGCGATACCTCTGCAGTGAGAGGATCGGGAGCAATTATTTTGCACGCTGAGATCAGTAACGGGAGCTGTCGGGTCCACCAGGCATTGCGCCAAACTTACGATTAGATAGCCCTGAGAAAATTAACCAGGAACATTTGATAGATTCCCACGTTTCCAACCGTCAACGACTATGGTTACATTGCCCAGGCCAAGCTTTTTTCCCTCATCAATCTGACATTTTTCGGACGATGAAATGCTCAGAAGAATTAAATTGAATCCTTGATCCATAAGTGATTTGTATTCCTGACACAAAAAATTGCAGAAGCGATCTTGGCTAGCTAGGTGTGGGTCACAAAATAATTCAACTAATGAAGACGGTTGTGGTTCAGATAGGAGAATCTATCTGATAATGCAGTCTTCATGCCCATGCTGCATGTGTGCGTTCCATCACGGAAGGACTAGTCATGGGCGCCATCGAGTGCACGCGGCGGAAACCTGAGGCATCAGGGGGAGAAAAACTGAAAAAGACGCCGGCCTCTATCTGAACAGAGCTCTTTTTTTTTTAACACACGGGATAGCGCCTGGATACTTTAAGAGAGAGGTGAGACACCGAGCGTCCGGGAGGGATCGAATCCGGGTGAGCTGCGCTCACTACGGGGGCGCTAGCCATCCGGCCTTAGGCCGGTTCTCTGAACAGAGCTCTTGATGCATGCTGTACTGTATATGCCCCGTTGCCCATGACCCAAGGTGTCATGGGTCGCCAGAAGGATATACAGCACGCTTGTTCCTGCATGGTCTCTTTTTTTTTTCGAAGTTCCTGCATGGTCTCGTCTCACACTCTTCATCATGCATGCAGTATCCATTTTCATGGGATGCAGGCTGCTTAAAGGTCTCCTCTCTCGAAAAGCACTACATTCCTTGCCATCAATAGGCATCGATCAAGCCAAGGTTGTGATTTATTCAAGAGTGACAAGGTAAGTGAGTGTCGATCTCGCGTTGTTCTCAGAATTGCTAGAGAGGATAGATGAGTATATAAGATCAGATCGAATGTGAACGAGCTGAGTGTAATAAATACGAACAGTTAATTAACCGATCTTCTTAAATGGAACTACGAAATCTTACACAACCCCTTTTTTCTTTTTCTCTCTCCTGTTTGCTTATAGGAAGAGTGACGGCTCCACACTCTGTTTCTTCCACCAATCTTAGCTTCGTTACTAATCAGACCCTATTCAGCGCATTTTCTGATCTTAAGAAAGCGACTGAAACCAAACTAACTAAAAGAGCACACCGAAATTGCCGCTTAATTCCATTCGACTCATTATTTTCAGTAGAGTACCTGAAGTCGTCTGCTACACCAACATTATTCTGTCGAAGCATTGACTCTAGATTAAAACGACGATGTTAGCAGCTAGCAATATACAAGTGCTGGGTGTTGTTACCCGTAAAGCAAATTACGTATGCAGGAACCGCAAGCTGTTGTAAATGCACTCCATCTCAATCCAAAACATACATATATACAGAGACAGCGACAGTGTGTGGAGCTTGCTAGTAGTAATTTTAGTCGGGTAGTTGCTCCGTCGAGCTATAGCTATCCGGGCATGCACGCATGGCTGTGGAGGTCGCCGTGGCGGCATGCCGTTGGCGAGGCACCGGGGGCAGTACTGACGTGGGAGGCCGCCGTGGCAGCAGCAGCGGCGTCGGCAATGATTGGTGGACTCGACGCCGGCGTCAGCATATATTCCGTCGAGGACAGCGACGCGCGCGGCGTGCATGGCCGCGCCTGCGCCACGTACGCGCGCCCGCGCGCGACGAGGCCGGGGCCGGGGGAGTTGGCTTGGGCGGGTGGGCAAACGGTTGCCTGCAAGAAAGCTCCGACGATCCGGTGGCTTGGCGGGCTGGACACTGACCTGACCTGACCCCCGGCCGGCCGCGCGCGCGCGCGCGAGCGGGCGCAAACAAACACACACATGTATGTCGTCGTCCACTGGCTGGCTGGACTCTTGCTTCCCTCTCCCCTACCACGTGAAGAAGCTACCTCCTGATCCCTAGCATGCCACGTACGCGACGGCCACGGATGTTTTTCGCCGCTGTCGCCGTCAGTCTCCGGCCGCGCGCGCCGCCGTATGCTCACCTATCTCTCCACCGTCCGGCCGGTCCGGCCGCCGCGGTGCCCGGCGGGGCAAGGAACCGATCGTCGACCGCCGTGCAACATGCATCTCCCCGCGCCATTGATTAGCTCTAGCACGTACCATTGTACCAACAATCTGCCCGGCCGTGATGCATATATTATGCTGCTGCTAAGACCCGTACCGTTGCTTATCAGAACAAACAAGATCCGTATGTGATGAACTGCTGTTACCGGATCGCAATAGCACATGCATAGCAGGACGTACTGCTAGTAGTAGAGCTCATCAGGATACACGGACAGCTGAGCGTACTGCTAGTACGACGAAAGAGCGGACGGAGATCTAGGGCGGCACGTACTCTGATTCGCGATTCGATCCCATCTATCCTATCCCTGTCCCTGTCTGTGCTTTGCCCCTGTATTAAATGCGATTTTGCTTTTAAGAAACTCCCAACCCAAATTGACACAGCCTCGCCAGGAAACGCCGACCGAGGCCGCGCGCGCGCGAGGACAGACAAGGACGCCAACCGCGAATAGATCACGCGCAGGATTATATATTCAGTGATGCTTCGCAGCCCCCATCCCAAGCAAGGCGCCGGATGATTCATGAACTGAGACGGACATGCACGTACGTTCATTGATCACCACGCACAAAGAGCAGCTACGCGCTCTCTCGATCGGCACTGCTGCGATTAATAATAATAAAGCAAGTGATGAACACACGGCGATCACAAATTAAGATGATGAGTTTAAGAGCTACTAGCACGTAAAAAGAGGCTAGCAGCCTGCAAAGATCGATCACACTAGATCGCAGAGTCGTGTTGCAAGGCGTCGTCTGCATGCCGCCATCAACCGAGCAAGATGACACGCTCGAAACCCGGCCAACGCTGTCGCTCATGCGGATGTGGCGATGGTAACGGAACCACACGGTTCATCACCAGCATAGTCAGAGTGAGAGCTGCCCGGCCGGCCATGAAAACTCAGTTTCGGGAGCTAGAATGTGACGCTAGCAGGCAGCAGCTGAAAACTCAGTTTCGGGAGCCAACTGTGACGGAAGTACGACAGCCAGGCCGGTTTCGGCGCCACACGAACAACGGTGGTTCAGCTACCTTGCAATAATGCTGACAGCAACGGAGACGACGAAGCTGGGAGACGACGATGCACTGCATAATGTGCGGTCCACCAGCGACAGCTACTTTGGCTGATTCAGTGCCAGTGCCAGCCACAAGACCAAATTGAGCCGGAGCAATCTACGTACCTAGAAATCTGATTATTCTTGATAAGCTTTCATATATAAGTATAATCTAGTTAACAAATCGCACAACCGCTCTGCATATATTACGCATCTATGCGTAACAAAATATTCCTTATTGTTAAGCTACTATGCACTGATCATGATCAGTTGTCCTCAAAAGCTTAAGCTGATGTGGGATGATAGACAATTCACTTATATTTCAACACTCTCCCTCACGTGCAGGCTCCTTTGAACAGCATACGTGAAATAGGAGTCAACTGCAATTTTATTTTATTTTTTTAATAAATTGCGTCCGCCAAGATTCGAACTCAAGACATCTGGCTCTGATATCATGTTAAGCTACTATGCGCTAACTAGTTGCCCTCAAAAGCTTAAGCTGATGAGGGAAGGTACACAATTTACTTACATTTCAACACTCCCCCTCACGTGCAGACTCATTTAGGCTGCATACGTGAAATAGGAGTCGTCGACTGCTTTTATTTTATTTTTTTAATAAATTGCGTCCGCCAGGATTCGAACTCGATACCTTTGACTCTGATACTATGTTAAGCTATTATGCGCTAACTAGTTGACCTAAAAAACGTAAGCTTTTGAGGACAATTGGTCAGCGCATAGTAACTTAACACTTGTTACATATGACACCGGCATTCTTCAATGTTCACTTCGATTTAATCATATATGTGCACAGCCCAGTGTGTGGCAGAGAATATGAGTTAAAAGAAAAAAAGATGCTCCAGTGACGTTCATGTGCTCGCTCCATCTCTGGAAGCATTATTGTGCCCCATCCAATACAGACAGCGACGAGTGGAAAGCCAGTGTCGTTAGTAGCGAGCTTCAGGGACGAGCGCTGTCCGGTTTTGTGAAAGTTCCAGGAATTTGCAATCTGGGGTGTATGGCACTTTCGGATGCGTTTGCAAGCAAATGCCTGGGAACGGACAAAAGATTTTTCGGTCCCGATCCATTCTCAGACTATCAGTGGTGGCAGGGCCAGGAACTAACAATGGTGTTCCATTGTCAGTATCATCAGTGAACAAGGATACTCTTGTTTGTTACCGTCTAGTTTATTTTTAAATTAATCAGTGGAGTAATAACAATCCAGAGGAGGAGCACTTAGCTGAGAATATATAGCTTCTCCATTTCTAGCCTACAATCTGCTTGTCGTCGCTTCTCATCAGCATCCGGACAAACAAATATGGTTCATGCACGTGGATCGGGTATGTATATATGTTGAAATATAAGTGAATTGCCTACCATTCCTCATCATCTTAAACTTTTGAGGGCAACTGATCAGCGCTAGTAGCTTAACATGGTTTTCGAGCTACAGATCCCAAGTTCGAATCTTGACGGTCGTAATTTATTAAAAAATAAAATAAAATTGTAGCCGACTTCTATTCTACGTATGCGGCTCAAAGAAGCCTGCACGTGAGAAGAGTATTGAAATATAAGTGAATTGACTATCATCTCTCATCAGCTTAATCTTTTGAGAGCAACTGGTTCGCGCATAGTAATTTAACAATATAGTACGTAAAAAAGATGGCGATGATCTGTATCGAATCTAGCATTTGTGAGAAGATCAAGAAGCACCCGAATGATGAGTTAGGCTATCCGCACTCGTTACTTTATATACTAATATTTTTCTACTTTTTACAGCATTTGCTCTAAATTTACACTATCCATCAATCTTTACAGCAACACCGCTGCGGGCGGTCTTAATTGGCTGCTTTTGATGCAAGGTTCTGCCAAACGAGTAGGATATTAAGGCGATTCCTAATGGAACGCTTAAATTGCAGGAATGATTGATATATATTACCGCGGGGTTTCGTTGTTGACAACTGATGGGATTGTCATTCCTACCAGAACTGACACCTCTAGACGGAGGTGGCCGACTTGGCGTATCGTGGCAATGTGGCGATGGAATGGTCATTCGCCTCGCCGCACCGGCATTGGAGTCGAGGTGAGCGCCGGTGAGGTTTGCAAGTTGGAAGGGAGGGAGACGGCGGAGTGGAAGTGGAAGGGGAAGGCTAAGACCATCCGCAGTGGCGTACTGTAAAGCATACTAGATACAATGTTTCAAAGTGTAATTTAGAGTACGTACTGTAAAAGTTGAAGAAGAATAGTGTATAGAGTATGCTTTAAAATACGCTGGTGCGGATGGTCTAACCACTCGGCCTACGCGCGGGACGGTTACACAAGTTGGAAAAGTTAGCCGGTTGGCCCAATCGACGTGGGCCAACGGTTGGCCCAGCGGTCCAAGCCATATATAGGCCAACGGGACCAGAATTCTCATCATGCCGTCAAGGGCCTGCAAGGCGTTCCGTCATGGAGAGGAACGGCGGCCCATATAATTCCGTCCCGTCTCACGCAACAATTTCAACACCGCCCGATTGTAACAAAATCCAACCTGTGTATTTTTCTTTTCTTTTCTTTTTCTTTTTTAATACAAAAAACAATTTCAACGCTGCATTCTCACAACACGTGTCTCACTTACGGTCCGAGATCTTGAGTTCAAATAAACCTCTCTGTAAGAAAAAAGAGTAGGACGATGAATTTGAGAATAGCGGCGTTCAACACATGTTAACCTTACTTACAGATGGGCCATTAATTCTGTTTCCTCTCGGCCGGGTTGTGTCACTCTACGACGTTCATTACATGATGAGATGATCATCTAATTAAAAAAAAAAAAAAGAGGAAAGACCCAAATCTCTCAAGGGCCCCGTGTTCCAAAGTCTGAATCTCCAGACGAATTCAAATTTGAAAAGCTTCATCAACAGACACCACCAACTTCAGAAGCAGTTGCGATCATCTAATTCAAATTTGAATCTCCAGACGAATTCAAATCTGCAGCCGCGCGAGCACCGCTTCAGAAGCAGTTGCGATCGTCCTCCACTCCCGGAGCCGCTGCCGCGCCGCAGCCGGTGCCCCCCGACGAGGTGCCTTCTCTCGACGCCCGCGGCTTCCTCCGCCTCTGCTTCGTCGCCGCATCCCCCTCGCCGCCCTCCGCCTCCGCCTCCGCTTTCGCCACCCGACGATCGCGCCGCTTCGCCTCGCTGCCCCCCGCCCCCTTCCCGCCTTTACTCGTCCGCCGTGGCCGCTCCGTCTTGCCGCTAGCTCCTCCTTCACCACCAGGATCTCTCTCTCCACCCCGGGGCTGCGAGGGCTCCGTCCCGCAGCCTCTCGACACCCCCGGCGCGGCTGCCTTGCTGAAGTCTTGCATCTGCGCAGTCGCAGCCGTGTTAGATGCATGGTGGAGATCTGGCCGGCGGCCGCGGATCGAACAAACGAGACGAAGAAGAAGAAGCGGGGATACCGTACCCAGCTCGGCGCGGTGACAGAGGAGGCGTTGTCCCAGCCGATGTGCGCCACGTGCTTCACGTCCGTCGGGTTCCCGATCTTCATCTCCGGCTCCTTGGCATCTGCAGCAAACCGCGCGCGCAGCAGCAGCACCCCCTAGTCAGGTACGCATCGTCTCTTACAATACAACACCACCCGGCCTACTATTTAATTCGATGTGCAATGCATTTCGTTTAATTTGCTACGAAAGAACACAGCTGAGACGCAACGCATGCGTTTAATTTTGATCAATTGGTAATCCATGCATGTGCATACGTACCGAAAATTTGCGAGATATATCGGAGGCCCTTGAGAAGGCCTTTCATCTTAGCAGGTTCCACAGGCGGCTGCCCGCCCGCGGTGCCGGCCTCAGACGAATCCACCACTAACGTATTTATATATTGCTTTCTTCTCACCTCTTCAACCAGCCTTCACAAATAGTATACAAAATCATAAGGATGATGAATTCAGTTTTCTCATATACTGTAGTAGTTCGATTACGAAGGAAAGCAAATAGTTAAATGACAACATGTTCCGAGTAATTTCCAGAATATTACATGATGCAATCTTGTCAAACAACAGGAAGGGTCAAGGGGAAAGAAACATATCACTGAAATCACGTACCTCAGGAAGCAATGCTCACGGAGAAACAACAAAAGTCCAATCGACAGAATTTCATCATCTTCGCAGCGTCATATTCATTGTTGTTGCAGCAATTATATATCTTGACTTCCTATTCTTGTTGCATTATCTGCCACAAATGATTAGCAGAATCCCTGTCCCGTCCCGTCCAGAGCTCCAAGAGAGGCAGCAGGCATAGATTTCCTCTTCCAAGTTGGAGAAATGGAACGGTCGTTGCATATCGATCTATTTATAGTGCACTATTTTTGGTGAGTTCCCTTTCCCTTGCACGCTTTCAATACGGCTGGACGCGTTCCAGTTCAGGGGTCCTGGTTCTGTTTAACTGATCTGCAACGCAAATGGCGGGAACGGGTGTTACAGACAGACAGACAACAATTCAGGAGGCCAGGGTCTCATTGGAGGAGGAAAGCCCGGCAGCTTGTCAACCACAGCCGTTTGCATGCATTTCGTGTTCTTACAAATGATAGCCTGGAAATTTCATGTCACAAAGCCCATGGCTTCTTGTGATAAACGAATCAGAGAACTTGACAAATCAATAATGTTAACGTTTCGAATTTACATAATCCTCTCAATTTCATTTAGTGACCGAAAGGTACCGACAAAGATTTTAGTGTAGATATAGCCATGATTTTTGTGTCTTTTGCACATGTAAGATATAAAGAACTCGAATAATCGCCGAACACACTTGGTTGCAGGCCAATAGTTTATACACCAGACACGACCACAGACAGTTACACCTCCAAACTACAACATATTTTTCAAACAAGGTGAACAAACTTGTTGCAGTATGAACAAGATAAGACGCCTTGCAAAAAGTATCAAGATGAATTATATCCGTGCAAACATTTTGTGTTGTATCATGACAAAATTGATGTCCTCTCTTCTATATCATTTTGCAAATGCAGTATTACAAGTGTGTCAAAGAATTCCATAAAACACCTATTAAAGAATGAGAAAGAAAAAGTTATGTGGCACAGCAGCCTCTCCAATCCACAAAATTGCCAGCCAAGTATTGTTGTTAAGGATGTACTACTACATAGCTGTACATGTTATGATGCTTTAACCTGCAATCAGAAAAGTACAAGTCATTTTATTTCAACATTTGAGCATGTAATGTACGTATGTCCAAGTTTTATTGATCAAAAGAGGACTCACCGTGTTTAGGTACTTCTCGTGAATCTGCAATGCTCCTCTGCATGCCTTTTTTGCATCCAGACTACCAGTGATGTCGTTCAAGATCTGTTTACAGGCATAAATTAAAATCATCATCATCATTACAATATTGTGTGTGGTTATGTGTTCAGAGAGAGAGAGAGAGACCTTGACGACGTCGTCCAGACCTTTTGCCTCACTTAGTAAACGTTTGTTTTTTGCCTCTAGAACACTAGCTACAATAAAGATGGATAAAGGGACCTCATCTTTCTTGGTTACTTGCAGATTTTTTCTCTCAAATTTTCCACACTGCTTTAGGACATTTTTATCCTTTGAGTTTGTGCCAGATGAGCCAGCAGTATCGCTCTCTAACATTGAGAAGAGACTTGGATTGTACTCCATTGACCACATGAGCTGCAAAATTTTGAAATTGTAATCGTAATTTGTAGTACAATTGGTCCTATCTTTAGAAATATATCAGAAATAAATTGCCATTATGCCGTATTTGAATTATGAATAAAGTTAAATTGAATTGTAAACAAAGCTAGTCTACAGAAAATTAAAATATTCAGAAATTATTATGAATTTTGTCCTGACAGCTTACCTCCCAAAGATACATCGTGTCTACAAAAGAAAACTCCCTACGGAAAAGAACCATCAGCATACGGAAGGCAAATAAGTATTCTCCTCCATCAAGATTCTCTGCATAAGCAATTGTTTATCAGGGAATACAAACATGCACCTTTAACGTGCATTAAAGCAAAACGTAGATATTGCTTTCTTTGATCTGCCCAATAAACATTTAGCTTCAAAATGACTGTACCTAGATGCCCATGTAGCTTGGGATCAACAGTTTTCATTATGGATGCCAAGGTGGTCAGCTGGGATCGAACTCCAATGGAAGTAGACGTACTCTTGAAATTTCCTCGCTGCACATTAAGGTAGAAACCTTATTGTTAAGAAGAAAGAAACCTTATTGTTTCAAGTAACAATAAGCAAAACAGATACGACATGCAATTGAAAAGGCTGTTAATACTCCATAAGTGTAGAAGCACAGCCAAAATTCGAGATGAACATTTTCATGACTAAACACGAAATGGCAAGGCAAATGTTGAGCATACCAAATTACACACATAGTCCAGCACAGTAACATGAAACAGATGCAAGCATGTAAGGTTATGCCAACTTGAATTCATTTATGTAATAGTTCCTTGATTTGTTTTGCATATGACTGGTTTTTATTTGAGTCTGTCATACCTTTAAACATTTATGCTAACTGAACCAGACAATAAGATAGACTAAGATTAACAAACAGAAACCTTGGATTAACGGTCCACACTCGCAAAGTTCTTATACACAAGCACGAATTCAGGAAAAAAAATATATTACCAGGCTTGTTGGTGTAGTATAAAGCGAACATCTTGACATCCGTGTTAATTGTAAAATTGAAGTTCAGACCTGAACAGAGCCTTCTATAACTTCCAATTTTATGTTTTATTATTGTAACATCACATATATGTATGTTTCAATTGAAATTGTATCCTACCAGACATAAGTTGGCTGTCAGCAGAAGGCAATCAAGGAAGGATTTGTACATTTGTTTGGTGACCAAAAGGTTAGGATAGGAATATAAGGGTGCTTACCACTCTGCGCATTAGACGTTCAAAGCACCAAAAAGCATCTGCTTCATGTTCTAGAAGGATTGATATTGGTGAACAGAGATCACTCATTCCTGTTTATACGAAGTAACGTTTAGCAAACAAATATGATAAGCTTTTTGTTCCCTTTTGAAGACTGGATTAACCAAAAAATATATCTGTTTCAACAACTCACCCTGACAATAACCAATGTCTTTATCAACCCATGAGTAAACTGCAAGAATGTCCCACAACCTTGCCAAATTCTCTTGCCTCTCATAATAAACTAGTGCACGATCAGTACGATTAACATCAAGACCTACAATTCAATATTGAAATTTGAATCGGACATATGAAATTTGTATAAACAACTATTCTTCCTTTTATATAGTTGATAGATATAGGAGTGCCAAAACAAGAAAGGGGTGGTCCTTACCAATTTGATGCAGAGTAAGCTTCCACTGAATAACTTCTTTAGGGAGTGGCGCACCATTGGTTTCCTGTTCGGAGCCCACGGAAGAAGGTTGTGCCCCACCATTTGAATTAGGGTATTCAATAGGCTGGCCATCTTCTGTGATCACAGGCATGGTAACTACTCTTCCACTACCAACTGATGTGTCCATTTCTCGGCACCTTGTTTTCAATTTCTCATACTCTAACCTACCAAAATATACAAATAAATATATCCTTCCTCTCATGCATGTGATGTGTAAATAACCCTTCTTTAGAAGGAAGCTACACAAGCAATGCTGAACATCCCAAAGAGCAAAATGGGGCGCCACAATACAGAATAGCACGTGCCAGAGTTTAAATGCTCCACAAGAGAGTCTTTTAACTTAATGGAAACAAAGTTCCTCCAGATTCTCTGCATACAACATTCAATTTCCTAAAAACCTCAGTATCTCCTAGTCCCAAGCAGTTCAATCATACTTTCAGTAAGCAAATGATAGCATATGTTTAAACAACTTGAGGTCTGCTTAAAGGTTTGTATTGTACTCCCGCCTTTTTCAAAAGTTTGTCGCCTTATTATCTATTTTTATATTAAAAAGCGACAAATTTTCGAGAAAGTAGGGAGTATCAACTTTGCAGCCAAAATGAATACAACAAAAGGTTGCGTGGAAATGAAATAGTACAGTGAGACTTAAAGTTTTATTGAGAAATAATAAAAGGGAACAAACAAGATCAAACAGAGGAAAAATTCAACTGTAGTAAAAACCTCCGCTGCTGTCGCAACTGGTTACGTTGTTCAGTGGTGCTTTTAGGGTCATAACATCCCAGCAAAAATTCCCAGACTTCTCCTTTGATGGTTGGGTGGACGCCCTGTTGCACGACCAAGTTAAAGACCATCATATCATGGATGAATGATTATGAGTCCCTAAAGTAGCAAGCAGTTCCCAGCCAGAATAAAGGTCATAAAAGGGACACCATGTTGCAAAATCACTGCCTAGATAAAGAAAAAGAAGTCTAACAAGGACTGCAGTTATTCAAAAATATGTGGAACAGGCTCTTGGAAGTGTCCTGATTCGATCCATGAGAGTTTTATATTCTTATTATGGTACTGGCACAGATATGCATCATTTCCTGAATGTGATATATACATATCATTAAGACGGTGAGGGTTATTGGTCATAAGGCTGGCTGGAGAACAACTTACCCCACGTTGCACTCTTTTGAGCATTCCAGCTATATCCAGGCAGCCTTCCTCGTTGTGAAGCAGCTTCCACCTCTTCGGACTTAGTGTCAGGCCAGGCTGCCAATAATAATTTAGTCAAAATTCAGCTTCGTGATCAGTACTACGTGGTATCCACTAATATCTCTAATCAGCAGCACTCCTTGACCGGACCCCAAGCGGTGATTCAAATCGAGGTTGAGGTAGAAGCGGATAATTTTGTTAAAATTATTAGCTCTGATACGTACGTACGTATTTCACATTCATTCAGAATCGATGGGAATTGGTGTATGTAGAGCATCTGATGCTCAACAGCCATTTGCATCTTCAATCCAAATGAATAACAGCCAGGCACACATTCTCGTACGTACAGTACAAGATTGATTCATCATTGAGCGCCTAGCTACCTCGCATTTCCACCACTAGATTCAGTAAGACTACCTCGCAGTCATAAGTATATCTCATCTACTACTATGCATGGGAATGAACGGGGACGCCGGATCGGATCGGATCGGATCGGAGAATGTTATGAAGAATTAATTACGTACCCGGGGCTTGAAGCGCGTCTTGGGTGTGTCGTCGCGGCACTCGGGACGGACGGGGTAGACGGTGTCCGGATCGATGAGCATCTCCGGGTCATTGTAGCAGCACGCCATGAACGTCATCGTCATCCTGATCCTCATCGTGTTTGCCGCGAATGCGAACCGCCGGAAGCGACGAACAAGTGAAGCAGCGAAGGATTCGATCGAGAAATGTTATCCTTCCTCTCCTCTCCTTTTCCGATCGATTGATGCCTCAGAGAGAGAGAGAGAGAGAGAGAGAGAGAGAAGGTGTAACGGCTATATTTGGAGTGGGCAAGGAGAAGGTTCATTAGCAGTTGGTTCATTATATTTTTTTTCTGGTTCATTATATGTTACAGTTTACCTTTTCTGTTTAGATTGGACAGCAGGAGACGTGCGTGCATGACTGTAGATGCTACGCGGTTTCAGTTTCATCAACGGCAATCCATTCAGTACGTAATAATGAAAGAAGAACACTTGACTAATTGAACCATGCAATGCCATTACGAGTTTGGATAATCAGACCCGATGTAAATGTATACTCCTCCGTCTCTAAATAATTGTACATGTATTTAAAGATGGAGGTAGTAGCGATGTACTCCCTCCGTCCCTATGAACTTGTCATTTTGTAGTTTATTTTTGAACTACAAAGCGATAAGTTCATGGAGACGGAGAGAGTACTGTATCATATGAGTATGGTATAGCATTCACAAATCATCACCACCGAAACCAATCCAGATGAGCACTACAACGGTCCCAAGTCTCTGTGGCACCGTGGTATACTTTACAACGGTATCAAATGACACAACGTCGTGTCAGCGGTTGATGTGCGAGAATACTTTTTTTTTCATATATCTATTTATAAAAAGAATTTGTACATCTAAAAAGCGAAAAACTCACTGCACCATGCCTGAAAGCTGGCGGCTTCATGGGCTTAGGCTTAGGCAGGCCTTATTAAAGGCTCTTTCGCGGACCAGCACTGCTAGCGTGCGGTCAGTTCTTCTCAGCAAATTGCTGGAAGAGAACTCAAGTACCTCGAGCGTCTCCGTGAGTCCGGGCTCCTGTATTTGATTTGTTCCTTCTTTCCCAGAGTTCTCTCACCTAAGGCCTTAACCACACTTCCTGATTATGCTGACTTTTTTCAAGATAACAAACACTGTCTCTCTCAATTTGCCGAATAACAACTGTTTTATAAATAATTGATCCGTCAGAAAAAAATGAACGAAAAACTTGATGCCTTGTTTTTTTTTAATTCTTTGATGTTTGCCACAATTGCCTACAAGCTATGCAACATGACATCATGCAACCAAAAAGACGGCGATCTATACAGGATGTCCCACATACTCTCAGCTTCTGTAATATAAGCAAATTCAGAGCTCAACGGGAAATGCATGAAAACCTGTCTCGGTGAAGTTTCCAAGTCCAGCAAAAGGGTGAAGAGACATAAATATGTGAATCTGACCACCCCTAAATTAATCATCACAGCTAGGACTTGGCCCTAACACAACAGCCACACACACACACATTAACAGCAAATTACTGCTATCTATGAAGCAATGATACAACAGGCCGGAGCACTACCAAATTATCAGATGCTCCAGGGAAACTGTTGACAAATACTAGTAGGTGATATCCTTTCATTTACAGAGTCGCAAACAGCTCTTGGATTCCTCCCTCGTTTCCTTTATTTCCTTTTACCGCCACCAAGGGACAGGAGCTCCAGACTACGGTGGAGGGGATCATCACGGGAACCTCTGGCAACCGCTGCGCGTGAAAGGGAAGTGGCCCTTGCTTCAACTGCCGATGGATTAACTCTCTGGGTGCTAGATGGACGACTGCCGCTGTTGCTAGAGAACAACCTACTTGTCCGGTTATACTGCTGCTCACTTGGTTCTGCGGATGAGGTTGGCCTGCTGCTTGATGCAATAGCTCTCCGCGAAGCGCTGCCTGTGCGAGAGGATGTATGAGGCCTCTCTACAGTCTGTTCCCCAGATCGGTCTGTGCTGTGCATCTGAGAAAAAGGGTCATGCCTTGTTAAGCTCATTAGATATGTACGATCGCATTGTGCCACAACAGAAGAAATAAAGGCACCCAAAGCAGTCATCTTCTCTAAAGTTCATATAACATGCATGGGAGAACTTACAATTTCCTTTAGTGACATGGATACGCCTTCTCGTGGTCGCTGTGCATAATTGTCACTCTGATTCAGAGAACCATTAGGATTCCTTCTACCAGATGCTTCACCTGTTCAAAAGGTGCCGGCATTTACATGTTGGAATAAATGTTTGATTTGTATCATTACTTTCTTATACAATTACGATGAGCAGGAAAACAAACCTTGGGGCTTTTCTATTTTGTCAATAGAAGGTCCAGCAGCACCACTAGTTCTCTCACTCTGTAAATCATAACAAACAGATGGAGCAAGTCAAACAAAATATGTAACGCATACCAAACGACAACAGCCCAAGCTTGCAGGCACCCACCCTCATCCGTGGATTGGAGCCTATCTGGGGGTATTTCAAGATGGTCCAGTCAAACACATAGTCAAACTGGTATCCTGCATTGAGAAAGCCATCAGTATCTGGGAACGCAGCATATGTTTTCCAGAGATCAATAAAAAACAACAAAAGCAGCGAGCTTAAATGAAAAGATTATTTTTTATTAAAAAAATACCTTCCCGGATAAAGAGATCACGGAATAATCTTTTCAGATAAGAATAATCTGGCTTGTCTTCAAATCGCAATGAACGGCAGTAGTGAAAGTAGGAGATAAACTCTGATGGGTACGATTTGCATAGTACCTACCATAATTAACAGCATATAAATGACTGTTAGTCTGTTTACCGTAGTCCCAAAAAAAATCATTAGAAAGGCTTGGTTGTTGTTGTTGTATTAGTTGTTTATGAAATACCTCCACAGGAGTTAGCATCTTTTTCTCGCTGATTTTGTCATATTTCTGCTTCTTGGTGCCTGCTTTCAGACCCTGCCATGGTAGGCTGTTCGAGCGTGGAACCATTACATTGATATTATTTACAGGAACATGAGAACCATTTCAGTTGATGGATAAGACAGACTAACCTGCCCCTAAGGAAGTACATAAGGACATAGCCCAAAGATTCTAGATCGTCTCTCCTGCTTTGCTCTGCATCCAAATAAAATCAACGATTAGGCAAATATATACCGGTTAATCAGCCAAATACTGTCATACTGAGGAACAAGGAACTCACCGACGCCAAGGTGAGTATTGACACTTGCATATCGTGCAGTTCCTGTGAGGTTCTTGTTCTCCCTGCATATTGAAATGAACATCAAATCAACCTGAACAGTGTATCAACTTTGTCAGCAGTGACTTTGAAGAGCAATTTTCAACAACCTGTAGGGGATATGCTTGTGAGTTTGAAGGTCTCTATATTTCTTTGCAAGCCCGTAGTCTATTATGTATACCTGCATGGGAAGCCAGTAAGCTCAAAACTTAACATATAAGAAGCCAGTAAGCCACTCAAGCAACCCAATCAGGAACATACCAAATGCAAAGCATAAACGGAACATTTAAGAAGCAAAAACACATATGGCTCACATGTAGAGTGGTACATTTGATAATTAAGCAGATATGAAAACAAACCTGATTGGCTTTCCTACCAAGCCCCATGAGGAAATTATCAGGCTTTATATCACGGTGAAGAAAACCCTTTTGATGCATGTACTCAACTCGGTTAATCTGAAACAGCCAACAATTGACAAGGTAAGACAGAATATACAGATTCAGTACAAAGTACTGACAAGACGCAAGTTAAGAAAATAATTGGACCAGTCCACAAAGGGAATGTGCTCTCACCATCTGATCAGCGAGCATAAGCACGGTCTTCAGCGAGAACTTTCTACTGCAGTAATTGAACAAGTCCTCGAGACTTGGCCCCAGAAGATCAATGACCATCACATTATACTCCCCCTCGACACCGAACCACTTCAAATGTGGGATGCCAGCTGTACCCAAGGAATAAAAAAAATAAAGGGTCAACTCAAAGGCACCGTGGCAGCTAATCACGGAACACGGTTTTACATAATTCTGACTCCGTGGATAGGCTCCACGACATTTAACTTACTTCCTCCTTGGAGAAGCATGTACAGCTTTGACTCGTAGTGAAGCTGAGGGTGCTTTGTCTTCACATTTTCCTGTACAATCAAAGCAACACCAATGGCAATCGTTTCCACCAACACAAATAACTAACGGTATCGTCAAATGGTGCCAAGGGGTTATCGCCCAGCACACAGACATTTCACTACATTTTCCTCTTGCGATGTACTTCAAGCCAGCTCGACAAAGTAAAAGGATGTCGAGGAGAAACTCATACCAGTTTGACGGCGACCTCCTCTCCAGTCTGCACATTCACAGCTACGTACATTCAAGAGAAAAAAAAATCAGGAAAACGAAGTTAGCATCCCTCTCTCCCTTCAGCAATCAGCACACAACAATATGAATAAAAACGTCTTTTGAAGATACTGAAAAAAAAGGGGATAGGCAGGAAACTCACCGAGGAAGAGCTCCCCGAACGATCCGCTCCCGATCTTCTTCCCGAGCTTGAACTTGCCCCCGACGACATGCTCCATCTCCCCGCGAGACGAATCGAAAAGCCCGTCCCTTCTCCTCTTAAAATCTGACGAGATCCGAACACGGCGAGGACGGACGGCGGCCGAGCCGAATCTGGTTTCGCAGCAGAGGGGAGTTAACGAGACGACCAGATCCAGACAGAACAGCGGGGAATCCCGCCGGCGGCGCCCAGCTCCAATCGAACGAATAATAAGTGGACGGGGAGAACGAATAGGGATGAATCTAAATCGAGCAAAACGGGCGAACGAATTTTTAAAATCGGGGGCACGGATCCGGAGAAACAGGTGCGAAAATCCCTTGTCGTCTCGGCGAATTCACTGCGAGATAGGAAGACGGGAGAGAAAGAGCGGCGGATAGAGATACAGAGGGGATGGTCGGATGGAGAGGAGAAACAGAGACGGAGACGGAGGAAGACTCTGGCTGCGAAAAGACGGGGGAAGGGGATGATGATGATTGGTAAATGTAAGCGCCACCCCGGTTGGTTTGGTTTAAGAAAGCGGATTAACAGGTGCAGCCACCTTGTTTTGTTTCTCTTTTCCTTTTCCGGAATTTCTTGTTGCTCTTTTCTTTTTCCGGAATTCCTTCAGCCTATGACGAGCTCAATCAAAACCTTTAGGCCTCGTTTGGCAGCATATAATCCTAGAGGGATCCCGGCCCATTCCCTGGCTTAAAAAAACCCGGGCCAAAACTTCCCCGACGCGCACTTGGTAGGCGAGTTTCCTGGCCCGATCCGCGGGGGAGCACGGGTCTTTCCGGCCCGGCCTCGCGAGGTCGGGCAGGGAATCCCTGCCTCGCTTGTTTGCTCCCCGCGCCGCTCGTCTCCCACCCAGACTCTGCGCCCATGCTCTTCTCGCGGCGGTCGCCTCCGTCCGGCTGCTCGCCTCCCACTCTTGCTTCGCGTCGCCGAGGTCGCCTCCCCGAGCCCCTAGCCTCTCTTCCGTCCCTCACGCGCCGTCGCTCGCGTACCTCGCGCCGGCGGCACCGACGTTCGCCTCCCCCTGCCGGCCATCGTGTCGTCCCCCCTCATCTTCAACGGCCACCGTTCCCTATCCTCTGTGCCGCCGAGCAGCACCCCCGGAGCTTTTGCCGAAGCAGCACGTCCCCTCTAGTTCCTCCTCACTCCACACTGATACATATCTTCCTCCTTTCATTCCCCATCTGGTCGTCGGCGGCTAGGGTTCAAGGAGACTAGGGTTAATTTCAAATCGTGATTTCTTTGTTTGTGGTTTAGGGTTGTTCTGAGATTTTGTAATTGGTAAACACAATATTCTTCCTCAAGCAGCAGGATTTGGGACCGGTGGCAGGGATTTTGACTTGCTTTATTTTTTGCTATTTAGTTCTTTGGCGATATTCCTCTGGTTGCTCAAGGATTTCCATGGCTACGGTACATGCTGGACACCATCGCCATCACAGCCAACCCGGACATCAAGCTAGGTCGTGGCCCTCGTCCTGTTGGTGTTCCTGGGTGTGCCCCTCTAGCTCTGTAAGCATCAAACCACTTCGCTCCACACTCCTTTCGTGAACCCTTCTTGCTTGCGCTGCTATTGCATATGCATCTTTGCCGTAGACCAATGTGGTGATATCGTCGTGCTGTTGTTTATATGCTCATTATTGTAAACATTGGCATGTATATGCTGATAAGGAATGAAAGGTGAAAGATCTGTACCAGATGGGCTACCAAAGAGGTCCTGACATGATATGCATATTAGATTCACGTTCATTAGCTCGACATTAGGGTAGGTGGCGAAATGCAACATGTAATGTTCCCTTAGTCATCATGTAATTTTGCTATGTATTCTCTGACCAGGTTTATTGAAATAAATGTTAGTTTACTTGGGTGAACAATAATCTTTCAAAAACTAATTTTTATTATGGTTGTTCTTGATGAACGCTGAAGTTTCAGAGTACCGAGGAGTATATACGGTCAGTTGCATGTGTTGTTTAATAATTTGGCGATAATTAAGCTTTTTAACATTTTATAGTTTGATCAGTCATCACATTATCGTATTTTTTGCCACTGCCACATCGTATTGTTTGTTCGGTCAACATAGTAATAGTGCTCCCAATTTTGTTTGTTTGTTCTTTGCCTTACCTGCAGTAGTTGTAGTTGCAGCTTCTAGTTGTGGGAGTGTGCCTCTCATGAGTTTTGTCAGTTAACTATTTGTGACGGGCAACAATTCATGTGTAGCTTTGTTGACAATGTTTATATATATGTGTCTTTCCTACAGTTGATACCAAACCTAAAGCTAGAGAATCATCTTCAGTTTCATCCTTCGTATAGTATACCAAAAGTTTCATCCTCCCCTATTCTGAGCTGTATTGTATATGGCAGCTTTTGGAATAGTGTCTGAGCTAAATGAGTCATTGTGTTCTACTATAGTAATAATTTCCTCTTGTACTAGTGTAATATGCTATGATGTAATTAATTCATGATTCGTGTAAATATTATATTGAACCTTGAGTGTAATATAGCCAATGCACATGAGCTAATTTATTTGCAGTTTTGTGAAGCCTGGCTGATGTTTTTATTAGTAAATAAGTTATTATGTATTGGTTGTTTATATACTGATTGTGCTTAATTTACAAGAAAGTGGTATTGCTCTCATATTTTAGTCATCTTTTAATTAGTTATACTTATAGTTAATTATATATTATTTTGCAGAAGAGATCTCAAGACCACCCTCTTATATGTTGTCTTATTTTGTTTTCTCATTGTGTCCTGCTATGTTGCCCTTTACCTGACTTCTTTACAAGGATTCTTATGATAATCTTTTTTCCTGTATGCATCTTGAATTGAGTTTCTTAATGTGATGGATATCTCATATTGTATGAGATACGCTTTCTGTTTAAAGTTCTATATTTCTTATGCACATTCACTTATGTTTTTGTCGAGTAACTGCACGTTCACTTTCTCATGGTGTTGTAGATTTTTAATATGTGCTTCTCAAGGTTCTCCTGGGAGATGCAAGTGGTTTGAAGCCGATCATGGACCATCTATATATTTTTATCATGGCTAACTGCCACTGGAAAATGCAGGAAGACACCGGCAGGTTGCTACTGAAGAAGGATTTTTTTGTGATGTTGACATATTGTTTAATTGTTGTAAGATGCCTTTAAGATGTACAAATAATTTACATGACATTGTTGTAATGATAGAACTTGAATCTGTATTCATTATACCGTTTATGGCTCATGTTACAGGATATTTCCTGAATTTTTTAGTATTTTTAATGACTTTTTTCAAATCTTAGGTGCATTATTATTTATTTATTGTAAATATTTTTACCATTTTTCGAATATTTAATATTTTTTCTGAGTTTTATTCAAATTTTCCGATTTTTAAAAATTATTTTTGTACCCTGGAGTTTCTAGCCCCCTCATTGCCAAACAAACACGGGGAATATACACCCTGTGTGGGAATCCCACCCAGGGGTTAGGAAAATACCTTGGGGGATTTGAAACCTTTGGTTTTCCAGCCCAAGTTGCCAAAGGAAGCCTTAGGGTTAAGTGATTTTCGAGTTCTCCAGCGAGCTTAGAAAATATTGTCTCCTTTCTATAATAATTGTCGTTTTTTTAACTAAATTTTGTCCAAAACGACAATTACTATGACAATGAGAGAGTACTCCCTTCATATCTTTTTATTTATCACCAGTTAGTTCATTTTTTAACTAACTGGTGATAAATAAAAAGATCTGGAAGGAGTAGTTGGTCAGACAGTGATGGAAGACATTGTAGTTGAGGGTGACAAAGCGGTGGAGGGGGGGCGGTGGAGGGGGGCTGACGATGTAAGAGCACACCGTCGACGAGTTAGCGTGGTAGGGGAACCGTTGTGGATCTAGTGGCGAGGATGCCACCGGGGACGATAAAAGAGGAGGGAGAGTTGAGGGAGCGAGCTGCGAGAGAGAACAAATAACAGATAGAGATTGAAGACGATTTACTGATCATTGATCGTTTATCCGACGATCCATATTCATGGATCGAAATAAGAGAGATTTACAATCGTCTGAAAAATAGACGCTCGGTTTCTTTCTTTTTCAGCTCTTTTTATAATTCTTTATGTTGTACTCGCAGTCGTTGAGCACTTTTTTCCTTTCTTTGTTGTCATTCTGAAAAAAAAAATTATTCCTTGAAAGGCATTGCCCGGAGGGAGTACAAAATATTCAAAATGGCAACCGTCCATTTGGATCTTTTAACAAATGTAAAATGTTTATCTAAAAATGATTAGTAGTTTTTCCACCAATGCCACTTTAAAAGATGTCGACCGTCCATTTTGATGACAACCGTCCATTTTGATGTGGCATGCAATTTAAACTAGGACTTAAAATGACAGCGATGTGAATGTATAATCAAGTGGCGGACGAGGCATCAACTACTACTACTACTTTCTTAGTTAGACTAATGGACCCCATGACGTGGCCACTTTTGTTTTCAGAAAATGAAAGGTGCTGCAGGTGGGGCCCGGGGGCGATATCTCTTTTTCCTTTTTTCCAGCCTTTACCGGGTAAATGCTAATGGGTGTCGTGTGGCGGCCCCAGAAGGTTAGGTAGCGGCCGACACGTTGTGGCTGCGCCTTCGCCTCCGCACGCGCGGTCGCCCGCATCCGCGTGGTGGCCGATATCTGCCCGAGCAGCCTGCCGGACCACGGTAGCCGTCGATTCCTACTCGGTCCGACGATGGACGCCAGGTCAGTGGCGGCTCTGCAACGGACAGGAAGAGTTGACCGTTGACGGGTCGTTAGCGTGGGCGTGGGCGGGGCGTGGGCAGTAAAAAAGAAAAAGCTGCGGCTGCGGCTGCGGCGACTCGGCATGGGACGACGGATTGTTAGAAAATAAGAGTCAATTTACTGAATAATTCCGGAAAAACACGAAAAAAACAGCAGCGATCAAGAGACAGACGGAACGAGAATTAACGCGTACCGGTTTGTAGTCGAACGCACCGCTGTAGATCCGACGGCGAACAGCCGCTGCAAGCGTTGGTGACGACGTTGAGCCGCAACGCCCGATCTGGTCGGTAGACGAGCCGTGGTGAAGAACGCGAGCAGTCGCGCAGAGCGTTTCCCAAAAACCTTATTCGCTCTCTCCCGGTGCAGGATCGCAAGGGCGAGCGGTTCCGGAGACCTGCTCTCCCGATCGTCGGTGCACGCCGGCGCTCGGGATGGAGTAGACTAGAAGGCGGCGCAAGGAACGCGAACGTGAGAACGATCTGATCGTGGGATACTCTGCCGTACCGCGGACGCTCGTATTTATAGAGTCCCAGGAGGCGGTTCGTATGCGATCCGGAGGGTCCAGATCCGAACCGACTCCGCAGTCGTAGACGCGTCCGTCTCTAACGACTTGGACTCTGACTCGGTAGCCCCAAAAATTCGGAGGCCCAAAAGCCCAATTTAATTTTCTGTAAAAATATAAATCTGGGCTCGTCTCGAGGCTCGAATTCACACGAACACACGAGCGCGCGCGTGTGCGGGGCGGGGCGGGGCGGGGCGGGGCGAGGCGTGGCGAGCCGAGCGAGCGAGGAGGAGGAGGAGGAGGAGCGCGCGTGGGCCACCCCTCTCTTCCTCTCTTCTCTCTCACTCAAGGAGTAGAAGAGCAACCTCCCTTATATGTAGGGGTTGCTCCACTTCCACTTCCCATGTGGGACTAAACACTTAGCACCACTCCCTCTTGCCCTAATGGGCCTTTGAGATTTTCTAGGATTTATTTCTGAATTAATATTGGGCCAAACCCATTAATTCCAACAATCCCCCACCTGATCTCAAAGCCATTAGGGGAGAGGTCATTCTTGTTCCTTGTTTAATATACTAGTGTTTTCGGCAGAGACTGTGAAGTTGAACTTCTGCCTAGATCCTCAAGTTTCATCAGTCACAACTTGAACAATGGACTACGCCTTGAATTGCAAGTTTTGTGTGAACTGACTTCACCCAAAGACCATTACTAGTACTTGACTACCAGTAGTCTACCCCGCGGGTGGAGCATATGCGTCGTACTCCCTGGTCTCTTCATGAGCTCTCCAGAGATCACTCAAATCTCACAGACTGCGACGTTAGACAGTCGGAGCTCATATAGGTGTGTTTCCTTCAAGACTGCCCTGTAGGACGGCATCTTTGCTACAATAGCCAACAGAAACACATTAAGGCAAATCGTAACCTGCCTTACAGTTTGAGAGTAGAAGTGTGCATCTTCTCATAGAGAGGGTATAAAGGAAGTACTCTCCTCGGTGAACCACTAGCTTGTTTTTCCCATGTCCTAATTCACGGGATCTCCGATCACATAGGTTGGGTTACTACTATGGTGTCACATCAATGGGTCTCAAACCCATCTCTCTCGATGCACTTTCTATCACATTACGTGATAGACCCTTCGTAAAGGGATCTGCCAGGTTTTTGTCTGTTTGTATGTACGAAACAGTAATAACTCCGGAGTTTCTCATTTTCCTGACAGATTTTAAACGTCTCTTGACGTGTCTTGATGATTTTGCATTATCCTTAGAACTGGTCACTTTGGCAATCACCGTCTGATTGTCACAGTTCATAAGGATTGCCGGCAATGGTTTCTCAACTATAGGCAAATCCATCAAGAGCTCTCGCAGCCATTCTGCCTCCGCAGTGGCTGTCTCTAAAGCAGTGAGTTCTGCTTCCATGGTTGACCTCGTCAAAATGGTCTGTTTGCAAGACCTCCATGATATAGCGCCACCAGCTAGAGTGAACACATATCCACTTGTGGCATAGAGTTCATCAACATCAGAGATCCAGTTCGAATCACTATAACCCTCAGACACGGCCGGATGCCCGGTATAGTGAATTCCATAACTCATTGTACCTCTCAGATAGCGCATAACCCTTTCAAGTGCATGCCAATGATCTGTACCCGGGTTTGACATGAACCTGCTCAGTTTGCTTACAGCAAAAGAGATATCAGGACGGGTTGCGCTAGCTAAGTACATGAGTGAACCGATCATCTGAGAATATCTGAGTTGATATCTTGACTCTTTCTTGTTCTTTCTAAGTATCACGTTGGGATCATAAGGCGTTGGAGAAATCTTGCTATCCATAAAGCCGAACCGGCTCAAGATTTTTTCAACATAGTGGGATTGACTTAAAGTAATTCCACTCTCATTCTTATTCAGCTTAATGTTCAAAATAACATTAGCTTCTCCCAGATCTTTCATATCAAAACATTTTGATAGAAAAGACTTGACCTCAGAAATTATATTAATGCTCGTACCAAAAATGAGTATATCATCTACATACAAGGATAACATAACGCTATCGCCCCCACCATGGCGATAGTACACGCACCGATCAGCCTCATTAATGACAAAGCCCGCAGACGTCAAAGTACTATCGAACTTCTCATGCCATTGCTTAGGTGCTTGTTTTAGGCCATACAAGGATTTCAACAATTTGCACACCTTTGTCTCTTCACCTTTTACTACGAACCCATCAGGCTGTTCCATATAAATCTCCTCTTCCAACTCTCCGTTCAGGAAAGCTGTCTTTACATCCATTTGATGGATGATTAGACCATAAGAGGCAGCCAAAGAAAGTAGTACACGAATTGTTGTCATTCTGGCGACAGGTGAATAGGTGTCAAAATAGTCTTCACCTTTCTTTTGAGTATAGCCCTTTGCAACTAGTCTTGCCTTGTACTTTTCAATAGTACCGTCAGGTCTGAGCTTCTTCTTGAACACCCACTTGCAGCCTACTGGTTTGCACCCGTATGGCCGTTCAGTTAACTCCCAGGTTCCATTGAAAAGAATTGAGTTCATCTCACTATGAACTGCTTCTTTCCAGTCATCTGCATCAGGTGATGCATATGCCTCTGCTATGGATCTAGGAGTATCGTCCACAAGGTACACAATGAAATCATCACCAAAGGATTTTGCAATCCGTGATCTCTTACTCGACTGAGTTATTTCATTGTGTTCTTCCCCTGGGACATTCTCAAACGGTGTATCAAGAAACTCGCTAGTTGTGATGGATTCAGGACAAATTTCAGAAGAGATCCTAGCAGTGCTATGCATATCTTTCATAGGAAAAATATTCTCAAAAAATGTTGCATCACGAGATTCCATAATAGTATCAACATGCATATCAGGTACCTCAGATTTAACTACTAAAAATTTATATGCGATGCTCCGATGAGCATAGCCTAGAAAGATACAATCCACTGTCTTTGGTCCCAGCTTGCGTTTCTTAGTAATTGGAACATTGACTTTTGCCAAACATCCCCAAGTACGCAAGTATGAAAGTGATGGTTTTCTCCCAACCCACTCCCCATAAGGGGTTTTCTCTTTATTCTTGTTTGGAACGCGGTTTAGGACATGACATGAAGTCAATAGAGCCTCCCCTCACCATGCCTAGATAGACCAGACGTGTCTAACATGGCATTCACCAAGTCACACAAGGTGCAGTTTTCCTCTCGGCTACCCTGTTTGATTGTGGTGAATAGAGAGGCGTCCTCTCATGTATAATACCGTGTTCTGCACAAAAATCATCAAATATTTTGGGAAAATATTCACCACCACGATCTGACCTAAGACGTTTGATCTTCTCTCTAATTGAGTTTCTACTTCAGATTTATAGATTTTAAAGTAGTCTAAAGCTTCATATTTAGTTTGCAACAAGTAAACATAACAGAATCTAGTAGAATCGTCTATTAATGTTATAAAATATTTCTTTTCACCTTTTGTCAACACACCATTCATCTCGCATAGATCAGAATGTATGAGTTCTAATGGTGCCAAGTTTCTCTCCTCGACTGCCTTGTGAGGCTTTCGAGGTTGCTTTGACTGCACACAACTATGGCACTTAGAACCTTTGACAATAGTGAATTCCGAAATTAATTTGAGACTAGATAGCCGATTCATTAAACCAAAATTAACGTGACATAAACGAGAATGCCAAACACTTGCATCATCATTAATACCGCCACAAATATGGTTTACTGACTTATTACTAAACTCCGAAAGAGAAAAGCGGAACATGCCTCCGCATTCATAGCCTTTACCAATAAATTGTCCATGCTTAGATACAACTATTTTATTGGACTCTAAAACTACTTTAAACCCATCTCTGCATAGAAAGGTACCGCTAACAAGATTCTTGTTCATAGTAGGGACATGTTGCACGTTCTTCAGCTGGACAATCTTTCCCGAAGTGAACTTCAGATCGACCGTGCCAACACCACGAACAGAAGCATGTGACCCATTCCCCATTAGGACGGCAGAATCCCGAACGAACTGTTAAGAAGTAAACATGGACATGTCAGAACATACATGAACATTAGCACCCGTATCAAACCACCAAGATAGTGTTTGAGAAATAGAAAGAACGGTAAAGGAATTACCATACCCATCTGCATTGCTGGATGTCACGATGTTGACATTCTTTTTCCCTTTACGATCTGCCCTCTCAGGACAGTTCTTGGAAATATGTCCCTGCTCCCCACAGGTGTAGCAGCAGCCATCATTGGCTTTGTTTGACTTCTTCTTCTTGAAAGCAGTAGTTTTGTTTGGCTTGAATAGAGACTTATTCCCTTTGTTCTTGACATAGGGTTTCTGCACCATATTAGCATTGGCGCTCGATTGACCCTCGCCTCCTTTCTCAGTAGCGTCCTTAGCCCGAGCCTTCTCCTCAACATCAAGAGATGCTACCAGGTTTTCAACTGATATTTCCTGTCTCTTGTGTTTGAGGGTTGTGGCGAAGTTCCTCCATGATGGAGGTAACTTTGCAATAATGCACCCAGCCACAAACTTGTCGGGTAAAGGACACTTAAGGAGATTGAGCTCTCTCGCAAGGCACTGTATTTCTGTAAGGATCGAAACGCCCAAGAGGGGGGGTGAATTGGGCTTTCTTTCAAATTTTAAGGTAATTAAAAGCTAACAACTTAAAGCCCAATTCCCTATGCGATTAATCTATGCAATCAATGTAAATTAAAGTTGCGAAATGAAGATTGCATAAATGTAAAAGGGAGAGGGATGCAAACGCTCAAGGGACACGGAGTTTATCCCGTGGTTCAGCAAGATCACAAGGATCTTCCTACATCCACGTTGTGGCACCCACCGAAGGGTTTTGCCACTCCCAAGTCACCGAGACAAGGGGGTCTTCACTATTCTTCTCCGTTCGCCAACCTTGGCAAGGTGGAGCTCAAGCCTTGTACACTTTGAATCCTCCGGGCTTCCACAATTCTCTTGGCAAGCTCCGAAAGTCACACACACCAAAGGACACTCCCTTATGGCTCTCACTACACTAGAGACTCCAATCACCTAGAATGGAGGCACATAAGCACTATCTCTAGCTAGTTCTAGCCTATCTCTTGGTGTACAAATAATGAACAATGATGTGAAAGTGGTAGCTCTATATCTTGAATGCTCTAGGATGTGTAGAGTATGTCTGGGCTTCAAGTCTTGTCGATTTGACAGGTTGAAGGGGTATAAATAGCCAGCCTCCACGAAATAGCCGTTGGAAAAGTAGGCTGACATCACTACTTTGCGAACACCGGATGATCCGATGTCTTCCTTTCAGTTAACATCGGTCAAAGCCAAATTAGCTGGTGTCACTGTGTCGGATATGACCGTTGTTAGACCGATGTTGACCTGTCTTCTCGTCGAATGATCCGGTGGCTCTTTCTCCAGAATTTTGCTTGATCTTGAAGCTTACTGGAGTGATCGACCGATGTATGTAATTCTGCACGTCGGATGATCCGGTGCTTCACTTGGTCCAATGGTATTGCAAACTGTGATGATGGACCGATGTCACTGAGCCACTCACATCGGATGATCCGATGAGTGCATTTGTCTGAGGTCTTCTTCTTCTGTTGACACAACTCGACCGATGCAGTCATCTCAACAAACATCGGATGATCCGATGTGTTCAATCTGTTGACTTCGAGTTGTTTTGAGTTGTTCTTTTGGAAATTGAACTTGTGACCTCTTTGACACTTGATTGAAGTGTTGTTTTGATAATCTTCAAGTATCAAGTTAGAGCTTTCACTTCTTGTCTTCGTATGATTCGATTTGATCTCATTGGTTGATTTTATATGGGTCTCCAATGTAATATTGATTTCATTTGATTGAGTGTTATTGGGACCTTGCATTCACAAATTCATTAGTAATATCGAATGGTTGTCATTAATCACCGAAACCGTACCTCATGGGGCCTAGATGCTTTCAATCTCCCTCTTTTTGGTGATTGATGACAACACAATAATTTAAAGTGCAATAATAATGAATTTGATGGTGCAATACTCAAGTAGATATGCAATGAATACAAGATAGGACACATTAAGCTTGTAAAAATCAAATGAAATTAATGGCGCGAAAAGCTCAATCGATTAATAACATAAGCAAATGTGACAAGCGGAAGAGTGCTCAATTAAAATTACATGAGAGTACACAAGCACGAATACAAAAGATAAACACACGAGAATACAAAGAGCAAACTCAAACTCCCCCTGACTCCTCTACCTCTTCTCCCCCTTTGGCATCAAGACACCAAAAATGGGTCAAAGAGCCTACAGACCCTGAGAGCTGGGCGCGATCGGCGGCGGCGAGAGCACGGGCGAGCGAGGCGTCGGGGAGAGAGAAAGAGGCGGCGGCGCGCAGGATTAAATAGTGGACCCCAAACCCTAGCTGTTATTTTAACACCGGATGGACCGATGCTAGATAATATCAACATCGGTCGAATGCAACAGTAAGGATATTCAAGAATTGCTGTTGACACCGGATGGACCGACGTCTAGGGTTTTGGTCATCGGTCGAACATCACAGTAAGGGTGTTCAACAGAGTGATGTTGACACCAGATGATCCGACGTAGGAGGAAGTAAACATCGGTTGAATTGACCACAGCTCCAGAAGAGTGAACATCGGATGGACCGATGTTTTCCAGAATGAACGCGTCGGATCATTTGAGGTTCTGACTGAACTGGCCCTTGAAGAATGAACACCTATTGATCCGATGATGGATGGGTTTAGGCATCGGATAATCCGATGACAACAGAACAGAAACATCCCATATATGTCCTTTGACCAAACAAACAATCAAAGAGAAACACATGTCTTAGGACTTTTTGGGCAACCCCTTACCCCTCAAAAAGCTAATATGCCAATAGCTTGGCTAAACCTTAAAGCAAACGGAACACCGAGAAAAAAATGGAGGAAAAAAATATCCAAATAAATGTAAGGACCATGCTTTGTGAGGTAGAGTATGAAGACTTCTATCTCTTTGAAGCATGTTCCTCTAGGCATTAATCGTACCTAACATTTTATTCTTTCCACCTTATATGAGTTGAGATATTGTATTTTAAACAAGTCTCATTCTCATGAGGTGGGTTCCCCTTTGTGACAATCTACCGTATGCAATGCCAAACAAGTTATAGTACAAGAAATTAAATGAGTGCAAGTCTATATGGCAGGGATCATGCAAGGCATAAAATAAATCTATCTTGCCAAGTTTAAACCTTCCAAAGGCTTCCTCAGGGAAAACTATTTCTAGCTCACCCCTATCCTTTGGGAGTTAGACAAGACCTATATGATATGCATCCTTACATGAACAAGGCAACTTACATGACGTTAGATGCATCTAGCACATTTAATTCACTTCGAAGTCTAGAAAAGGTTTTCTCATCAAGTGGTTTTGTGAAGATATCCGTCAATTGTTCTTCGGATCTAACACCTTGCAAAGAGATGTCTCCTTTAGCCTCATGACCCCGCAAGAAGTGATGGCGAATATCAATGTGCTTAGTGCGGGAGTGTTGAACGGGGTTTCTAGCTATCTTGACCGCACTTTCATTGTCACAAAGGAGAGGCACACAACCAAATTTAATTCCAAAGTCCAAAAGGGTTTGCTTCATATATAGAATTTGGGCACAACATGCACCGGCCGCTATATACTCCGCCTCCGCGATGGACAAAGCCACGGAATTTTGCTTTTTGCTTGACCAAGATACTAGGGAACGCCCAAGTAAGTGGCACCCACTGGAGGTACTCTTGCGATCCACACAGCATCCGGCAAAGTCCGAATCCGAGTATCCCAAGAGATGGAAACTAGCGTTCTTGGGGTACCACAAACCTACACTTGGGGTATGCTTGAGATACCGAAGTATCCTAAAGACCGCCTTCTTATGCGATTCTTTAGGTGCCGCTTGAAAGCGAGCACACAAGCACACACTAAACATGATATCGGGCCTAGATGCGGTAAGATATAACAATGAACCAATCATGGAACGATAGAGAGATTGATCAATAGGTTTACCGTCCAAGTCCGCGTCGAGATGACAATTTGTCGCCATTGGAGTACTTCTTGAGCTACAATCTCCCATCTCAAATTTCTTCTAGAGGTCCTTGGTGTACTTCTCTTGGTAGATGAAGGTCCCCTCTTGAAGTTGCTTGATTTGAAATCCAAGGAAGAAGTTGAACTCTCCAATCATTGACATCTCGAATTCCCTAGACATCATGGTGCCAAACTCATGGCTAAGAGATTTGTTAGTTGAGCCAAAAATGATATCATCGACATAAATTTGACAAATAAATAAATCCCCGTCGATGTCCTTGGTGAAGAGTGTGGTGTCCACCCTCTCGATCTTGAATCCTTGCATGACCAAGAAATCCCTTAGACGTTCATACCACGCCCTAGGTGCTTGCTTGAGCCCGTAGAGTGCCTTGTGTAACCTATACACATGGTTAGGATTCCTCGGATCTTCAAACCCGGGAGGTTGCTCAACATAAACAAAATCGTTAATATAACCATTAATAAAGGCACTTTTAACATCCATTTGATAAAGCATTATATTGTGATGTGAAGCAAAAGCAAGAAGTATACGAATAGCTTCTAACCGAGCGACCGGAGCGAATGTTTCTCCAAAGTCTAGTCCTTCAACTTGTGAAAAACCCTTGGCCACAAGTCTTGCCTTGTTGCGGACCACAACGCCATTCTCGTCTTGCTTGTTGCGGTACACCCACTTCGTTCTGATGACGTTCTTGTCCTTGGGTCGCTCCTCCAATACCCAAACTTCGTTGCGGGTGAAGTTGTTGAGTTCTTCTTTTATGGCCATCATCCAATTTGGATCTTGGAGTGCTTCCTCTATATGAGTGGGTTCTACACACGGAACAAAAGAGTAGTGCTCACAAAATGAAGCGACATGGCGAGAACGAGTACTTACTCCCCGTGACGGACTTCCGATGATTTGATCAATCGGATGCGCCTTGGAGATGCGTCCATGCCTCATTAGAGATTGTGAAGCACTTGGCGGTGGTGAAGCATCTTGCTCGTCTTGTGGTTGGACTTGATCTTGGACTTCTTCTTCTTGTTGTTGGTGTTGTGTGGCTTGTGAATCTTGCATTGGCAATGGATCATCTTTCTCTTCTTCTTCATCAACTTGAGGCGCCATGGAGGTGTTGATGTTGGAACTTGATGCTCCCCCTTGATCATGGCTTTCCTCAACTTCGGGCTTGATGTCTCCAATGGTCATGTTTTTCATGGCTTCTCATAGAGGCTCATCATCTATATCATCATGACCAAAACTCTCCTCTTGGGAGCCATTAGTCTCATCAAACTCAACATCACAACTTTCTTCAACTAACCCGGAGGTTTGGTTGAATACTCGATATGCTTTTGAGTTTGATGCATAACCAAGAAAGATACCAACATCACACCTTCTTTCAAACTTACCGAGTCTTTTCTTGCGGTAGATGTAGCATTTGCACCCGAATACTCGGAAGTAGGAGATGTTGGGCTTTCTCCCAATGAGGAGCTCATATGGGGTCTTTTGAAGTAGACGATGAAGATATACCCTATTTGCGGCATGACACGCCGTGTTGATTGCTTCGGCCCAAAACTTCTCCGACGTGTCATAGTCATCAATCATTGCTCTAGCAAGGGTGATGAGAGTCTTGTTCTTCCTTTCAACGACACCATTTTGTTGAGGGGTGTATGTGGCCGAAAACTCATGCTTCACGCCTTCACGATCACACCACTCTCCAATGTTGTAGTTTTTGAACTCGGTGCCGTTGTGACTCCGGACCTTGATGATGGGAAGTTGAAATTCCCTTTGTGAACGTTTAGCAAAGGTCTTGAAGACTTCCGAAGTTTCACCCTTCTCACCTAGAAACAAGGTCCAAGCATATCTAGAATAGTCATCAACAATAACAAGACAATAGAAATTACCACCAAGACTTTGATATGCGGACGGTCCGAAGAGGTCCATGTGGAGTAGTTCAAGCGGCTTGGAGGTTGACACCATTGTCTTCATTGGGTGGTGTGAAGCAACTTGCTTCCCGGCTTGACAAGCGCTACAAAGCTTGTTCTTCTCAAACGTGACATCCTTCACGCCGGTCACCATCCCAAGCTTGAACGACTTCTTAAGCTTGCTCATCCCAATGTGAGCAATGCGTCGATGCCATAGCTAGCCCAAGCTTGTCTTAGTGAAAAGACAAGTGGTCAAGCTAGCATCCTTGTTGGAGAAGTCCACCAAGTAAAGATGTCCATGCCGAAAACCTTTGAAGATTAGTTCTTTGCTTGATTCACTAGTTACTACAACACCATTCTTGTCAAAGGTGCACGTTAGTCCAAGATCACATAGTTGTGCAATGGAAAGTAGATTGAAACTAAGTGATTTAACATATAGTACATTAGAAATGGACAAATCATGCGAAATAGCAATTTTACCTAAACCAATTACCTTACCCGGGTTGTCACCAAAGGTGACTTGTTCATGATTGTCGGGGTTCTCTATGGTGGTGAACATACCATCATTGCCGGTCATATGTTGAGTGCACCCGCTATCGAGTACCCAATGCTTTCCTCCGGCTTTGTAGTTCACCTACACACATGAAGTTAGTTTTTGAGTTTAGGCACCCAAGCCAACTTAGGTCCTTGTATGTGTGATACAAGTGATTTTGGGACCCAAAGTTGCTTGGGGAGCTTCCCCTTCATGCCCTTAATGTCTTTGTCGATGAACCTTGCATTCACCTTGCCACCTACTTTGCTCAAGATATAGTGGTAATCATTAAAAGTAGATTTGTAGTTAGGAGGCAATTTGGGAGAAGGACGGTTGGGAAGAGGACACTCCCTCGTGTGATGTCCGGTGACCTCACAATGTTGGCAATAGGAACCAACTTCTTTGATGAAGCTCGTCCTAAGCTCTGGTGAGGGCACCTTCCCTTTGTTGAGTACCGGGAAGGATCCAAGTCCTCTCTTGTTGAAGCCTTTAGCTTGTTGGTAGAGGATTTTCTTGTGCTTGTCCTCCCCCTAGAAAGTCTTGCCACACTAGTGCGGAGACTTTCAATCTCGTCCATCAACTCCTTCTCCCTAAAGCTTGCTTTCAAAGGCAAAGACTTATCCAAAATATTAGTGGCATGTGAAGTAGTTGATACTTTGCCATCAAGGGTTTCCTTTTTCATGTTTTTCATTTTTAGTTCAATTGCTTCATAAGCATGGTTAAGCACTTCATGTTCTTGAACCAAGTCATTGTGCTTTCCCAAGAGTGCTTGGTTTGCTAAGTCAAGATCATGATGATCAAGCTTTATTTGAGCATTTTCCTCCTCGATTTGCTTGACATGTGTTTTGAGCGTGTCATGCTCTTTAAGTATGGTTACATACTTGTCATGCAAGTCGAGCTTCGCACTCTCAAGCTTAGCACAAGCTTGTTCAAGTGCCTTAACCTTGCTCTTTTCCCTTTTTATGATGACATGGTATTCATTAATCATAGATGCTAATTCATCGGGGGAGAGCTCATCATCATCATCGCTAGAGTCGTCACGTACCTTAGTGTTACCTTTTGCCATGAGGCACATAGGAGGTGGACGAAGAGGTGAGTTGTCCTTGTCGACGATGGCAAGGCCCACCAAGTTTTCTTCATCTTCACTCTCTTCGTCGCTTGATTCTTCATCCGTGATCCACTCATTGGCCTCGCACATGAAGACTTTTTGAGGCCCTCTTCTCTTATTTGGAAAGAGTTTGGTCTTCTTGCCTTTGTCAAATTTCTTCTTTCCAAAGGAGCGCTTGGGTTTGACCTCTTCTTCATCTTCATCACTTTCTTCTAGCTTTCGATGCTTTCCCTTGTGGTTGTCCTTCCTCTTGTCCGGTCTTGGACAATCATATGATATGTGGCCTTGATCACCACAATTATAGCATGTCTTGTTTTCATCTTTTCTTGGGAGGAAGGCTTTCTTCTTGGGATCAAAAGAGTATCCCTTCTTTGCGATCTTGGAGTTTAAACGTGAAAATTTCCTCATCATCAACGCAAGCTCGTCATCGTCCTCTTCGCTTGTTGCTTGCTCTTCTTCACTTGAGCTAGGCTCAACAACTCTCTTCTTCTTGGGAGTTGTCTTCTTGGTTGAAGCCTTGAGAGCAATGGTCTTTGACGATGACTCCTCCATCATTCCAAGTACGCTCATCTCATGAGCATGAATTTCTCTAATGAGCTCCGAAACTTCAATGTTGTCAAGTGATTCTTTTTGGAGCATTGAATTGATAATGTTGTACTTGGGCTTGGGTAGAAGCATGAGGATCTTGCGGTTGATAAGTCCCTTACCAAGAGAAGCAATGTCAAGTGCGTTAATCTCCTCAATGAGCACATTTAAACGAGAAAACATTTGGTTAACATTCTCATGAGGAAGCATTTTGAATTCATCATACTTGGATTTAAGCAAGTGATATTTGAGTTCTTTAACACGAGATGAGCCCTCATGTATTTCAATTAAACATACCCAAATTTCACAAGCTTTCTCTTTACTAGCAATTCTAGCAAATACGTCTTGACTTATGCATTCATAGATAGCATTTCTAGCTTTAGCATCCCATTTTAGTTGGTCACCAACATAATTAAGATCTCCAAACCCCGCATGGGTCGCTTCCCAAACTTCGGGAGCAATAGCCTCTAGGTAGGCACGCATGCGTGCTTTCCAATAGGCAAAGTTCTTGCCCTCAGAGGTAGGAACCGAACCCCCATTCTTGGCCATTTTAGCTCTCTAGCGGTGAGGCTAGAATGATCCAAAGAGCAACAAGGCTCAAATACCAATTGTAAGGATCGAAACGCCCAAGAGGGGGGTGAATTGGGCTTTCTTCCAAATTTTAAGGTAATTAAAAGCTAACAACTTAAAGCCCAATTCCCTATGCGATTAATCTATGCAATCAATGTAAATTAAAGTTGCGGAATGAAGATTGCATAAATGTAAAAGGGAGAGGGATGCAAACGCTCAAGGGACACGGAGTTTATCCCGTGGTTCGGCAAGATCACAAGGATCTTCCTACATCCACGTTGTGGCACCCACCGAAGGGTTTTGCCACTCCCAAGTCATCGAGACAAGGGGATCTTCACTATTCTTCTCCGTTCGCCAACCTTGGCAAGGTGGAGCTCAAGCCTTGTACACTTTGAATCCTTCGGGCTTCAACAATTCTCTTGGCAAGCTCCGAAAGTCACACACACCAAGGGACACTCACTTATGGCTCTCAATACACTAGAGACTCCAATCACCTAGAATGGAGGCACATAAGCACTATCTCTAGCTAGTTCTAGCCTATCTCTTGGTGTACAAATGATGAACAATGACGTGAAAGTGGTAGCTCTATGTCTTGAATGCTCTAGGATGTGTAGAGTATGTCTGGGCTTCAAGTCTTGTCGATTTGACAGGTTGAAGGGGTATAAATAGCCAGCCTCCACGAAATAGCCGTTGGAAAAGTAGGCTGACATCACTTCTCTGCGAACACCGGATGATCCGATGTCTCCCTTTCAGTTAACATCAGTCAAAACCAAATTAGCTGATGTCACTGTGTCAGATATGACCGTTGTTAGACCGATGTTGACCTGTCTTCTCGTCGGATGATCCGGTGGCTCTTTCTCCAGAATTTTGCTTGATCTTGAAGCTTACTGGAGTGATCGACCGATGTATGTAATTCTGCACGTCGGATGATCCGGTGCTTCACTTGGTCCAATGGTATTGCAAACTGTGATGATGGATCGATGTCACTGAGCCACTCACATCGGATGATCCGGTGAGTGCATTTGTCTGAGGTCTTCTTCTTCTGTTGACACAACTCGACCGATGCAGTCAACTCAACAAACATCGGATGATCCGGTGTGTTCAATCTGTTGACTTCGAGTTGTTTTGAGTTGTTCTTTTGGAAATTGAACTTGTGACCTCTTTGACACTTGATTGAAGTGTTGTTTTGATAGTCTTCAAGTATCAAGTTAGAGCTTTCACTTCTTGTCTTCGTATGATCTCATTGGTTGATTTTATATGGGTCTCCAATGCAATATTGATTTCATTTGATTAAGTGTTATTGGGACCTTGCATTCACAAATTCATTAGTAATATTGAATGGTTGTCATTAATCACCGAAACCGTACCTCATGGGGCCTAGATGCTTTCAATTTCATGAGCTTGTTCAACTACAGAACGATTGTTAACCATCTTGTAGTCATGAAAATTCTCCATGATATACAGTTCACCACCTGCATCGGCTGCACCATACTTAGCGTTAAGTGCATCCCAGAGCTCTTTCCCATCTGTGACTGTCAGATAGACATAACAAAGTTTATTATCAAGAACACTTAAGATGCATCCTCTCAGGGCAGAATTGGCTTCCTCGAACTTTATCTGTTCTTCAACAGACAAAGGACCTTGAGGCCTGCCCTCGGTTACCCAGAAGATCTTAAGCGATTGGAGCCAGAGCGTGGCCTTAACTTGCCACCTCTTGAAGTGCACGCCATAGAATTTCTCCGGCCTCAGTGCATCGGCCAAAGTCATCATGTTCAACTCAGGAAATTGCCTATTAAGGTTTTTGGATTGTTAGAATATAAGAGGCAATTTACTGAATAATTCCGGAAAAACATGAGAAAAACGGCAGCGATCGGCAGACAGACGGAACGAGAATTAACGCGTACCGGTTTGTAGTCGAACGCACCGCTGTAGATCCGACGGCGAACAACCGCTGTAGGCGTTGGTGACGACGTTGAGCCGCAGCGCCCGATCTGGTCGGTAGACGAGCCGTGGTGAAGAATACGAGCAGTCGCGCAGAGCGCTTCCCAAAAACCTTATTCGCCCTCTCTCGGTGCAGGATCGCAAGGGCGAGCGGTTCCGGAGACCTGCTCTCCCGATCGTCGGTGCACGCTGGCGCTCGGGATGGAGTAGACTAGAAGGCGGCGCAAGGAACGCGAACGTGGGAACGATCTGATCGTGGGATACCCTGCCGTACCGCGGACGCCCGTATTTATAGAGTCCCAGAAGGCGGTTCGTATGCGATCCGGAGGGTCCAATTCCGAACCGACTCCGCAGTCGTAGACGCGTCCGTCTCTAACGACTTGGACTCTGACTCGGTAGCCCCAAAAATTCGGAGGTCCAAAAACCTAATTTAATTTTCTGCAAAAATATAAAATCTGGGCTCGGCTCGAATTCACACGAACACACACGCGCGTGTGTGGGGCGAGGCGAGCGAGGAGGGGGAGGAGGAGGAGCGCGCGTGGGCCACCCCTCTCTTCCTCTCTTCTCTCCCACTCAAGGAGTGGAAGAGCAACCTCCTTATATGTAGGGGTTGCTCCACTTCTACTTTCCATGTGGGACTAAACACTTAGCACCACTCCCTCTTGCCCTAATGAACCTTTGAGATTTTCTAGAATTTATTTTTGAATTAATATTGGGCCAAACCCATTAGTCACGGACTGATGGACCAACGAAGGAACCAGCACGGCACGGACAGCGGTGCGGTGCCTTCCACGCAATACTCGTTCTTCTGTTCTGCACACGCGAGCGAAATCAAAGCGTTTTCCTCGTGACATTTCTTCTTTCGATGGAGAGGAGAAATACGGTACGGACTACGGAGCGCTGCTAATCCAAGAACGGGTAGTACGGCTACTTTGCCGAGCCGCCGCATTATCTGATGCAAAGGTACGTACGGCACCACCAGAATACGACGGCTTACATAACACTAACTAAGCCGTCAAGGTAATCAATTAGCATCAGCTAACTGGTGATTATTTATTTAAGAAAAGAGCGTGCATTCACACTACGCATGAGAACAAACAATGATGCTCCCAAAGCTCTTCTACGGATGATAAAGCTGGTATTATCTGCAGCGTAAGTACTGCTGCGCTGATTCCGGCCGTCACAGAACACGGCCGGCCGGTGGTCACTATAGCGAAGTCAATGCGGGAACCCATCTTAATAAGCTGGACTACAGATGGGCGGGCGCCAGACGACATGGACGGCAAGATCGACAGAGACGATGCCTGCATGTCGACTTGTTCCCCCCTCATCCATGAATCGAAGTCATTACAGATAAGGTTGGCAGGCAGGGATAAACAAACCAGGCAAAGCGGTGGAGCCACGATCGACCGCACAATCAAGGCATCCAAGTTGCAAACGGCCCAGGGCTCACGAGGGGGAGGAGGCATCATCCACATGCAATACATGCAAAGGAAAGCACCAGGAAGTCTTTCTTGGTAGCAGCTGTTAGGCAAAGCTGACCGAGTAAAGTAACAATGGCAGGACAAGTTGAAAAAGTTTATGCATCCCCAGACCTTCTTCACAGTTTATCGATGGGTTAATAATAACAACAAAATGGCAGCATCAGGAAACAGCTACACATTACTTTCTCGTGATAAACGCGAGGACTTTAGTATACATAAAGCCTCTTTGAGAGAGACACACCGACTGAGTTCTTGCCTAAAATATCAAGGACGGTACAGAATGAATAATAATGGCGTCCACGGCTCATCATCAAACCAAGAAGAGCGTGATAAACCCATTTTATTGCGTGTGTGTATATACTGTGTGCTGTTTACAGGGGAATGAAGCATAAAAAGATGACAAGACTCGCAACTGTACTGCTGAATGGAAACAAAACACTAGGTGCCGAAGTGCATCATAATTAATCAACGGTAGTACGCCATGTGGCGAGATGAACGGAAAGGAGAAGAATCAAACGGTGAGGGGCGTCTGGGCTGGGTCGCGGCCTCAGAACGGGGAGGTGGTTCCTTCTTTTTTGGAAGTTTGGTCTCAGATCGGAGCCACGACTCAACTACTGACAGCAAGTTTTGCGCACGTTTCAGCTCTTCGATGTCCGAGTATTTTGCCGATTTTCTTAATTCACCATCCTGGATGTATGCAATGTCAGTAGCCCATGTCTCGAGTCCATCGAATATATGGGTGGCGTACACAATGGTGGCTTCTCTCTGCGTTGAAAACATTTTGTGTGATGCAATGAGAAAGGCATGACAAACAAGATATTATAACACACCGAAAGTTTACCTGTTCACACTCTTCCTTAAAGAAATCAAGGAGATCCATTCTGGTTACAACATCCAGATCAACAGTAATCTCATCAAGTAAGAGCACCTGCAACAGTTTCAGATGTCTTAATACCATGAAATACTTGGGTGGATCACGTGAGTATCTTTCACCAAAGAAATGTGTAAACACTAAGCAATCACTAACATTTTTTAGATAGAAGGCTCTTCTCGCTATTATTGGAAGTGATCATTCACAAATATGAGAATTGTCCTTCCTATTATCCCAACATATTACGATGTTCATGTACAGAAAAATGAGATACATGGCACCCAAACCAAAGGCCGGAGCACTGCCAAGTCATTGGAGGAGGTAGGTGAGTCCCTGTGTCAGGCGGGCTCATGGGAGGGAGCAGTCACAAGCCAAAGTACTGACCAACTTGCATATGTGCAGCTCTAACAGAGATAAGGGTTGGGAGTTTCACATATGCTCAGCCACAAATTTTCCCATAGAATAACTTGTATGCATAAACTATGTTACATATCCTGCCTTCCAAGCAAAATAATACGTACTCATTGAAAAAATACTCCGAATAATCAAGGGACATAGCCATATATTTTTCTTTGGCATGAACGGCACAGCTACCAAATCATGTTCACCCAGTAAGTAGATTGCCAAGCACATGCATGTATTCAAGGATAAAAACCTTATGCCTGAGTGTTCCCTTGAAATAATAATTACTCAGATTTCTTCTACCTGAGTACCGTATTATAGTGGATTCAATATGAACTTCAGTGTCATCCTGTGAAAGTAATGGAGGCCAAACAAAAACAGTAACAGGACATCACCTTGTATGGATGAAGAAGACCCATGCAGATCTGTACCCTGCGGCGCTGTCCATCTGACACTTTATGCATGCGCCATTGCAGATCAATGTCGAGCAGATCGATCAGCTTCTCACGCCTGACAGGATCAACCCCGCCAACTGCTCATATTTCAGGGTAGGGAATGAAAGGCATGTTTACATGTACTCTCACCAGCATGAAACATTACAAGATTTATACTAGCAGTAATGCAAATTTTAGTATCTATCTTCTAGCTGAAGGCATTATCAGACAAGGGTAACACAAACTATGAATTTGGAAGCAACATTTACTACGAGAAGAATGCAAACAGGAAGTCAATGGCAAGGGATGATTGAAGCAATAAAGGGGATAACTTCAAGTAGCAATGAGTATGTGCCACAATGATTCCTTCTGTCAATCAGGACCCAAATTATAGAAAATCTGAAATGAGAAGCATTACTGTAACAAAGTACCTCCAAAAATCATGTGCTCGGCGGAGAAGTCACCTTGCAGTGGAACATCACCCTGAAACGGTAGCTTGCACATGAGACAGATAGAAATTGCAATGAGAAATCACGCACTTGGGTAATATGATCCATCAAAGTGAAGACCTTCAGTTCCTGTGCATTTGTGATTATCAAACTCCACACAGAACAACTATTGTCTACACAACCTATTAATCGGTGAAGTAAACAGGTATCTATTATCATTTAAATGGCAAAAGATTCATGTAGCAAAATCCCATTCGCGAAGAAGAGTGCCCGTATGCAAACATTGGCCAGAATCGGAACCAGCATGAACAATACCTAATTCGTAGAGCAAGAAAACAGTAAGGGAACTTACAGCTGAACCAATAGTGCGGCTCCAAGAACCACCCAAGTATGAAAGGTCACCATTGCACACGAGCTGTGTATCATGAAAAGCTGAACCATTGAGAACACGGACAACATCCCTTCCTCCAACCATATGCTTTCCCGCAAGAATCTTCAAGAGCGTGGTCTTTCCTGTGTATTGCCATTATGTCTTGTGAGGCAAAAAAAAAAAAAAAATTGCACAAGAAAGAGATAACAGAACCTTATCTCAGCCACAAAACAAATATGTATAAAATCTGAAAGATCATGTCCTGTGTACACATCATACAAGTTTATTGGAAAAGGATAAGCAATCCCGTCCATTGTGAGATAAAGGATAATATATAGGTGATGGCATACATTTACTATGTCAAGCTCCAGCTGTGGTGACGGATCCCAATTAAAATTCCTTTTACAACTTTTGATATAGCTGTGTAAGGGAATGGAAAGGAAGGCAACAGATCACATAATTTGACGCAATGCACATGAGCCAGCCATATGGCCAAACCGACAAACAATTAACACTTAGCAGGTAAAAAAAATATTTCACTGTCCAATTCATTACTCTATACTCCTATAGTTTAATTAGCCAAATTGCACGTGCTTCTGTCATTCACATTGTGCAGCACAAGTGTATGACAATATAGTCTTCAAGGTCATAACATCAGGTTATGTAATTCTACAATTTCAGAGATAAGACTTCGACTACAACCATTTCACGCATCAGACTGTCAGAAATGCGTCCTAAACTCCTAATCAACAACTAAAGTGCATGCCAGCTACTTCACGGTGTCATGGAGAATGGAGCACTTAAAGGAGTACGCTGCCACAGGATCTAATTCGCAAACAAAACCTACTAATCACACTGCACCCCGTAAACCTACCTACATACATGCTTGATGTTATGAAACCAAACGCTACGCCTTTCCATGAGAAGGACCGAGCTGAAAGCAGGGATTACGGTTCGGCATACCTGATCCATTGGCGCCGACAAGGAGGCAGCGGGAGCCCGGGGCGATACGGAGGTTGAATCGCGCAAAGAGCGGCGGTTGCTCGTCGTAGCCGAACTGCAGGGCGCTCACCTCGATGCCGCTGCGCCTCCACCCTTCGTCGCCGGCCATCTCCCCCGCCGCCGGTTGGTGTGGTGATCCGGACAAGCCTCCTCTCTACGCGCGCTTTCGTTTTATTAGGGAGGCAGGCTCTTGAGAAGTTGGTTGGTTGGTGGGAACGTTGTTTGGTTACTGGCTGGTTGTCCGGCTGTGTTCTCGCCGCGTCACCTCCTCCACCAGCACGACGCCCACTCGTTCAAAATAAATTAAAATAAATATAGCCCACGACGGCCAACTGCTGGGCTTGAGCTTCCTGGCTCTTCCAGGCCCATTTCACATTTTCATGGACCAAATAATTTTGCCATGGAAAATGCAGTGAGCAGCATGAGGAAAAAACGACTCAATGATAATTCATCAGCACATCGGTGGAAAATCCAATATACAAAATGCACGCATGCTAGTAGTTGATATATACACTCTCTTTGTTCTGAATTACTTGACTTTTCAGACATGTTTGTAAAAATTAAGGAAGATGTGAAATGACGATTTTACCCTCCTCAAGTACTCCCACTACCTTTTTTTAGGATCATGCTTATAAACAAGGTGGAGACATTATTGGATAAAGATGAAATACTCCCTCGTGTTTTCAAATACTTGTCATCGATTAGTTCAAAAATGAACTAATTAGTGACAAATACTCCATATAAGGAGAGAGTACTTCTTTTTGCATACATTTAGTGTCAAGTAATAAAAACCATATTTTCATATGATTTGGAGTCAAGTACTCCATCTAAAAAAGATTAGCACTTTGTAGTTTATTTTTGAACTACAAAACAATAATTTTATTGAAGATGGAGGGAGTATAATTCAGATCGGGTGGTACTTCATAAAAGAAACAGCAGGTTAACGGGTTTGTGGGAACAAACAGTAGCGAGTATATACATGAACGAATTGATCTATTCATAAGCTGGCCACAGAACTATGTTCAACGACGCCCAGCACAGCCCCTCCTGCCGATCGTGTCACCATAACTTAGTTTACATCATGGATTGTAGTTCCGGTTGTGAAACCAGACTAGTAACCTTGACCAGGCACGGAAGATACACCAATGACCAGTCAATGTCGCCAAGAACGGCGAGCAACGAAAGAGACCTGCTACTCTAGGTGGAGACCTGCAACTCTCAGCTCCCGGACGTAGCTGGGTCTCATCTGGTTGACCTTCGGGGATAGAACACTGGCGCGGTTAGCGTCTTTTACTGCCGAGTTCAACTTGCTGTCCAACGGGCTGAACGGCATGTGATCCACCGCCGGCTTCTTGGCCGCACGCAGGCATGCCAGGTAGCTGTTTGGCTGGTTGTTCCAGTGTGGCAGCTTGCTTATCCGCACCGACGCTTCCTTCTCCATTGACACCGGAGCACCGGAAGGATCCTGCATCAACCAGAGATCCCAAAAAGTTCATTTGCCATTGTCAGTGCTCTTGATCAATAAACGAACATGCTGTTTAGTTCTGTCGCAGCCAAGTTCGTCCATGGCGTGTTTGGAGAAAAAACGTTAACAAGTTTCTATTTTCCAGGATAGGATGTGGTGACAGATGAATGACATTGTGATGAGAAACAGGTAGCACAGAACACTCGGATCAAAGCATGGCATAGATAGAGCTGAACGAGACATACCCCAAGCAGGAGAAAGGTGAACTGATGTTTGCTTCCTGCTTCTTCGAAATGAGCCTCTACGAGCTTCCTCAGATCTGAAAGACAGGCGTTCTGCAGTAATTTCAGCCCTTTGATCAGATTGCCGGACTCCCATTTGATGTAGACCTCCAGCAAGCCCTCTTGGTCCTTCTGTACAACAAAGCTGTTCTCCTTGATCTGACCATTTTCTTCGAATTCATTGCATAATTTCAGCTGCTCTGACAATGACTCATCCACAGCTTGGCATACAATTGGTGAGAGTCGAGAAGATACTGGGCTGTCAGTCACCTTGACGTCACACATGGGAGTCTCTATAACTCCAGCTCCACAACCTGACAGTTCCTTGTTTTCGTCATCAAATACTTGCTTTGCTGTCTCCTTTTTCTCATCCCCAAACACTTGCTTTGCTGTCTCCTTTTTCTCATCCCCAAACACTTGCTTTGCTGGTGATCTGTTCTCATCACCAAATGCTTGGTTGGCTGGTTTCTTAGCCAATTCGCGATGGTAGCCACAGAGCCTGAATATGTTCTGAATCCGATGCTGCCTTGTGGCAGGATCATCTGGCTCAGTGACGTTCACCTTGCTCTCCTCTACAACCTCCTTGCACACCTCCTCTTCAAGACTATTATCCTTCTCTCCATCATCTTCATATTCCTCCTCAAATACAGTGCTGAGGATCACCTTTTCTGGATACCTAGATAATCTGATATCACCTTCTTGGTCCACAACACTGGTACAAGATTGTGTGATTGTATGATTCCATACTTGACCTTGCTGCCGAGTATCTTCCTTTACAACTTTTACATCTTGCATGGCCGGCTGATCCCCTGTATCTAAATCCATGGACAAGACCAGTGACATTGATTGATCAAGTCCTGCAGGCATCTCTGATAACTTTGCCAACAATCTACCTCCAATTAAATCCTGCTGGACACGTTGGCGGGCGTCCTTTTCATGCTCAACCTCCTGCAGACGCTGTTTTAGTGCAGCAAGTTCATGCTGCTGCCTAATCATGACCTCTTCCACCTTCATGAGCTCACTCCTCAATGTCCGTGTCTTCTCCATGACTTTTGAGTTAATCTCTTCCTCCTTAGCTGCTGCACCCTGCACGTCAATCAGCTTGATCTTTGCCCTCAGCTGTGCTAGTTCTTCTTCCTTCAGGCGTAGCAAATTCTGGGCTTCACTGCATTCTTTCTCTCTCTGTTTGTTCTCCTTCTGCAGCTTGTAGATGAACTGGTTCATTGCAACAATCCTTGAGTTGAGCGTTGTGGATGACTCCTCCAAGCCCATTTTGTCCCTTGGTGTTGCAACATGAGCAGCACGGATAATACATTTTGCCTTAGCACCATACTCCAACGTAGAAATTGTCTTGTGCAGTTCCTTTGGGTCCGGACTGGCACAAAGAATCATCAGGATTTTTGATTTGTCATCCTCAAACGAATCCTGAAATGCAGTGAAGGAGCATAAGCTTTAAAGCATCATTGGAAAATAAAGATGTTGTATCGATAAATGTAATTTGTCAAAGTAGTGTACCTGTAATAGCATTGTTAGCTTGCTGTCCCTAAATGGAACATGAGAATCACCATTAGCAATAGACTCAACAACACGTTTTAAAGCAGTGTTCCCTTGGTTAATCTTTGCTGTCTGTGGGAAAATAGACAATGATATTGACCAATGTTAAGTCCAAATGAGTCTAAATTCTACAGATGCACAGAAGTTCAAAAATTGCTAGCATCTGGACCTGCATTTTGGCTTCAAATCCAGTCTGGCCAGCTGCTTCAATGTTCTCAGATCCAGCCATATCAACAAGCATGAGCCTTCCTCCCACCGACGGAACATCCAGGATAATCTAGAGAAATGAAGGGCATCTCATAAACACCTTGATGTTAGAAAAAAAAGGAATGATTCTAAGTGTCTGAACGAAACCAACCATGCAATGACTCCTCGAACTCCTCTCATTACAAAGCGTGCTCTTGACAGTTCGCCGTTTCTCCACCTTGGCGACTTCTCTAGATATCTTACCAGCTTCATTTCCACAAATGTATGTAGCATTTTTGGCTTTCTTTCCCATTACTTCTAACCTCACCTGTGTATAGACAGAGAAGTGTGGAACTTCAACAAAATGGCAATGGCAGACAGCAAATGTGTCAATGCATTAGTTACAGTCAGTTCTGCTACCACGGTACAAGTTATGACTTGTGAGCAATATCCCGTGAATCCCTGGCCCTTACCAACCACTAGTCACGAGAGAACGTAATTATTCACGTCCCTGAAAATCACCATGTCACACTGAAATCACAATATTAATACCTAGTAACCATTATTCCCAAGTGGATTACAATCACATTTTTAATGCCCAGTACTTGTTCCATCTTAGAAATCATGACAGCACATTGAACATCACAAACCCCTTGTGTTTTGGGCTTCAGCTGAGTGGTAAACTTAGTTTCTAATATCCTAAGAACCAACCAACTCAACAGTTTTAACAAACTCAAACAGTAATTAATGGTCTAAAGTACTGTTCGCTTACAAACTCAGGGTTGCAACTGCGTAACAAAAAACGTACATCATAGTATGGCAAGAAAAGTATCAGCAAAGAAGTGTCAGTATTTTTTACTGCTCAGGTTTATCCAGAGAGTATGATCAATCCATGTGTCTTATCAGTTGATCCTAGATAACATTACAGTACCTATTAACGATATAACCTGTTTCAGGTATATTACAATGCATCAGCACTTGACCCAGCTTAGAGTCAGCAATTCGGTTATCTCACACTTAAATCATGTATTTCCCTGTTCTGACGTGAAGTTCCTAAGAAACGACCAAGCGTTTCTCAGACAATTGAATGTGGTCTATACTAGTAACATAAGATAATTAAAACTCACAGTAACATTAGTAGCAAGTGAAAAAATTGCAACCAGAAGACTAGCAGAGGAAAATCACCTTGGGCGCGTTTCCTTTAGCATTGGGTCCACTCCCCACGAGCAAATCGTAGATCTCTTCGTTGTAGATTTCAAGCACGGCGACCTGCACGAAGAGCCCGACCCCGAACCCGGCGTCGTCCTCACCCCATTCTCCCGCTCCCTCGAGAATGTCCCTGAGTGCGCGGTACACGATCCCAGGCTGCTTGGGGCATCCGAACATGGTGTGGCTCTTCCCGGACCCCGTGGGCCCGTAGACCATGACGGTGCACTTGGCACCCACCCGCACGCCCTCGATCCGCGAGCGCACGAACCGGCGGTAGAACCCCTCGAGGTCCTCCTCGCCGGAGACGGAGACGCCGTCGAGGGTGAAGTCGCGGCACCCCACCGCGTCGCCGCTCACGCGCACGGCCGTCCCGGCTGCCGCGATCTCCAGCGCCGACGCGCCGGCCGCGCTCGCGGTGAGGTTCCGGATGCGGCCGATCACCTCGACCGGGTGCTCTTCGGGGTGGGTGTTCCTCGGGGTGGTGGCCGGGAAGAGGATCCGGTGCTTGGCGGCGGGCGTCCTGAGGGGCGTCGGCGCCGGCCGCGTAGAGGGCGTGGGCGGCGCCATGGATGGCTGTGACTTGCGTACTCCGGTTAGGGTTTGGTGAGGTGTGAGCCGAGGTTGGATCGGTGGAGATGGGAAGAGCGGAGGGATGGGGATCTAAAATGGAGGTAGCCGTTGGGGCTGTAACGGTTTTGCGGGGGAGCACGAGATTTCGGTGGACCCAAAAAATGCGAGTCGGAAGCTATGGAGCTGGACTGCTCAAACTGAACTCGTGACCGTGCACTCACATTGAATTTTGACCGAGATCAGGAGCGCAACGATCAGCAAGGAAGGATAGCTCTAAGGTAGTTTTGCAGCAACTGCTACATAAGGCGATGTGCCTTTCTATTGGTAGCGGCAACGACTGCTATGCAATCTGCATTTCTGTGCAAGTGTGCAATTAGCGAATCTTAATTATTGGATGAATATCTAAGGATAGTTGACATTTTACACATAGATCTTTTTTTTTACACAAACAAGTGGAGAGATTTATGTGTAAAATGTCAGCAACCTTTGGATGTTCATCTAATAGCTGAGATTCGCGGATTGCACGATTGAACAAGAGTCCAGATTGCACAACAGTAGTTGTCATTGATACCTTATGTGAAAGACAAGACGGTCGTCAGTAAATAGTTTAGCATTTACAGTACCCTTTGATACATACTCCTTTCTGTATAAAATTATTTGTCGTTTTAGAAAAAAAATTATATTAAATGAACTATGGTTGTTCTAACGACAATTATTTTAATACAAGTGGGAGTATTATTAACAAACAAGAGTTCATGGGTCTTCTTGTCGAATACCTCTAGTGGCCTCGTAGGAGTGAAAGGTCCAGAGAAAACTTCATTCACTCTTGTCAAGAGAAAAGGAAACCGACTTTACACACATCCTTATCAAAATAATTCATCTCACATTGAAATTAAATTTCTTCATAATTCTATTAAGATATACTCTCTCCGCCCCAAAAAGCTTGTCACTTTGTAGTTCATAAATAAACTATAAAGTGACAAACTTTTTAGGACAAAGGGAGTATCTGCTATCGACTGCAGGTATATCAGGCGATAAATGGTGATTTGTTGACTCATCTAGCTCTATGTTGCTTGAGTGTGAACTTAGTTGCGTCAACACCACACCAGACTGAACCAATGATGACCGTCAACGCCGCCAGTCTCGTTTTGCTTGATCGTATGGTTTTGCACCACATGTGATGCATCCATGGGCAATCACCAGTTTCAGATGTTAAGATGGTATACAGTTGGAACCACTTATTTTACTTTGCTTAGCAGTTACACATTCACAAATTACTCCCATGAAAGCTGAATAAACCACTCCATGATGTTCAATCAATGCCGTCTTTGGTGTTCTTTGCTTCAGGGAACGGGACAGGAGAGAGACGACGGAGGCCCATTTCACTCCACAGGGAGAGCACTGGAGCAGAGCAGCCCCGTCCCGCGTCGTCTCCCACCCGCGACTCCCACAGCAGAGAAGGGGGGTAATTCGGAAAAAAAAAACGAGACGGGAAGGCCCAGAATAGCAGGACCTCCTCTCCGGTCTCCTCCCCCCGCCCGCCCTCCCTCTTCTGCCCGTCCACCCCTCGCCGGCGCCGCCGACGGAGCGCGGCGATCCCTATCGCCATTCCCTGCCGCGTCAGATCTGACCCCGACTCCTCATGTGCCTGCCTCCGTCCAGATCCGACTGACCCAGCGAGGAGCGGCGGACCCGCGGTTTCTCGGGCGCGGCAGGCTCCCCTCCACCCATGGAAGACGTGTCCAGGTACGCGCACAGCCCGGCGCACCTCGCCGTGGCGCGGCGCGACCACGCGGCGCTCAGGAAGCTGGTCGCCGGCCTCCCCCGCCTACCGCGCGCCGGCGAGGTCGCCACCGAGGAGGAGTCCATCGCGGGCGAGGCCGTGGCGGACGCCGTCTCCGCCGTCGTCGACCGCCGCGACGTGCCGCGGAGGGAGACCCCGCTCCACCTCGCCGTCCGCCTCCGCGACCCCGTCGCGGCCGACATCCTCATGTCTGCGGGCGCGGACTGGTCGCTCCAGAACGCCGACGGGTGGTCCGCGCTCCAGGAGGCCGTGTGCACCCGCGAGGAGGCCATCGCCGGCATCATCGCGCGCCACTACCAGCCGCTCGCCTGGGCCAAGTGGTGCCGCCGCCTCCCGCGCATCCTCGCCTCCATCAACCGCATCCGCGACTTCTACATGGAGATCTCGTTCCACTTCGAGTCCTCTGTCATACCCTTCATCGGCCGCATAGCCCCGTCCGACACCTACCGCATTTGGAAGCGTGGGTCTGCGCTCCGGGCTGACATGACACTTGCTGGCTTCGACGGTTTCCGTATCCAGCGCTCTGATCAGACGTTCCTGTTTCTAGGGGATGGTGCAAGGCCTGAGGACGCTGGGGGTAAGGAGTTGCATCGGGGTTCTCTCATCGTGCTAGCCCATAAGGATAAGGAGATAACAGACACGTTGGAGGGAGCTGGTGTGCAGCCAACGGAATTGGAGGTTGCCCATGAGGTGGCATCGATGTCCAAGACGAATATGTATCGTCCAGGAATTGATGTGACACAGGCGGAGCTTGTGCCACACTTGAATTGGCGCCGACAAGAGAGGACAGAAGCAGTTGGGCATTGGAAAGCCAAGGTGTATGACATGTCAAATGTTCTAGTGACCGTGAAGTCTAGAAGGGTTCCTGGGGCAATGACGGATGAGGAACTTTTTGCGACGGATGGGGAGGAGAAGAATGGGAGGGGCACAGAGCTTGATGCTGAGTTAGACGAAGTATTGACAGCTGATGAGAGAAAGCAGCTTGATTCTGCACTGAGGATGGGGAACCAGGACGAGGAACCCGAGGACAAGGGCGAGGAAGGTGACAGTGAGGCTGATCATACGGATTCCAATGGCATGGCGAAAGATAAGAAGGGGTGGTTTGGGTGGGGTGGCAAGAAAGGTGCCAAGAGTGATGAGAAGCCGTCAAAGGCTGGGAGTAAGGATGAATCAGGTGATCTAGTGAAGCATAAGGAGAAGGGCAGCGCGAAGAAGAAGAAGGGTGGTTTATCAGGAGATTCTAATAAGCTTGAAAGCGAGTACAAGAAGGGGTTAAGACCAGTGTTGTGGCTGACACCGGATTTCCCCCTGAAGACAGATGAGCTGATCCCTCTGCTTGATGTTCTAGCAAACAAAGTGAAGGCTGTCAGGAGGCTTAGGGAGCTCTTGACAACCAAGCTCCCCACAGGCACATTTCCAGTCAAGGTAAACATTCCACAATCTGATCATACCAGTGGATACCCATCTCAGTTAGCATTTCAGCTGATTGCATATTGCAGTATATTCAGTTCAATCAATCCACATACCTATTATTTCAAGGTCAAATCGATCCACAATTATGGGTGTTTCTGTTTGCTACCTCATGAAGTTCTGTCATATCTGAATTCAACTTTTATGCTATAACTACAATACACAACTACTCCCTCTTTATCTTTTTAATTGACGTTTCAGACAAAGATTTGAACTAAAAATGAACTAAGTTTCCTGTCCTAACGTCAATTAAAAGAATCTAGAGGGAGTATTTGCTTGTAAGGGCTACAAACTAGTCTAAAACTCCGTGCTAAGTTGCTTGAAAGCCATTGACGAGTGCATCTGTTATGCCATGTTTTTAGCTCTTATCCTTCTTGACTTCTATGTTGTGCATTGTGTTGCTGGGATCTCTATTGTGAATTCTCCATTCTCGTTTTCTAGACTGATGTTTGGTAATTCATGTTATCCCTTGGGGTTGGATTTTCTTTACAAGAATAGTATTGCTTAGCTAGAACTGTAATGGGGCATTGTTCATGTTATCGAACTAGTGCATCTTCTGATTTGGGATGTACCAGCATTTTAGTTGAGGCATATTGAAAGAACCATAGGCATCAGTATGCCTTCAAGGTTTTGTGGACATATGGTTTTCCTTGTAGGAATGCCTTCATTCTGCCATGTGTACGCCCTTCAGGGTTCTCTCACTGTTCATGTGTAGATTATGTGGCGCTTTCATTAAAAATCTCTTCATACATGGATGTAATAGGCTGATTTTTTTTTTTGGTATAAAGGGCATTCTGAGTGGTACGTTCTTCTGATTATCACATGAGAAACCATGGATGATATAATCTTCATGAATTAAGCTCTATTTTATCATAGCGATCTCTGACTCTGTGTAGCTTCTTATTTCAGATTGCCATTCCTATTGTTCCAACGATACGAGTCATCGTGACGTTCACAAAGTTTGAAGAACTACAGCCTTTAGACGAGTTTGCCACTCCTCCTTCGAGCCCAACGCAATTTCAAGATGCAAAGTCTAAAGAATCAGAAGGATCAGGCTCATGGTATTCATGGGTAAAGGGGGGCCGAGGTGGCCAGTCCAGTGACAGCAGCGACGGCCGGAACTGGAAAGACGAGGTGGATCCATTCCACATACCGTCCGACTACACCTGGGTCGATGCTGCCGAGAAGAAGCGGAGGATGAAGGCAAAGAAAGCCAAGAGCAGACGGGGCACAACCCGAAAACAGTCATCGAAAAACACTTCATCAGAAGGAGGCCACCACCCCATGATGGACGGCTTCGAGTAAACACGGTTTCACCAGCATAGTTGTCTTTCGCATTCTTAAGATGGCAGTTACACTCCTGAGGCAGTTTGGTAATGTGCCTGGTGCACTCACGCGGCGTGGTAATCAATCGGAGTGTAATCTCCTCGTGAACGTACAGGATGGCTCGCTAATCTGTAATTCAGTGCTATATTTGCCCCCACCCACCTTTTCCATCATGCTCAGGATGCATTGGAGGGCACTGCAGCGTTCCCCTCACCCCTGTTGTAAGGAAGACTACAAATATGCATCGATTTTCTCGGTAAGAGGAAGCGCAATGCACATGCTTGTTTGTCCCGCTTTGTTTGCATATGTTGATTGCTAGTACACTGTATAATATTCTACCCCTAGTCCCTGACGTGTAGACACAGTGATTTGCTTGGTCTGTTGTCATGAGATTCGTTACCTCTAGGCTCTGTTTGGCACAACTAGAACTTATTACAAAAACAGTTTGTTTGAAAATCTGGTGTTTGCTTATGTCTTGCTTTTAGCTCATTATGAGAAACAGCTGAACTAATAAGCTGTTACACAAGCTTTCTGTTTGGCACACCCTTTTTATGAAGAAGTCGCAGCAGAAGTTGTGCCAAACAGAGCCCTAATGTGTTGCTCCGGTTAAGCACTTTGATAGTGACCCCAGCGATATGGAAATACTCTCTCTTGCTCGATTTATTTGACGTCCGGACACATCCCGCAGTTGTTTTTTAGTTCAACTAACTGGTCGGAACGTCAAATAAATAGATCCGGAGGTAGTATAACGGTTTAGGCCGACAGCTTTTGATTGATTCATGTCCGTAGACACCATTGCACTTTACCCTTGGATCTCGCCGTACTTAATCCCCGGATGTAATTAAGCATTCCTACAGTGTTTTTCCCTCAGTTTTTTAGGCCACTTGGAACTACGGGTTCAGGATCCACTGTAGTGATACCCATCCATTAGCAGTAATCCATGTGGGCCTACCTCGGGACTCTCGTGCCACTTGTCAGCATCGGCCCGCAACCAGCATCCCACTATGGCACTGTCCCGGGCAGATGAATTCGAAATTTGAATCGTCCCTTGTACTACTGCTGAATCCCGGAATCAATCAACCATTCCCAAATTCCAAAATCAAAGCGACCATTCCTCTCGTCTTCCCCCGGATCCCCGAAACCCTAACCTGCATCGCGGGCCCGCCATGTCCTCCCGCCTCAAGGACCGCGGCAGCGGCGGCGGCGGCGGCAAGTCCACGGCCGCGGCCTCCCGCCCGCTCACCCCCAAGACCATCTCGTCCTCTTCGTCAACCCGGCGGACGCCTGCCGCGGCCGCCGCTGCCGCCGCCGGCAAGGAGAACTTGGCGTCCAAGCCGTCCAAACCCACCCCGGCGGTCCGGTGGTCCACGTCGTCGATCCCGCGAGCCAGCAGGATCCCGAGCTCGGTGGAGTCATCGAAGCTGGTCCCCACCCTCAGGGCTTCCGTGCTGCCGGGGAGGGCGTCCATCGGGAAGGACCCGCTGGCGGAGGCGACCTTGCGGCGGAGTGTGAGCGGTGGGATCCGGGCTCCTTCTGTAGAGAAAGGGAGGGGGTCGGTGAATGCCCTTGGATCCAGGGCTTCTTCTGTAGAGAAAGGGAGGAGGTCGGTGAATGCCCTTGGATCCAGGGCTACAGAGGCTAGGAGAGGCAGTGGTGGTGCTGGAGGCGATGATGTTGGCAGGAGAAAGGAGATGTATAGCGCGAGGGCCAAGGCGACCGATGAGATCAGCAGGAAAAGAGATGGCGCTGCTGCCAAGGTGAAGCAGACGGATGAGGTTGGCAGGAAAAGGGGGAGCTTAGGTACCAGGACCAAGCAGATCAGCGAGAAAAGAGATAGCTTCAGTGTGAATGTGGTGAAGCAAGGTGATGAGATCAAAGGGAAAACAGAGATTGTTGAAGCTACCAAGAAGAAGCAAAGTGAAGAGATTGGTGGGAGAAGAGAGGGATTTGATGCAAAGGCCAAGGCAGGTGATGAAATTAGTAGGAAGAAAGAGAGCCTCAACATGAAACTGGTGAAGATCTATCCGAAAAACACTGATTCAGGAGAAGCTCCTTTGGATGCTGCAGCTGTTCCTGTTACCCGTAAGGATGAGGAGGTAGGCAACAGTTCTGTCATCCCAGTGTTTACTGTCCATGTGGTGGACTCAGATGATGTCTCTTGCGAAGTGAGAGAACAGGAGAAGGATAATGAGGATTGTAAGAAGCAGGAAGAAAAGGTGAAATTGGCTGATAAGATTAGAGTTTTTGAGAAAGCTGCAGCAAGTGCAGAGGGAATGTCAGCGAAATCTGTGGCTGCTGTGAACAAGTACCCAAGCAAGCTTCATGAGAAGCTAGCTGCGCTAGAAGGGAGGGTTCAGAAGATTGCTACTGATATTAAGAAAACAAAAGAAATGCTGGATGAGGACAACCCTGAAGAGCCAAAGCAGATCTTGTCTAATATCCAGAAGGAAATCAGTGCCATTGAGAAGGCAATTTCGCATGTCAAGGATGACAACAAGGTTCAGTTGGGTACTGCAGATAGCAGTGACTGTGAGAGCTCTCATGCTGAAGTGACTGCAAAATGTAAAGTTGCAAATCCAGCTGGTTCGAAGCATGCTGGAAAAGGGATGAACACCGATGAACTGGAGGCGAGGTTCTTTCCACACCATAAATTATTGAGGGATCGTAGGTCTTCTACTTCTACTCAGCTGGAATCATCCCGGGATATGAAGAATGACTGTAATGTAGAAACAAGACCTGCTGCCGGTGACATAGTCAGTGATGAGAACAGTATAGCCATGGAGTTCCTGGCTTCGTTGGATGGTGAAGAGAATGACTTCTTCAAGGACCGCCGAGCTAAGAACTTGGAAAAGAATATGATATCAGAAGTAGCAGATGCTACCAGCAAGACATCAAGCCAAAGTAGCTCAAAGAATCCAGTTGGTCTCAACTATAAGGAGGAAATTGAATTGCTTGCTACAGAGAAGCTAGATGAATTTGACGAGAAGGAAAACAAGTCCACCATGATGGTTCAGGAGGAACCTGAAGAGGCTACCAATGATCAGTTAACAGGAATAGGAAACAAGTCTTCGACAGGTGGATGGTTCGTTTCGGAGGGGGAAGCTGTTCTCCTTGCTCATGGAGATGGAACATGCTCTTATTATGATATTGCAAACCATGAGGTATTTGGTTATTTACTGCTATGCTGTACATTTTTCATGCTTGTTATGGAAAATGGATTACATATTCCTATTGCTGACTAAATTTGAATTTGCTGATGCAGTTCAAATCTGAGTTCAAGCCTCCCAGCATAGTATCAAATAATATGTGGGGTGACTGCTGGTTAATTCGTGCCCCGGGTGTAGATGGATGTTCTGGAAGATATGTTATTGCTGCATCAGCGGGCAACGTGTTGGAACCCGGGTTTTGCAGCTGGGATTTCTATACCAGAGAAGTAAAAGCTTTCCATATTGAGGAGGAGGCTTCTAATGCTTCTGCTCCATCTTCTAGGGCTGTTCTTGGGTCTCTCTCTAGTGAAGGTTCAAGGTCTAGCTCTGGGCTGTCAAATATAGAAAGACAACAATGGTGGTATAAACCATGTGGACCTCTTTTGCTTTCTACTGCTAGCAAGCAAAGGATGGTAAGGGCTTATGATATCCGTGATGGAGATGTAGTGATGCAATGGGAAGTGAACAGTCCAGTAATGGCAATGGAACACTCCAGCCCACTACAATGGCGTAGCCGTGGAAAAGTTGTAATTGCTGGGAGCGAGTCAATAGGGTTGTGGGATGTGAATTCGCTCAACCCACAGCCCTTATTATCTGTTGCGTCTTCTGGTAAGAAAGTGTACTGTCTTCATGTGAATAACACAGATGCTGAGGTGGGCGGCGGAGTGCGTCAAAGGTAAAGTATCAAATGTTGCCTTGACTGCTCTTCAGTTCCCATTGTTTTTATGTTTATTTAGGTACTGACAGCAGTGAATAATTGTCTTGTTTGTTCATGAGCTGTTCGACCTAGATGCACAATCTACTTTGTGGCATTTCCTTGGACACATTATTCATAAACTGTTTGTGGTCTTTTGTTGCAGGGTTAGTTCAACTGAGGTGGAGGGAAATGACGGTGTTTTCAGCACACATGAAAGTGTTGAAGTATTTGATTTTCGTGTACCTGCTGGCATCGGTCTTAAAATGGCAAGACATGGTGGTACGGCAAATTCAATCTTCTCTCGTGGAGATTCAGTATTTATTGGTAGCACCGAAGGCAGGCTGCAAATAAAAGGAGGGCTGAGATCAAGGGTCCAGCAGTACTCTCTCAGAAAGGGGAGGCTTGTTGCAACCTATGAGTTGCCAGAGTTCAATGCTCATTTTCATCACTCTTCGATAACCCAAGTGTGGGGAAACTCAAACCTGGTGTTGGCTGCATGTGGTATGGGACTATTTGCCTTTGACACCTTTAAGGAAGACACGCAGCCAACTTACAGCTTTGACCGTGGGAACACCATTGGCGTTAGAGAGGCTATTGGCCCTGATGATCTTTATTGTCCTACATTTGATTACTCATCTTCAAGGGTCCTGCTTGTTTCAAGAGACAGGCCAGCACATTGGAGGTATTTGTCGTAGGCCATCGTTTTATCCCGTGTTCGTGTGCGTTATATGTGATGTAATATATGTACTTTATTTATGTGTCAGTGTGTCACTTCTGCTGTGTCAAGCTTCTTGCTTTCACTGTATTTAGCAGAAACTGTATTCATGTCGCCCATGCAATTATTTTTCAATCTGCCGTACGCTTGTTTTATCTTCTTTCATATTTTTTCTTTATGGAAACATTGTTCAAATTATAGTCTGGTGCGCGACAGCATACAATTTCATACAATATTTTTCTGGCGTCGTTTCCTAGATGCATATGTAGTCATGGACAAAGTTAAGATCTTGTTAGTCGATTAACACGCATCAGTCTTCAATCGACCAATAAGGAAGGAACCCGTCCCATCTTCCCTGACCAGAATCACTCCTTTATCTGTTCCCGGGCGCCCTTGAAGCTACGCACCATCTGGGATTATTCCCCTGCAATCTCAGCGACAGCTTGGTCCGATGCAGTTTCGCTCTCTGATTACTTTATTGCCATTCAGACACAAAATCTAGCGCAAGCTTATCCATCCTTGAAACTCTAAATTCCCTTGATACTGGGAGCATGACAACAACCCTTATCCCTGTCTTCTCAATCTATTTCAAGTTCACGGAATGGTAATGGGACAGTCTTCACTGCTCTGAACTTTCCAGCATTGTTTAAGTGTTCATTCTCCAGCCTGTGGTACGGTTAACTAGACATCATCAGGTAACAACTAAATGAAAAAACTAATTGTTGCAGCTTTATGCTAGTATTTCAAGTTACCTGTAGAAGTTCCAGTGTCCTCGTCGGATAATTTCCAGTGAAGCGAGTGAAAAATCCAGCAAGCGGGACTCCACCATACTCATATGTTGAAGCTTCATCACACTCTCAGTCCAGGCTAGACGTAGCCCAAGGTTGAGCACCTGCATTGTCGTAAATGTGTTAGCGCTCCTGAATGGTAATGGGACATTGACAGTATTATAATCGAGGTGAACATGGCATAAGTACCATGGAAACATAGTAGATCGACTTGTTCTTCAAGATGAGTTCATTTCGAAGCAACAAGTTCCTAGATTTTGGGGTTAAAAAGCCCCAGTCCATGACAAAGTCCCAGTAGAGCTGGTACATGGTGGCACCCAAGGATGAAGCGACCACCATCCACATCCAGAACGGTGTTGGTGTTGCAGCGTACTTGAACCTAACAGCTGCTGCTACCATTGCTGATACGTACTTGCCAGCATTAGCAAGCTGGTTGATATCGTGCCCTTCCTCTAGGTACCTCCTTAGACACTAAAACAAATGAGACATTTAGTTTGAGTTTGTTCCAAACAAATTAACATTCACTAAAATCAACTTGCATTGTTCATTTGCAGATTTGGTAAATACCTGCATTGCTCTCCAGTAGTAAGGCAGGAAAGAGAGCACATACGCCAGGTGTTTGTACTGTGCACCGCTAGTACAGGTCGAGTATGCGTGAGTCTGAAAGGTACCAGCCATGAAGTAGCACGCGGTGAACTCCAGGTGTCTTAGTAGTGGAATCTGAATGATAAACAAAACAAAACAAACAAAAATAAACACTTGAACTCAGGAGAACAGACAGGGCAAGGGGCTCCAAAAAGTGTTTGTTTGTATTATAAGGCTTCATGTTACCTGGCTGGTTAGCTGGTCAGCCATGAAGAAATCAGCCATGAGAACCTGCATTGCAAGGCAGCTTCCTCGTCAGAGTCAGGCAGATGTTTCCAACGGTTTGTAGTAATTACAAAAAAATCTGAGGTCTTTACCACCTTGTAGAATGGCGAGAATATGATGTTGCGCATCACACGCATGAAGCAGTAGCGCGTAGAGCGGTAGAAAATGTTGAACGGGCAGAACAGAACTCCTGTTGACAACTGAAACAGATAGAGATGGAGAACTGAAGAAATCAGTAAAATGTGTATTGCAGCAAAGAAAACCTTCCATGGTTGGCTTAATTGTGTTTCTTACGAGTAGGAGTGCACCGGGCAATGCATCGGCGTAGGTTGCACCGGCGTTCCTGAGGAACAGGTTGATGACCAGTGCAGCCACGACGGTACACATGATGGACGCGGACATGAGGAAGGCGTCTCTGTGCGTCAGGGCAGTGCTCGAGGAGAAATCAAATATGAAGTTGGTGTTGATCCTTGTGCTCTTCCACATGAAGAGGTTGCATCCGTACAGGAAGATGTGCAGGCTGATGAGTGCAAACATGCTGCAGAAGCAAAGGCCAATACTATTACTCTGAGGTACAATTGCATCCTAAATTCGTATATTTGGAATCTGAAAGTTTTTCTTTCAGTTTCAAGAAAGAAACTTCTACACTAGAGTTGAAAACAATGTCCAGAAAAGCTCCGGACCTTTTGCTTGAGGTATTACCTGAAAACATGGTAGACTATGTCCATGTAGGCCGTGTTTCCAGAGGATGAAAAAATGCCAGTGACATGGGCTAAGATTGCATAAATGATGAATAACGAAACAAAGGTGCCTGTGAACAGCCCTGGAAACACACGCACATAAAATAAACAGTTAGGTCAAAATAAAGATATTTATCATTTTGGTGTGTCAAATTATGATGGTAATTGATTTGATTTCTAAGGTAGTACTCGCCTACGAGGAAGGTGATCATGTGAGTGTTCCTGGGCTGCTGTGGTCTGAGGTACTTCATGGCCACATTCCTGTCGTTGCCAGCAAAATGCCTCAAGAAGATGCACTCCACCTCGTCTGCGAGCTGAAGGACCTGCTCAAGGTTTTTAATTATCTCCCGTTAATTCCTTGTTCAGAAACTTGTTCATTTGATAAGATAGGTGGTGGACGATGATACCTTGTCAGAGCTGCTGAACGGTGATCGCTTCGCCTTCTCTAAAAACAAGTCTGTGGCTCGCTGTTGTTCTGACACCTGAAACGCACATTCTATATTGTCACTAGCAGAACAAATCAGTGTTTGTTCCTCAAATTTTTTGGTACAAAATTGGTAGGATTCGTTTAGTGGACATGCTACTGTTCTATACGAATTTTATGTTTTAGACAAAGGGTATACGGCTGTGCAAACACGCACTAGTTTATTAACACTAGCTTAGTGGTTTGCATTCAGTACCTGTATTCCTCTGTTAGAGTTTAGTGTATCAGGTCTCTTTATTCCGGTCTAGTCGTATTGTTTAGTCTGTTCCCTCTTCTTGTCCACCCAGCCCAGTTCAAAAAGAACACAAATATTCCCATCTTTTTTTTATTATTATATGAAAAAGGATAAAGCAAACATATGCCTACTAATTAAATTACTAGTATGTAGAGTACCTTGACGAATTTCTTCAATATTTTGGTGAAAGCCTTTACATTGAGAGAGCTGCATCCATCCATCCATGCATCCACACATGCCACAGAACAGAAAAGACATGTCAATCCATCACCATACCGCAATACCTCGCCATGAAACAACAACGTGAAGAAAAGGACAGGTTTAATATTCTAAATAGTATTTCACATGTTTAAAAATATTTATGAATGGGGGCTACGTGATTAATTTTACAAGGCTATTCTAAATAGTATTTCACATGTTTAAAAATATTTATGAATGGGGGCTACGTGATTAATTTTACAAGGCTGCCACCATCCATGCAAAATAACTGAAATTTGACTAAACTATATAAGTCACACGGGCATATTCAAACATACAGACGAGCATTGAACGAGCAGAAACAGGAGACGCAGGCTTACGAAGGAAAAGGAACAGTAGAGACGTCTCAATTCGCGTGATGTGATCGAGGAGAGCGTCTTAAGTAGAAGGATGGTACGACATGCAACTGACGTGACGACCGTTCAGTTGGTAAGCATGATAGTATATTGGGGGGCAATGCATACGTACCTGAACTTCTTGAGGAGTTCGAGGCCGCGGTAGAGCGCGAGGAAGGCGTCGCGGATGTTCTTCTCGGCGTGCTGGACCTTCTTGCGGTGGACGAAGGCGGCGGCGGGGTCGGCGCCGTCCTTGCGGAGCACGTTCACCAGCTCCCCCCACACCTTGAGCGCGGCGCGGCCGGGGCTCGTCGGCGGGATGTCGATCCGCACCGTCGCCGGCAGCTGCCGCTGCAGCCTATTACCGCCGCCCACCAGCAGTTTGTTGTCCTTCTTGGCCGCCTTGCCCACGAAGCTGACGCCGTTCCGCTCCAGCGCCGCCATCACCTCCTCCGCCACCGCCGCGCCCTCCGCCACCTGCATCTCCACGCTCCCATCTGCAGGTGCAAGTCAACGTACGGGTCAACGTCAGCCACGTCACGTGCGCCCGCGCCACGCGGCCATGCATGCAAATAAAGCTACTAGCGGTCGGTCGGCGATCGAGCAGTGGGGTGGGGTTCACGTGCTCCATCCGTGGCGACGTGACGGGGACGATATGCACCTATACCTGACATGGACTGCGGCGAGGCCGCGCCGGAGAGGAGGTGCCGGACGCTGGACTCGTTCGAGTGCGAGGGCGGCGGCGGCGTCGTGGCGGACCGGCCGAGGAGGAGGCGGGAGCGGCCGCCGCGGCACCGGCGGGTGCTGTTCGCCGCGTGATCGGCGAGGATGCGCTTGACGTCGGCGAGGATGCGGAACTGCTCCATGAGCGCCTCGCCGCGCGCCAGCAGCTCCGCCTCCTGGGACGCGTAGAACTTGTTCACCTTCTCCAGCTCCTCGTCCGCCTTCTCCAGGAACTCCTGCTCCTGCACCCGCCGGCCGTCATTCAATCAATCAATCATCCAACACTGTTGCTTAAAATATTTATTGTCAATTGGATTAAATAATCATCTGCGCTGCGCGCGCAAGCCGCGCTGAATTACGTACATGCTTGTCCGTGTATCGCACGAGCTCGCCTGAATCCGATTCCAAGCTTTCGTCGTCGTGCTCCTCCTGCCGGGAACGGGAACGTACGCACGTCAGAAACAGTCGGCAACATACCCACGCATTTCTACTCGATCACTACCAACAAGAGAGACGTCGTGTGAAATGCAACAATTAAGGGGACGGACGAGGACGACACATGACAGGAATAAGCACGTACTGGTGACGAAGCCGCTGCATGAGTCAGGGCCAGAGCCGCCGGGTTCCCGGTGAAGCGGGCGGCGAGGGCGCGGAAGGGGTCAAGAACCGACAAGCCATAGCTTCCGCCGCTGCTGCTGCTAATCTCCGGCGGCGGCGGAAGGAGGTGGCCGCCGGCGTCACGGCGGGAGATCTTGATCCTCTTGATGAGCTTCTTGAGGCCCTTGTAGTCGACGAAGGCGGCCTTCCACTCGGGGATGATGCTGGCCTCGTACTCCCGCGAGAACTTCACCATCGTCCTCAGCAATCAATCCTGCCGCCCCTGCTGCCCTATATACTGTACTGCTCGATCGCCTGCCGCTGCCTCCTCTGCTCGGCTCGCTACCTTCTTCTCTTCTCTCTTGTCCGAGGTGTTTACATGCGTGGAGCTAGCAGGGGAAGAAGGGGACAGGCAGGAGTGAAAGCAGAAGCAATTCTGCTGCTTATATAGATAGAGAGGGGAGGCGTGCTCCACTGGCCGGGGCTTGCCTGCTCTGTGCGTTTATATGCAACCCAATTCGACTACTGGCTGCTGGCCTGGTGCAGAGATCGAGCATGCAGAAAGAGGTAGTAGTGCTAGCTAGTGCTGCTACAACAGCAAGGAGATAACGATATTAGGTACACAAAGCTATCAAAGTTTCGGTCTAATTTAAAGTGGAGATCTGCTAGCTACTAATGGGAGGTTAGAAACGTATTGCAATGTTGCTCGATATGTGTACTCCAGCTGATCATTGGGGTGCTCAGTTACTCGTTTAATGCGGGGTTTCTTCAGAGTTGAGTTCAGTTAAGCGTCTGGCCGGTGGCCTTCCTTGTGCGATCGATCGGCGTGTACCATTTTGGAAGGAAAGGGAAGCGGGAAGGAAAAGAAAGCAAAGCTGCTGGTCGCCGCGCCGCTTTAATCTCCCCGTTCTTCTTCTTCTTCTTAATCTTTCTTTCTGGCGAAAACACGGATGAGAGGTGAGCAGTTGCTTTGCAGGAATTACGCGGTATATATAAACATTGCTTGCTTAATCAAGCTCCCCTGCTAGCTAAGCTAATCTGATCAGTTTCCCCTTAAATATAAAAATTAAGCTGCTGCTGCAAATTGTTAGTATGAGTAAACAAAGAAGAGGTGAGGAGGAGGATTAGAACCCTAAAATAGTTTAAACCCGTCGGTAGTGCAGCGCACTACGTACGGGGGTGTATATGCTTTACACATTTCGTAGCTCGATTGGATCGAAAAAAAAATCGCAAGCTGGGTGGAGGTAAGTGCATATATGGAGCAGACCAGATCGAGCATGCTGTTCTGCTGAACAGGCAGTAGTCGACGGTGGTGCGCGCGGCGAGAGGTTCTGACGTGGCCATGACGCCGCAACAGCCTCTGGCACCACCCCTACCTGCTTTCCAGGACGACGGCCGATTAAGAAACTCGATCGGCGGGTTAATTCCTGAAATACTGCTAGCTAGATCCGACGAGTTGATCTAACACGTGTTTTTTTGAAATGTTGATGTGTATGTTCAGTCTGAGAAGTAGCTTCAGTCCATGAACAACTGGTTAACAAAGTACAGTAGTATATTCCTCAACTCTGATGAAGACAAGGGCAACCACGTTAAAGAGGACGGTGCTATGTGGCCGTGGCATGGGCGGGCTCCCTCTCCTGCATCTGCAGGCAGCAAGGCCAACGCATCACGTTGGCTTGGCAAATGGCGAAGGTAAACGGCTCTGTAACACCCCAATTTTCAAAAAACGAGGAAATTTGAATTTAAATTAAATTAAACGTTAAAATCTAAAAATAGAATGAATTAAATTGAGATAAGGAGTAAATTTTGTGTGTTTGATTCACGTGATTGAATGCATGCTTGTGTGCTTCGAAGTTAACATTTAATTTATAAAATTTGCTAAAGTTGGTTTGAATTTGAAATCTAAAATTTGAATTTACAAAGGAGCTAGAAATTAGAAAAAGCTTTTCTGCTTCAAACCTCAACTTGGGCCGTAACCCAGTCATTCCGGTAACCCACCTATACCTAGCTAGCCCAACCCGCATCCCTCATTGGATTTTTCTTTCCTCCCTCTGTCTAGCGGGCCCCACGCGTCAGCCGCACCCCTTATTTTCTTCCCCCTCCCCGCGGCCCAGCTCTCCCGGTCCAGGCCGCTCGCGCAAAGCTTCTGTGAGCCTAGGATCCCCTGCCGCCCTGGTCTTTTCTCCCAGCCGTTGACGAATGGGACCCACCCGTCGGTTTTCTCCTCCCCGCGCTCTTCCCTGTCTCGCGAGTCACGCGAATCGCGTGAGCTTTCCTGAGCACGGACGCCAAGCCATCCCCCTCGCGGATTCCAATAATCGCCGAAAGTCCGGAGCCCTCCCTACTTGCGCCGCATGAAGCTCTCCCCCCTATAAAAGCTGTCCCAACCCTAGCCACTGATCTCGAGTCCGCGTGCCCACAGGAACCGCACTAGCGCCGCCGACGTGTTGAACCACCGTCGCCACGCGCGATTCCTCCGCCCCATGTCGCTATATTCCTTCATACCTAGCCACCATGCTTCCCTAGAACTCGTGTGCGCCTCTCCACCTTTCCCCGTTGCGGATCGACGCCGAAACCATGGATGCTGCCGAGCTCTGGTAAATCCTCTCGCCGTCGTCGTCGCTCCGCGTTTTGCACTTGATTTAGCCGCAAGCTGACTCCCCCCCCCCCCCCTCGTGCTTTCCATGCGGTGGAACATGCCTCGGGCAAGTTGGCGTCGGGATATCTTCTTCGCGACGTTGTCCCCGACGAAGACCGATGCTGCTCCCCGCCTCCTCGCGCTGCGAGCATGTCTCCGCGTCTTCCCGAGCCCCGACACAACCCTAGGTGATCTCGTGACACTCTTCTATCCCTTCCCTTGCAGATAAGACCTCGTATTAGGGCGTGTAGTGGCGATTCCATGCGTTCCCGGCGCGCTTCCGGCGCCCGCGCGGGCGCCGTCGCCGTGCGATCTTGGGGATGAAGACGCTCAGGGTTTCTTTCATTCCCGGCCGCTAGATTTTTCGCCTACAGCTAGGATTAGAGGCATGTATACCCCTTTGATGCTTTAGATCTGGACTCTTGATTTTTAGTCGGACGGACTGGGATAAAAGCACGTACCCTTTGCACCATTTTAAATCTGAGCCGCACAACTAGCATCCGACGGCCCACGTCGTATCACCGCATACCCTTTCATTACTTCTAATCTGGTGCACTCTCTTTAAATCCAACGGCTCAAATCAAACCCGCCCCCCATCCCTTGCAAGTTAACACTCAACCCCCCTGTATCTTTTGTATTTATCGCAAATTCATCCTGATCTTTATGGAAACGCCCTTGAACACACTGATAATTAGGATTGTAGACGTAAAATGATAAATTACCCCTAGAACCCCCTGATTTAGTGTATTTAACCCTGCAACCCTCTGTTTCTAGCATTTTCACCCTGCTCTTATTAGAAATAATATTTTAATCTTTGTAATAGTGTGTTTACACCCTGTAGATCACTGTTTCGATAATATAGTCCCTGCTCAATTCTGGAATTGCATAAATGACTTGTTAGCTTGCTGTTTTTGCCTCTAGCACGCATATAAATTATTGGTCAATGCATTATATAGCTGAAAACACTTAATAGTAAATAATCCAATGTATAATAAATGGATTAGGATTTATGTTTAGCCACAACCATGTACATTGTAACTTAAATATGTAGGTTCTTGTTAAAGTTAATGGATTGCTTAGAATTAAATATAAAAAACAGTATAGACCTATTAAGTATTGTAACCTTCTTATAAAGTCGTAATTTAATAATGTGAATATTCATGTTGCCATAGATAATGGAATTGCGTTGTTCAAACTATAAGCATTGTTATAAACGTGATGAAACACCCGAAGCACCGTGTTATCGCGTGTAGGTTCTTGGTACGCCGTAGGATATTCACGTAGTAATGTTTATGTCTTCTTTTGCTTGCATGATGAAATGTTATTAAATGTGTTTCTTTACCTCTCTTTCGGTAGCTTACTCGTGTTAGTGTGATGATAGTGATGCGGCGTGAAGACTTGAAGATTGAGCGTTCTACCCAAAGACTGACCAACTACATGAAATAAAGAAAAGGCAACTGTCGTTGACCACTTTGCATCGGTTAGGAATTATTAAGGACGTAGACAGAATTAGTTGCATGCAAGTCTTAAATTGAATCATATGTTAGGAAGTTTACTAGATTTCCACAATATTCCTTGTCATTGGGTTTGGGATGGTATTGTTGGGACTTGGGAATGTGTTTGCGCTTAGCCCTGCTGTCATTAGTTGGGTGGTAATGTTAACTTGATATAATGTTGTTATTATTATTATCACTTATGGGATGGTTATGGATATGTATATATAGTAGATAGGAATCTAGCAGGCATGTTGACTTGGTGGGTGCAGTACGCACGAGACTCGAGTTTGTTGTTTGATGCCTGCGTGATTCTAAGGACCGGTTCTTGGTGTAGTGATTCCAGGTCTTAGCGTACCACCACATGACGGTATGGAACAGCTTAGCCAATTAATTAAGAGATCTTTCAATGAGTATGAGCAATGGTTTGGTGCGGGGAATGAGTTCAGCGTTACCTGCTCTGGGATTCGCATGGCTCAAGAGGGGGCTACCACGTCGGAGGGTGTACTCCAGTATGTCGCGTATGTAAAACCTTAGAGTGCTCGTACTTGTCGGGAGACCCTTTGTAAAGGCTCTGTTGTGACCTCTGGCCTCACACCTTAGGCAGTGTGCAGTGTGACTCGCGATCACGGGCATAAAGGAGGTTTTTAGTCCACCTGGAAACAGGGGATGAAATCACAACTTGTGGGTAAAGTGGTACAAACTCTGCAGAGTATTAAATCTATCTAGATAGCCGTGCTCACGGTCATGAGCTCGCCTGGATAGCCCAACCTTGATTAGTCAGATTAGTACTGGATGGTTTGGTTGGTAACCGGGTGGTGTAACCCGGTGAGTTGGTAGTCAGGCGGATAACCCGATGAGTTTGGTCCCGGGTGAGATAACCCGGTGAGTTGGTTTCCAGGTGAGTAACCTGGACGGTGGTGAGTCGGGTGGATGTAACTCGACAGTTTATATTATTATTATATATATGTCATTCACCTAGTAAATAGGATGCTAAGGTCAACATAGGAAATTAAGGACGCATAGAGGCTTAACTCGTGTCAGCCTTTCCTCATTGAATAACTCGCATGTCATAATTTTCCTCACTTGCGGAGTACATTAGGTATTTATCTTGCTTCTTTCTTTTTCTTTGTCTGTACATGTCATGCTGCTCAGGTAAAAGATGATCAAGCGAAGATGAAGTCTAGAAGGTCACGTTGCTGCCAGTCGATTTGCCTGTGGCGTGCCCTGTTTTGTTTCCCTCCTCCGCTGTTACTCGTAATTGTTTTAAAGTATTTAATATTGTTTTATTCGATATAGAATTGTTTACATATTTTGTCATGCATGTATGATCAACTGATCATGGCATACATGCATGTTTTACCCTGTTTTACGTTATGTAAAATGGGGTGTGACAGGCTTTGCCTCATCCCGTTCCTCCAGGTCACATGTGGGACGACAGTAACTCTGAATATTTACCAATGATTTAAAACATGTTGTCTGCCGAGCGAAAAACCTACGACACTACTTGTAAATTTTTCTGGAGTCACCTGCCAGTCAGATTAGGATCAACAACTGATCGGCTGATCTGGTAGTGGACGCTGACCGAAGCGGACGACAGGAGATCGCAAGCAGGTGCCCAGTCCAGCTGTATGGAAGCGCCACTCATCAGCAGCCCTTCATCTGAATGCCCACCTTTCAGCTAGGTGCTCCTGTGCAAGGGTCAAAACTCTGAAACACCCCCACTCTGTTCATGCACACGTACAGAACAGCTAGCGCAACAACAGCACAGCTGTGGAATCTTCATCCGGGCTTCATGAAACCAAGTCACGCAGCACAAACCAGAAAAAGATAGCAGCTATGCTTGTAGAGATAGCTTATTTAAACCTGAAGAAACCAAGTCACACCAAGGACGCAAGGCACTGGCTGACCCCTGCTTTTGCAGGGCTTAATGCTCCTCAACATGAAGAATGCATACACGCAAGTAAAGGCCCTTCCTTTCCTTAACGTAGCTGCTGTTGCCGTTTCGTGAGTGTTCGTCCACTCCACAACAAATGTGAGTGAGTGGCCTTTCCTCTTTTTTCTTTTTTTTTTCCAGAATGGAAAGGTCATTGAAGAGCGAGCCGCGTGTGTGCCGCTTTGTTCTCCTGAAGACCGTCCCTTATTGGCTAATGCTGACAACCAATACAGTATGCATGAAAAGCCAGTCTGGAAAAAAGCTTAACCCCACGCAACCATTGATTGCAGAGTGTGGTAAGTTCAGACAGCACCAAGAGTTCTGTGGCTAACTGCAAGCGCATATAGTTTAGGAACGTTTTTTTCCATTATCTAAGAAATCTGCTCGCAGATCTCTCTTGATTGCACGTTAATCTATCGTTGTTGATAAAAATGGAACTTTGTGAACCCTAGTTGGCTAAATCTTAGTACGTGATTTGGCGTCATACTGTACTTGTCAGTGAGACGACGGACAAACTGTCAGACTCCGTGTAGTTCTAGCTTCAAACTTATTTACGATGTATGCCAAGTTATGATTTGCCAATTAAGAACACAATCATCACCACGTAAGTATCGCGTGCACAGGGATATATATCGCACCTAAGAATTGTTGGAATTTTTCAGTGCCTGATCCGGATAACCCTGCATGGATCTGGGAGAGTTCCATACGTTTCTGGGAGCTACGGAGGAGGCTCGGTGGCATCCATGCATGATGCAAACTAGTAGCAAAGTGCTCTTTATTTCGCGCGCCTTTTTCTCGAGTTAAGTGCTGTTCACGAGGAGATGGAATAAGCACAAGTTACGGTGCGTTGCGCGCGAACTCTATCGATCAGTTGCTAATTCCTTCAGTTATTGGCCGCCTCTCTCTTATCTCCTGCAATAGCTGACTTGGTTAACAGATGCGTATTGGAAAGTGGAAACCTGCCTAAATTTGTTTTCCTCCTATTAACATGAATTGAAGGGTTCATTCATGCATCACGTGCTTTAGGAAAATCTCAAAGTGATAGGTACTACTCCTTTATGTGACTTTGACGCTAGTTAGTTTAAAACTGAACTTACCGGTGTCAAATAAAATGAAACGAAATGAATATTCGTGTACGAAAAGAAAGTTTAACTTTTTAGCAATGTTTTTTAGGAAAACTTATTTAAGTCCACGAATTGGTGCTTATTTTATCGTAAAAGATAAGCATCTATGTATATGTGACTGGCGTTTTCCGTTTTCCTGATCTAGGCTATTGTGTACGTGGAAGTCTTTTTCTACTTTCAGCTCCATTAACGCCGACTTTCTTAGGTGCATTCAGAAATACACTCTATCAAACCTTTTTACCTTTGCAGATACATGATCTAAGTGGAGGCAGACTGCTACTTTTAAGAACATGGCTTAAATGAAAACAATGTTTTCTTAAGTGGGCATTGCACAAGCTAGCAGCTGGTGTGCTTAGAGATCCCTCGCTAATTACTACCGCAACTTATTACGGACACTGGCACTGGAGGAGAAGGATGAGTGACCATAAACCTGTCACTTTCACACAGATTTCTGAATTCTAAGTCTCTTTGATCCCAAAATGGTGTGTCGATTTGATTTGAAAGGTAGAGAAAAGGGCACTGCAAACTTGCAATTATATGCCTGCCTATGAGGTGTGGTTAGTTGGAATGTTGTCTTCTTAATTCGGATGTCAGAATCAAGTGATGCAGGAGGGTGGTTGTTTGCTTGTGATCCTCACAATTTGTCCGCATCAGAACACGGAAAAGGTGCACATCAAGAGCGGTTTTCAGCTGTAAAGAGAACAAGAAAAGCAACCCAACTTCCTTTTCTACTCATCTTTTTTTTTTCTGATTATTTTGTTTTTTTATCTTTCTCTGTTAGGTTAAAGAGTTGAACACATACGCCTGACAAATTAATGACATCTCACATGGCTAATGATTTAGGGTCCCTTTGTTTAGCTTTATGCAGCATATGCACTATCAAGAATTTGAAATATCAATCAACAGGGTTTTCATATAAAACGAATTCTTGAAAATCTGTAATTTTTCTCGTACAAATGGGAATCTCCCTCCATGCTAGATATCTCATACAACTATTGGGAAAAGAAATACTCACCTGCACTAATCAAACACACAAATCGTTTTCTTTCATTTTCTTACTCACAACTAAAATCATATTTTCAGAAATCCACAACAGAAAAACACACGCTTAGCGGTTGCATACAATTCTGATGTCCATTTTCGATTTTTTTTATTAATATACCTTTAAAAAATAAGTTAATATAAAGAACCCACGATTTTGAATTTTTTTAAAAATAACCCAGGTTTGTAAGTACCTCGTACGAAATGACACGTAGACCATGTATTTTGTATGCGGCACATATGAATCTGACGTGGCATGTCACGCTGTCAATTGAATCCCGAGGCGGTGGAGCACATCCCGAGGCGGTGCGAATTTCCTATGTGCCTCATACAAAATTCTCCAAGCGATGGGCCCACTGAGAATTTCCTATGTACCTCATACGAAATTATCCGAGCGATGGGGCCCACTAAAAATTTTCTATGTGTCTCATACGAAATTATCCAAGCGATGGGGCCCAGCGGTATTGTTGAAGTGTCATAGATGAGGTACTGTGCACGTCGTACGTGGCACATACGAAATTCGTATGTGTCCATTAGTTCTACTGTGGCCAACATTTGTTCCACCGTGGCATGCAACATCTGATGTGGCACAAACGAAATGAACATTTCGTATGAGACACATACAAAATTCGAATTTAGTATTTTACTCGTACGAAGCTAGGTTATTTTTGCCAATTTGTCATTCCGTGAGTTATTTATATTAAATTATTTTTTAAAAGGTATATTAATTAAAAAAAATTGTCCATTTTCATAGGTGAACACTCATATAATATAAGTTGGTTGTTAGGTCGCCCGAAGTAGATAACGCTGCCGGTTATTTAATTATTTAATACATGCATGTGAAAGTCATTTTTTAACATGAGTGTTGAAGTATAGATGGATTCTTTTTTCTACCCTTAAGCTTTTAGATGTACTAACTCATTATGTTATCAGAGTTAGTTGTTTCAATTTCGAATCCTAATTGATGCAATTTATTAAAATAAATTATAGTCGACTCCTATTCTCACGTCTGGAGCGTGAGAAATTTAAAGCATGTATGCAAATTAGTTACTCACTTCATCCCAAATTACTTGTCACTCTCAAATTCATTTTGAAACTAGAGAGTAACAAGTAATTTGGTATGGATGGAGTATTCAACTCGGCGGCTAATAGAAAACCGCTCACATCTTTCTCTCTCATGTCTTCTCATTCCTCTTATTAAGATTTTGGTGATGTGGAAAAGCTTCAGCCTGCTAACTAAGCTCATTATACTTGCTCTAAGTGAGTTGACACGCCCAGCGTTTGATCATGTAGCGTCCATACAGGTAGTTATATTTATCAATGGATGGATACACATAAAATGTGTGGTTGTTAAGTGAACCGCGCGCTTCGTGTCTCTCTATCTCTATCTCTCTCTTAATAAGATGGGTTATTGATCTGTCGATATCTTGTCTTCTCGAACTTTCGAAAAACATATCTCGTCTGTCATATGCAGAGTACGTCTAATGTAAGATTGATTATTTGTGTGATTTGTTTAAATTGACCCCAAGACCTGGAAGTTTGGAACGAGTCCAAGTCTTGCGGGTAGCTTTCTATTCTTCATGCAATTTGCACAACATGCATGGCAGATTTTCGCACAACATGGCAGAGTGTGATGGAGAATATATTTTGGAACTTTTCTTTTAGGGACATATTTTGGAACTTGGAAGGGACAATAAATAATGTCAGTGTCACGATGAAGAGGGATACATGTAATAATAAGAGGTCGTACGACATGGAAGGAGACGGGATAATGGCTGTGCCAATGTCGCTATGCCAGGTCCGTACCTTGCTATGGTTGACTGGTCCCAGGTTGCCAGCACGTCGTCAACGTCTCAACGACCTGGTCAGCGAGTGCGAGCAGCCGACCGTCCAGGTCCAGAAATTCCAATTTACCGATTACTTTTGAAAAATAACATATTATATAAAAATGTTGGGCACGTCAACACACTTATGTTAGAAATCAAGAGAGAGCTCAAAGATCAAATAGTCACTAAATCATCTCGAATTACATAGAGAAATCTGATTACAAGATGAACATCAAGTGTTATCTTTCAAATAGCACAAGAACACTAATAATACCTTCTCCTCCATCTTTGTTGTTGTTTGACGATGCGGTCATCTAGCCAACAAGACGAGGCCGCAAGAAGAACGACGAGAGGCGTTTCCCCTTGTTCTCCTCTTGGTATGTTGATCGAATTCTGAGTGGGTTAGAGTGTTCAAGTGTGTATGAGTATATGCCTTAAACATTCCTTGATCATACACTTGATCTTCTTCTTATAGTTGACAAAGAGACACAAGAGGGGGCCTCCCACCCTTAGGAATCATTGAGTCTCCTGATCAGAGACTCACAATTCGGTGGGTTGTGTCCTTTCAATTAAAACACATGTCAATTTCGAGTTCAAACTGGCAGTTACTAAAAAATCGGACTAGTCCGTATAGGGTCCAGACTAATCCGGTTATCCTTACTGGACAAAATCGGACTAGTCCGGTCTTAACCGGACTTGTCCGGTTACTTCCAACATTCTCCCCCTTAAACTCGAATCTGAAACTTACCAACTTACTTAATACTAAACTTAGTGTCCATTTTCTCATGCTTGACATATAGGGCACGACGCATCACAACAACCATTTACGTATTGTTGGACTCGAAGACCACAATACATCTCACACTTGAAAGTGAACCTTACTCTTACTTGGCCCCTAAATATCCAGTGATCATAGGCTCTCTCTTAAACTCATGCCGACTACGTGTTCACTAAACACGCTGGGTGGAAGACCTTTTGCTAGCGGATTCGCAAGCATACGTTTGGTACTTATATGCTCAAGACTTATGGTATGATCCTGGATTCGATCTTTCACAACATAAAACTTAATGTCGGTGTGTTTGGCAACACCACTCGACTTATTGTTATGAGAGTAAAATACTGCGGGCTCATTATCACAGTATAACTTAAGTGGTTTTTCAATATTGACGATCACTCTAAGACCAGATAAAAATTTCTTAAGCCAAACAGCCTGTCCGATCGCCTCATAACATGCAACAAACTCGGCATGCATTGTGGACGATGCAGTGACAGTTTGTTCGGAGCTTTTCCACGAAATGGCTCCATTCGCGAGGGTGAATATATAACCTGACGTGGATTTCTTAGTATCCACACAACCCGCGAAATCTGAATATCCCACTACTTCAAGTGGGTCTGACTTACTATACGTTAACATGAGTTCTTTTATGCCTTGCACATATCTTAATGCTTCCTTAACTGCCTTCCAATGATCAATCTCTAGATTGACCTGATATCTGCCAAGCATTCCGGTCATATAAGCTAAGTCAGCGCGAGTACAGACTTGAGCATACATAAGGCTTCTGACAGCAGAAGCATGTGGAACAGACTTCATTTGATCGATCTCATATTGGTTCTTGGGACACTGAAAGTTCCCAAACTTATCGCCCTTAACAATCGGAGCAGGCGAAGGCTTACTCTTATGCATACTGTATTTTCTCAGTATATTCTCTAAGTATGCATTTTGTGATAAGCCTAATACCCCCTTATTTCTATTTTGGTGAATTTCTATGCCCAATACATAGGATGCTTCACTAAGATCTTTCATATCGAAATTTGAGGACAAAAACTTCTTAGTTTCTGATAGTAGATTGACATCAATACTTGCAAGTAGTATATCATCTACATAAAACACGAGGAAAATAAATTTTCCGCTCTTAAACTTAGTATAAATGCAATTGTCCTCCTCATTTTCTTTAAACCCAAACTTTCTTATAGTCTCATCGAACTTTAGATACCACTGCCTTGATGCTTGTTTAAGTCCATAAATGGACTTTCTTAAGTGATATCCCATATGTTCCTTACTCTTAACAACAAAAAATTTCGGTTGTGTCAAATAGACGTTCTCATATAGATCACCATTGAGAAACGCCATCTTTACATCCATCTGATGTAATTCTAAATTGTAATGTGCAACTAATGCCATAATGATTCTGAACAAATCCTTACTTGAGACAAGTGAAAATGTCTCATTATAATCAATCCTTTCTCTTTGGTTGAAGCCTTTTGCAACAAGTCTGGCCTTAAAATTATCAATATTCCCTTTTGTCGGAGGTCTTAAACGACACTTCCCCCGGACCTGCTTAGAGAGCAGCCCGCGGAGGTTCTTTGGATTCACGAGGGCTAGTCCCAGGAGATTGAGCGCAGCAAGATGGTGAACATAGAGGGTTTTACGTGGTTCGGGCCACCGGAGCGTAACACCCTACTTCCACAGGAGTGTTTGTGTATTGCCTTGCTAGAGCGTGTATGAGTCTTAGTCTGATTTTTCGATCCCTCCCCAAGGTCGTCTGCCGAGTCCTTTTATAGTTCAAGGACTCTGCAGTCACAAGGTGGGCCCCGGGGCCCGGCAGGTGGTCCCGGGGAGAACCAAATCCTATACAAGATCTAGGATTAAATGCTATCTACTTCCCTTTGTCAGGGGCATCAATGTGCCGTCCCGCCGCGTCGTGCGCCAGGGCTACACATAGTTGGTGATGATGGCAGTGCACGTCCCGCCCGTCTTGTCCTTGCGGCCCATTCGTCCGTCTTGCAGCGTGGGTCTGTACCGGCTACTTGGACAAGACAGGACACTGGAGCCTTGACTTACGCATGCGCGACTCCGCTTCGCCTGGAGAAGGCGCGCGTACTTTAATGCCTGGCCGAGCAGTGCACGTCTTCCTTTACTGCGGCCTCCTACCGCACTGAGTTGGTCATCCGCCACGTGGTTGCGCCGGAGCCTGCCTCTGTGGGGAGTCGAGCACTTGATGGTACAGGACACATGGCGCATCCGGAGCCCACCCCTGTGGAGGGGTGGAGGCTCAGCCCTGCGGGTGAAAGGCGGCCTAGAGGGGGGTGAATAGGCGATAATCGATAATTTAAACTTAAATCAGAGTTTTGAAAACAGAGAAGTCGGACTTGTCTGACTTCTAGTCGGACTTGTCTGACCTAAGTCGTACAAGTCTGACCTGGGTCAGATAAGTCCGAGATTACCTGCACGATCAGACCAAAAATCCAATTTTTAAGCGATCTAGTGAGAGATATCGATCCCTAGCAGTTCTACACGAAGTATGGAGTAGAAAGAAAGCCGAGAGAGAGATAGCACGCGGAAAAACACTAGAATCAAAACTTGGGAGAACGAAAGAACAACAAGAGACAAACGATTTTATCCTGAGGTTCGGAACCACAAAGGATCCTACGTCCCCGTTGAGGAGTCCACAAGGGACCATGCCTTCTCTAGCCTTCCCCTCACGAGTTGCCACAAGGGCCAACTCCCGATCTTCCACTATCACAAAGATTGTTACAAACTCCCCGATTACAAGAGATCACAAAGAAATCGCGGGGCGACGCCTAACCGTCTAGGGGAGAACCCCAAGAGCAATAAACATGCAATCACGAAGAAACTTAGCGAATCACACGTTGCTCAACCCCTCAACAAACCGTTTCTTCCAATCCTCACAAAGCACTCTTCACTCTCCCAAAAATTCGAATTTGGGCTCTAGAGGTGAAGAACAAGTGGAGAGAGGTTCTTGAGTTCAAATGGGCGTTCAGAACTGTTTTGGGGTGTTAGACGTAGTTGGTGGGTCGAAACCACCACCTATTTATACTCCAAAAAGTCATTAGAACCGTTTGACACATCCCGCGTCGGACATGTCTGACACAATGTCGGACATGTCTGACCTTAAAGGTCAGGCCTTTCACTTCAGACTTGTCTGACCAAAACCACTTCAGACATATCTGACATACAATCTCGGACATGTCTGAAATTCTGCAGATAGACCTCGGACAAGTCTGACTCTCTGGGACTTAGAAAATTTTCTTAGTCCCTGGGAACAGATCCATTTCGAACATGTCCGACCCCCAGGTTCGGACAAGTCCGAAACTTCACTAGAACTCTCACTGGAACCTTTCCAGTGCCAATTCGGACAAGTCTGACTTACATATTCGGACATGTCCGAATTCCAACAGAGGGAATTGGGACATGTCTGACATCACAAGTCAGACAAGTCCGCCCAAGCCACAAGGGCCCTACTAAAATTTTCTACTAAGGGGTTGAGCACCCGAATGACTCACTAAGTGTCTACGCGTCGTGTCCCTCTTAATAGTACGGTTTTTCCTACGACTCAAGGAGAAAATAGAAAATCCCATTTCTATTCTTCTTCGCCACAACTTTTCTCCTTTTGCCGTCTTTCTTCAAAGCTCCATTCCGTACTCCGGATCTGCGCTCATGCTCAACCAAGTTCATTAGCACTTTAATGGTTCATCATCAATCCACCAAAACCCACAAGGGACCTAGATGCACTTACAATCTCCCCCTTTTTGGTGATTGATGACAACCAATTAAAGTCTTCGACAAAAATAATATTTGATAGAAGTTTTGAGTCTCAAGTGTATATGAGCTTTTGGAATAACAATAAAAACAACTCATATACACTCAATCGTCGTGGGGTGCCTATATGCTCGTGTGTGTGCAATAACGTGATACAAATGAAGAAATGCACACGAGATCAATGAAGCATCATAATGATTATCATAAGGCATAAATAAACATCATTAAGCATTAACGGTCATAAACGAGTAGCAAATAAGTACAAGACACACCACGATAGAAAATATGACTAGATACATGTCCATGTCCAAGAAAAAGCACTAGAGTCTAATACTTCTCCCCCTTTGGCATCAAGGCACCAAAAAGGAGAAAAGTGGACACTAAGACCTAGTCTACTCGGTGTCTTCCTCGTCGTCGACGCTGTCATCGTCGCCGCTCTCCTCCTCGTAGTCGCTCTCCTCGCCGGAGTCATCGGGAGCTGCAGGAGGTGCTGAGGAAGAGGCGCCGGTGCCGGTGAAGAACACCATCTCCGCCTCGGTGAGCTCTGGAAACTCTGGTGGCTCCTCGTCTGAGCTGGCGTCGTCGACTGGAGGAAGCTGGAGGTGCTCCCTATTGGCCGCGAGGTCCCTCTGGTTCCTCTTTGCCAAGCGGTGAGTCGACCGGCAGACGGTGAAGATCGACTTCAGGATCTTGAGCAGTCCTGAGGAGCAAGATGGATGTTGTTGGGGCACGGAGGATGAGCTGGGAGGCTGAGCAGACTTCCTCCTTGAGGAGCTGGGTCCTCCCTCTGCTGGTGCCGGTGCAGCTGCGCGAATCGGGCGGTGAAGCTTGGAAGGCTTCTGAGGCACAAGGCGCCTATGAGGCACATCCTTCACAAACTTCTTCCCGGACACCGTCTCAATGAGATTCATCAGGTACGGGGCATAGCAGCAGGACCTAGCCGGTGTCTCCGAGGCGAGGTAAATCTCCTCGTAGATATAGTCGAAGGCATTGAACTGCTGCTGCCCTGCCAAAAGCTGGATCAAATTTATGATGTTGTGGTTGATCCTGTTGGCATCCCCATCCTTGGGTGAGAGAGTCTTCCGTATCAGACGGTTCACCACGGCATGGAATGGCTTGAGGCCGTGGATATGAGGAGGGTCGGCTGGATACCCATCCTCATAGAAGCTCTCCATCTCCAGGAGGTTCACTATATCCATCTCATGGATCTTCAGTGAGTGCTGCAGACTGTCCTCCATCCCAAGAATTCGGGCAAACTCCTCATAGCTGACTTCGTACTTCACCTCATTGGTCATCCAGGTGAAGCCGAGCTTGTCGACCCAATAGAAAACTGTGGCATAGAATTGGAGGATGACTTCCTTGTTCCATGGGTATTGGAGGCCCATGATCTCGCTGACTCCGTGGTGCTCGCAAGCGTCGAGCACCCCCTTGAAGAGAAGGTAGCAGTCCTTCTTCTTCAATGCAACCTTCCAATCCACTCACTGCATCTCTGTGATTGGGTTCTTCTTGGTCGTGAGGACTGACCGGTAGTAATCCATGTGGAAGAAACACCAAAAACGGGGATCCCTGCTCTCCCTTGGCTGGTCATAGCACCGCACATCTCTCATGTGCATGGTGTCATGAATGTTCCTCCGATAGTTCACTCTGTCGGCGTGCGTCGAGTGTCACCCACTGGAGAGTGCACGACCAACAGTCCGATCTCTTGTTGCCCTTGGGAGCTCGAGTTGCCACCTGACCACTGTGAATGGTGAGTTGACCGCTTGCGGGTCGCTTGGCAACCACCTTCTTTGGTCGCTTTGATGGTTGAGCCGAAGTATCGGGACCCGCGGGTTCCTTGCCTCTTTTGTCGTGACCCATAGCTAGAAAAAGATACAAGGATAGGTAAGAGTCAAGACAAGAGAGATAGAGCAATTAAATTGATAGTATCGATAGAAATTAGGCCTCAGAGTTATACAGGATCGGACATGTCTGACTGGAAAGTCAGACTTGTCTGACTCAGGAATTTCGGACATGTCCGAATTTCAGAGTCACACTTGTCCGACCTGTACAGAACTGACCCTAATTGCTAAGGAAACTAAGCAAATCAATTTTTCTACCGACCAAATTTTGCAACAAGGTTGTAAACATGCCTAGGAACAATTTCAAGGGCATAAATTTGCAATCTTGCCGCTAGATTTAGAATTGAGAGGAAAGATGCGGAAAAATACCTTCGGATGGAGAAAAGTATTGAAGAACTCCAAAGGGGATGTGAATCCTCCAACTTCGAGGGAGATTTTCCCTCAAGAACTCCTCACAAGAGCCTCAAAAGCAATGTGGATTGCCTTAGGAGGTTTGAGAGAGATGGAGATTAGGGTTTGAAGTGAGGAGTGAGAGAGGGGATGGAAACCGTCGAACTCTTTGAAGGGGCTGGACTTCCCACGTTGGACATGTTCGAATTTGACTTCGGACAAGTCCGATTTCTCTCTGCAGACTTAAAACCCACTTCGGACATGTCTGACTTTTGTCAGACTTGTCCGACTCTCCCTGAGTGTATGCAATGTGCAAACACTTGGGGATCTAAAGAAGGGAATATATGGACATTTTGGACAAGTTTTTGCAAATATCTTTGACAAAAATGATCAGTAAGCAACCAACACTCAAACTGTGATCATTTTCACCAAAGAGAAGTTTAGAACATAGTTTTCAAGAAAAATAGATGAGATTTTCGAAAAACACACAACATTTTGAAGTTGAAAACTAGTAGCAATCAGATGTGCACGACTTAAGCAATGTTTCGAGAATCCAAGATATTTAGCTCACTCCTTAGGTCACAAAAGTGTCTCTCATCAAGGGGTTTGGTGAAGATATCCGCCAATTGCTTCTCACTTCTAACATGAGAGATAACGATATCTCCCTTGATAGAGTGGTCTCGCAGGAAATGGTGACGGATGTCTATGTGTTTGGTTCTAGAATGCTCGACGGGGTTGTGAGCAATCTTGATGGCACTCTCATTGTCACATAGGAGAGGAATATGGCTCAGATTGTAACCATAATCCCTAAGAGTTTGTCGCATCCAAAGAAGCTGCGCACAGCAACTTCCGGCTGCAACGTACTCCGCTTCGGCTGTGGAAAGGGCAATGGAGTTTTGTTTCTTGGAAGACCACGCAACCAAGGACCTGCCAAGGAATTGGCATGTCCCGGATGTGCTCTTCCTATCTACCCTACAGCCCGCATAATCCGCATCGGAATAACCGACAAGATCAAACTTGGATCCTTTAGGATACCAAAGACCTAGATTAGGAGTGTGAACTAAATACCTAAGGATCCTCTTAACCGCTGTCAAGTGACACTCTTTTGGAGTGGCTTGGAATCGAGCACACATGCACACACTAAGCATAATGTCGGGTATAGAAGCACAAAGATAAAGCAAAGAGCCAATCATAGAACGGTATACCTTTTGGTCCACGCTCGCTCCTTCTTCGTTTAGTCCTAGATGCCCGTTTGTTCCCATAGGTGTCTTGATGGGCTTCGCCTTCTCCATGCCAAACTTCTTGAGAATGTCATGAGTGTACTTGGTTTGGCATATGAAGGTCCCTTCCTTGAGTTGCTTTACTTGGAAACCTAGGAAAAACTTCAACTCCCCCATCATAGACATCTCAAATCTCTCCGTCATGATTTTGGAAAACTCATCACAAAAAGTCTTGTTAGTAGAACCAAATATGATATCATCAACATAAATTTGGCATACGAACAAGTCATTATCAAAATGCTTAGTGAAGAGAGTATAATCGGCTTTCCCAATCTTAAAACCATTTTGAGTGAGAAAATCCCTAAGGCAATCATACCAAGCTCTAGGTGTTTGTTTGAGGCCATAGAGAGCCTTACACAACTTGTAGACGTGATAGGGATGCTCTTCATCTTCAAATCCGGGCGGTTGCTCCACATACACTTCCTCCTTGATTGGACCGTTGAGGAATGCACTTTTCACATCCATTTGATATAACTTGAAATCATGGTGAGTAGCAAAGGCCAATAATATGCGAATAGATTCAAGCCTAGCTACAGGAGCAAAGGTTTCATCGAAATCCAAACCTTCGACTTGAGCGTATCCTTTTGCTACAAGTCTTGTCTTGTTTCTTGTTACTACCCCGTGTTCATCTTGTTTGTTACGGAACACCCACTTGGTTCCAACAACATTTGCATTTGGTCTTCTCACGAGTTCCCACACCTTGTTCCTCTTGAAGTTGTTGAGCTCTTCTTGCATCGCCATTACCCAATCCGGGTCTTGTAGAGCTTCTTCTACTTTCCGTGGCTATAGAGAGGAAACAAAGGAATAGTGTTCACAAAAGTTAGCCATACGTGAGCGAGTAGTTACCCCTTTGGAGATGTCTCCAAGTATGTTGTCAATGGGATGGTCCCGTCTAACGCTTTGACGAACTCTTGGGTGTGGTGGTTGAGCTTCTCGATCATTATCTTCATTTTGATCATTTTCTTGATCCCCCCCTTGATCCAAGCCTCCTCCTTGATTTTGATCTTGTTGAGATTCATCTTGAGGGTCTTGATCTTGTTCATGTGGGGGATTTGCATCTTCTTCGCTTGCTTGAAAATCATTTGGATCATGTGGTCGCACATCTCCAAGTGCCATTCTCCTAAGTGCTTCTTGTGGAGTCTCCTCTTGATCTAGCACACACTTATCAACTTGCTCTACTTGAGAGCCATTAGTCTCATCAAACACTACGTCATGTGCTACTTCAACAATCCTAGAGGACTTGTTGAAGACACGATAGGCGTAGGTGTTTGAGTCATAGCCAAGCAAGAAACCTTCATTGAATTTTGAAGCGAACTTCGAATTCCTAGGCTTCTTGTTGAGAATATAGCACTTGCTCCCGAAAACACGAAAGTATGAGATGTTGGGTTTGTTACCGGTTAGGAGTTCGTATGAGGTCTTCTTCAAGAGTCGATGAAGATACAACCGGTTTATGGCATGGCAAGCGGTGTTAACCGCTTCCGCCCAAAACCAGTCAGACGTCTTGTACTCATCAAGCATCGTCCTTGACATCTCAATTAGAGTCCTATTCTTCCTCTTCGCTACTCCATTTTGTTGAGGGGAGTAGGGAGCGGAGAACTCATGCTTGATTCCTTCTTCATCCAAGAAGTCTTCAACTTGAGTGTTCTTGAACTCCGTCCCGTTGTCGCTCCTAATCTTCTTGATTCTTAAGGAGAACTCGTTTTGAGCTCTCCTCAAGAACTTCTTGAGAAATCCTTGGGTTTCACCTTTGTCATGCAAGAAAAATACCCACGTGAAGCGAGAAAAATCATCAACGATAACTAGATCATACTTGTTACCGCCAATGCTAATGTAGGCGATCGGTCCGAATAGGTCCATGTGTAGTAGCTCCAAGGGTCTTGAGGTTGTCATGATGTTCTTGGATGGATGTTGAGCTCCTACTTGCTTTCCGGCTTGACATGCGCTACATGGTCTATCTTTCTCAAAGACAACATCTTTTAGTCCACGGATATGATCCCCCTTAAGAAGTTTTTGCAAGTTTCTCATACCAACATGGGCTAGCCATCGGTGCCATAGCCATCCCATGTTAGTTTTCTCCATTAAGCACGTATCAAGTTGGGCTTTATCCGTGGAGAAATCCACAAGATAAAGCTTTGCCTTGAGTACGCCCTTAAAGGCGATTGAGTTGTTGCATCTTCTTAAGACGGTCACACCGTTGTTAGTTTTTTTTTTTTTTTTTTTTTGAACACACGGGGCAGCTCACCCGGATACTGTTAAGAAGAAGGGTGAGACACCTGCGTCCGGGAGGAATCGAACCCAGGTGGGTAGCTCTCACACCTGGAGTAGCTAGCCATCCGGCCACAGGCCGGTTCTCCACACCGTTGTTAGTGAAAAGACAATCATAACCATTATCACATAATTGAGAAATAGACAAGAGGTTGTAATCAAGTGAATCAACATGAAGTACATTGTAAAGAGTGTGTTTTGAGGAGATAGCAATTTTACCGGTGCCAAGGATTTTTCCTTGGCTATTATCCCCAAAGAAGATTCCTTCACTAGGATCTTCATTCTCCTTGTACTCTACAAACATCTTCCTCTCTCCGGTTATATGATTAGTGCATCCACTGTCAAGAACCCAATTTGATCCACCGGAGGAGTATGCCTACAAAAGAGTTATGCCTTTCCTTTAGGTACCCAAACGGAGTTGGGTCCTTTGATGTTAGTCACAAGACATTTGCGCACCCACACGCAAGGCTTTGGGCTCTTGCGGAGTGGCCCAACATATCTAGCATAAGTCTTGCCAAATTTGTTCCTCAATAAAACATAAGAAGCATCAAAGTCATGAAACAAAGAATGAGGTTCATTTTTAGGCATATAAGATGTTGAGACAATGTTCTTTCATTTATCTTGGGTGGATGAACCTTCCTTGACAAAAACAATCAAGTCTTTGTTATTCTTGGGTACTTTGGCATTTTGCCTCCGCTCCCGAGAATAACCAATACCATCCTTGACATGGGGAGGTCTCACATTAGTGTATGCGCTACGTGCATAGGCCACCTTCTCCTTGTCAAAGATGCCACCTTTTGGTGCTTGCTTGTTTTGTGCCAAGTTAAGTTCATCCTTAAGTTTTAGGATCAAGCTTGAGCACATGCAAGTGTGAACTTCCTCGGATGAAATCTTTTGAGAAGATCAGCTCTTTGAGGAAGAAGGTGCATTGATCTTAAGTGACTCAACCTTTGTCTCTAGAATCTTGTTAACCTTTGTTAAGTTAACAAGTTCATCATTGAGCTCAACGGTCTTGTCCTTAAGATTTGATCATGCTTCCTTGCTCATGGCAAGGTCATGCTCCAATGCATTGCTTCTTTCTCTCTCGCGCTCGAGGAGCTCCTCAAGCTCTTGACATCTTGCCAATTTTTGGATGAGCATGCCCTCTTGACGCTCAAGGAGATCCTCCTTCTCTGAGATTTCATCCATAAAAAAGTTCATCTTTCTCATGGCACTCTTACTTAAGCCTTTAAGCATGGATTCAAGTTCACTATCACTATCAAGTTCATCACAAGAAGTTATAGAGGGAGTGGGTTTAGATTTGACCTTTTTCCTTCCCTCCTTTGCCATGAAACATGTGGACTTGAAATCATCAAGGTTGGGGAAGAGCTTGCTTGCACTTGAGCTCTTTCCGATGGCAATGGTTGCCACCTTCTCTACATCGTCGGAAGATGAGTCTTCATTTGAGTCCCATTATCTTCCAAGGTGGGCATGTCCCGATGGCTTCTTCTTCTTGAAGAGCTTCTTATCTTGGGTCTTGCCCTCCTTCTTCTTGCTTTCATTATATGGGAAATCCGCAATGAAGTGCCCATGTTCACCACACTTGTAGCAAGTCTTCTTCTTTAACTTCTCCTTGCTCTTGCCTTCTTGGTGATAGCCTCCCTTCTTCCTTCTCATCATCCTTCTAAACTTGTTGACGAATAAAGCTTCTTCCTCATCGGAGTCCATGCTCTCATCATCACTTGCATCTTCATTGTAGGATGTGGAAGTTGCTTTGAGGGCTATGTCTTTCTTCTTTGATGAGGCAAGCTTTTGGAGATCGTTCTAGAACATAGCTTCCTTCTCCATCATCTCATTGTTGATTATCCTCCCAAGCACTTCTTCCGGAGTCATCTTGGTGTAGTCGGGGCTTTCACGGATCAAGGAGCAAAGAGCGATGTTTCGAGGCATGAATGCCCGAAGCATCCTCTTCACCACTTCATGGTCCGTCCATCGAGTGCTTCCATAGGCACGAATCTTGTTCACGAGCACCTTGAGGCGGTTGTACATGTATTGGGGCGACTCACCATCCATGATGGTAAATCTCCCAAGCTCTCCTTCGATCATCTCAATCTTCGCCTCCCGGATGACTCGGTTGCCCTCGTGCGCCGTCTTGAGTGTATCCCAAATATCTTTGGCCACTTCCAAACCTTCGACTCGGTTGAATTCATCCCGAGTCAAAGATGAGGTTATGACTCCCACGGCTTGAGCATTGTGATGAAGTAGGATAGCTTGTTGTGGAGTGACGTCTTCCTCATTCCTTGGCATATGAACTCCGGTTTGCACAATCTGCCACAAACTAGGATTCAAAGAGATTAAATGCATCTTCATATTTTGTTTCCACATTGAATAGTCATTTCCATCGAATTGAGGAGGTTTGCCAAGTGGAATAGACAAATAGTGATTGTTAGCATGAAGACGATCATAATCAAAGTGAGTTTGAGTATAGTCATCGTTACTCTTCTCCTTCTCTTTGTTGATCTTGGGTTGTTTCCCTAGCTTCTCCCAAAGCTTCGCCTTGAGTTGGCGAGTTTCTTCGTCGTCCTTCGGATCATCAAGAAGAACGTCGTAGTTCTTGTCAATTGAGCCTTCACCCTCGACATATGAGGTATCATCCTTGTTCCTTTCTTCCGCCATCGATTCTCCGAGATGTTAGTCTCTTCCGGAGAAACCTGCTCTAATACCAATTGAAAGGCGGCCTAGAGGGGGGTGAATAGGCGATAATTGATAATTTAAACTTAAATCGGAGTTCTGAAAACAGAGAAGTCGGACTTGTCTGACTTCTAGTCGGACTTGTCTGACCTAAGTCGGACAAGTCTGACCTGGGTTGGATAAGTCCGAGATTACCTGCACGATCAGACCAAAAATCCAATTTTTAAGCGATCTAGTGAGAGATATCGATCCCTAGCAGTTCTACACGAAGTATGGAGTAGAAAGAAAGCTGAGGGAGAGATAGCACGCGGAAAAACACTAGAATCAAAACTTGAGAGAACGAAAGAACAACAAGAGACAAACGATTTTATCCCGAGGTTCGGAACCACAAAGGATCCTACGTCCCCGTTGAGGAGTCCACAAGGGACCAGGCCTTCTCTAGCCTTCCCCTCACGAGTTGCCACAAGGGCCAACTCCCGATCTTCCACTATCACAAAGATTGTTACAAACTACCCGATTACAAGAGATCACAAAGAAATCGCGGGGCGACGCCTAACCGTCTAGGGGAGAACCCCAAGAGCAACAAACACGCAACCACTAAGAAACTTAGCGAATCACACGTTGCTCAACCCCTCAACAAACCGTTTCTCCCAATCCTCACAAAGCACTCTTCACTCTCTCAAAAAATCGAATTTGGGCTCTAGAGGTGAAGAACAAGTGGAGAGAGGTTCTTGAGTTCAAATGGGCGTTCAGAACTATTTTGGGGTGTTAGGCGTAGTTGGTGGGTCGAAACCACCACCTATTTATACTCCAAAAAGTCATTAGAGCCGTTTGACACATCCCGCGTCGGACATGTCTGACACAATGTCGGACATGTCTGACCTCAAAGGTCAGGCCTTTCACTTCAGACTTGTCTGACCAAAACCACTTCAGACATGTCTGACATACAATCTCGGACATGTCTGAAATTCTGCAGATAGACCTCGGACAAGTCTGACTCTCTGGGACTTAGAAAATTTTTCTTAGTCCCTGGGAACAGATCTATTTCGAACATGTCCGACCCCCAGGTTCGGACAAGTCCGAAACTTCACTGGAACTCTCACTGGAACCTTTCCAGTGCCAATTCGGACAAGTCTGACTTACATATTCGGACATGTCCGAATTCCAACAGAGTGAATTGGGACATGTCTGACATCACAAGTCAGACAAGTCCGCCCAAGCCACAAGGGCCCTACTAAAATCTTCTACTAAGGGGTTGAGCACCCGAATGACTCACTAAGTGTCTACGCGTCGTGTCCCTCTTAATAGTACGGTTTTTCCTACGACTCAAGGAGAAAATAGAAAATCCTATTTCTATTCTTCTTCGCCACAACTTTTCTCCTTTTGCCTTCTTTCTTCAAAGCTCCATTTCGTACTCCGGATCTGCACTCATGCTCAACCAAGTCCATTAGCACTTTAATGGTTCATCATCAATCCACCAAAACCCACAAGGGACCTAGATGCACTTACAGCGGGCCACGTGATAGTTCTGGTGCCTTTCCCTGCGAGGAAGTGGGCCTAGCCCCGAGGTTCCGATTGGCCACGTGGTAGCCCTGGAGCCCGCCTGAGCGGGGAGGCAAGGGTCCAGTTCTGCCGGGCACGCGGTAGTGCGGGAGCTTACCCCGGCGGAGAGGAAGGATCTGGTCCTCCCCTCCACGACGTGGCAGCCTCAGATTCGTCCTCTCAAGTAGAGGTCGAGTCCTTAGTCGTTTTCTCTTTGTGTGCGGGGGTACCCGGTCTGTGGGGTACCGACACCTTTGGAGTCATGTTTAATTTTGTATACCTATTTACAGCCTACTTTTTTGTCTCCATTAGGAATCTCAACTAAATCCCAGACTTTGTTTATTTCCATAGACCTCATTTCATCCTCCATGGCTTTACGCCATTCAGATGATTGAGGATTTCTCATAGCTTCTTCAAATGTGGTGGGATCACCCTCCATTTGAATTGCCTCACTCAAGTAGATCTCATAATTGTCCGGGATGTCTGATTTTCTTTCTCGTTGAGATCTTCTTAATTGCACATTATCCTCATTTTGAGGTTGTTGTTGCTCTTCATTATTAGTGACAACGGGCTGAAAATGCTCAACCTCCATTAATAATTCTGTTGTCAATAGAGAACTAACAACGGGTGTTGAATCATTACCAATAGGCACTAATGATTCAACAACTGTAGGTAATGAGAAATATAGTTCTTGAATCATAGGAGTGGGTATATAAACCCGCTTCTCTTCAAGATTAATTTCTCGTCTTACCGTACTCCTCCTGATCATCTCATCCTCTAAAAACACGGCCTACCTTGTTTCTACAAACTTAGTGTATCATTCTGGACAATAGAAACGATATCCCTTACTCTTTTCTGCATAGCCAATAAAATGGCAACTTACTGTCTTAGAATCCAACTTACCAATATTTGGGTTAAACAATTTTGCCTCAGCAGGACAGCCCCATATATGCATATAACTTAACGAGGGCTTACGTCTTGTGCACAACTCATACGGTGTTTTGGGCACCGACTTAGTAGAAACCCGATTTAGCACATGAATGGCGGTTTTTAATGCCTACATCCATAAGCTAATCGACAAATCTGATTGACTTAACATGGATCTAACCATATCCATTAGCGTACGGTTGCGCCGTTCCGCTACTCCATTTTGCTGAGGCTCGTCCGGTGTGGAATACTGGGCGACTATGTCATTTTCCTGTAGGAACCGAGCAAACGGTCCAGGAACTTGGCCATACGGGATATGACGACCATAGTACTCACCACCACGATCGGATCTTACCACTTTAATCTTAATATTGTGCCGATTTTCAACTTCAGTCTTAAATATCTTAAATTTATCCAACGCTTCAGAGCGTTCTTTAATTGGATAAATATAACCATAGCGAGAATAGTCATCCGTGAAGGTTATGAATGAATCAAAACCATCAACAGATACTACGGGAAAAGGATCACAAATGTCCGTATGAATTAATTCCAAAATTTCCGCAATGCGTATGGCACCTTTCTTAATTTTCTTAACAAATTTTCCCTTAATGCAGTCTATGCATTCTTCTGAATCCAAAAAATCCAAATGGGGAAGAATCGATTGTGAAATCAATTGTTCAATTCTCCCCCTCGAAATATGTCCTAAGCGACAATGTCATAATTTCGAAGATATTTCGGAATTGATTCTCTTACGCTTACCCTGATGTGAGGAAAACTGATTGTCGCTTACAACATTAACATCATCATGCATAGATAATAAGTATAGCATGCCTTGTCTTATGGCAACACCAACCATCTTATTATCATGCTTAATTATACATCTGTCTTTGCCAAACTGGCAAACATAACCATCATCATCTAAACATGACACTGAGATGAGATTTCTACTTAAAAAGAGTACATATAATACATCCTGAAGTGTAAGTACAAAGCCATTACTTAAAACTAATGGATAATCTCCAATGGCTTTCACTTCAGCTTCATGGTCATCAGCAACTTTAATGGCCCTTTCCCCTCTTTCTAGGGTCCTCCTCATATTTAACTCCTGCAACGAATTACAAACGTGCACAGTGGCACCTGAGTCAATCCACCAAGAAGATGGTGTATAATCTAAAAGCAGAGATTCATCAACAAAGGTCACAAAGTCATTACCATTTTTGCAACACCATTTAAGGAAGTCAATGCAATCCTTCTGATGGTGACCTTTGTCTAAACAAAAGCAACACTCATCTTTATCCACTTTCACATCCTTATTATAAAGATGGCTTTGTGGAAATTTACCCTTATCTTTATCATGGTGAGAAGAACCATGATACTTAAAAGATTGCTTAGAAGAATAATTCTTTTTAGCCTTACCTTTTCTGTTCACGTAATTAATAGCATCATAACCGTGAAAGGAATTAATCCTCTCTTCCTCCTGAACACACATAGGCATGAATTTTCTATGTTCCATAGTTCAGGTTGAGAGTTGTAGTTGATGACAAAAGTCTCAAATTCCTTAGGAAGTGAGACAATGGTGAGATGCACAATGAACTCATCTTTAATCTCCAAATCCATAGGCTTAAGCTTTGCAGCCATATTTGTCATCCTTAAGATGTGCTCACGCATACCACCTCCATGATACTTTTCAGTAACAAGCATCTTGATAAGAGTGCTTGCAGTGGCCTTAGAAGAACTAATAAACTGATTCTCTATCCTTTGGAGGTATTCAGCAGTAGTTTCACATTCAAGGATTACTCCGTGAATGGCCTCAATGATAGTGCCCTTAATAACCATCAAACATTTCCTGTTTGATTTCTTCCACTTATAACAATCAATGTCATAAGCCAATAACTCAGTAGTATATTCCTTTGTCCTCACAGCAAAGACTTTCTGAGTTTCATCAACATCTCTTACTGGTTCAACCGGTGCAACCGGATATGGAGTAGTGAGAGCCAAGTCTATCTCAGAGACTGCTAAAGCAATCTCAACTTCTCTCGTCATGTCCTATAATTGCTACTATTGAGTGGATCAATATAAGCGATGAAACTCAGTGTTGAATTAGCATTGTAGGAACCTTCATAATCAAAAACCAAAATCAAGAAGAATGCATAGATGTTAACCAAAAGAAAATGATGAGTTTTATCTTTCACTTTGGTTACTCGACCAAAACTCAACATTTGAGAATAACTGAAAATCAACATAGTAATTTATCTTTCGCTTTGGTTACTCGACTAAATTACTATGTTCTTACAAAAAGAATGTCATTAATGTCTTTCGCTTTGGTTACTCAGCCAATAATGACATTAAAACTTAACATTGAAGAACAACTGAAATACATAGTAATTTATCTTTCGCTTTGGTTACTCGACCAAATTACTATGTACTTAGAAAGAAAAATGTCATTAATGCCTTTCGCTTTGGTTACTCGGCCAATAATGACATTAATATATCTTAAAAATATGAAAATTCTATCTTTCACTTCGGTTACTCAATAGAATTTAATGCAACTTAAATTGACATAGCAATTTATCTTTCGCTTTGGTTACTCGACCAAATTGCTATGACAATATAAACTTAATTCACGGCAGAAGCTTAATTTAATAAGCAAACTTAATTGTATAGCACGGACTAGTCCGCACATGGCCGGACTAGTCCGAACTCTTACAACATGGTTTTCGGACTAGTCCGGTCCATGCGCCGGACAAGTCCGGTTTCATAAAAAATATTTGATCCGTTCTTTATTGAACTTTTTGAGTTTGGTCCGTACTATTCCGGACTAGTACGACCAACCTCGGAAAAGTTTCATATAAAAACCCGGAAAATGTCGAAATATCCAAAAAGGAATCTTAATCTTACCATCTTACCAAAACAACTTAATTTTTACAATGGATTTCAATCCAAAGTGCTTAATTGGTTTTCAATCAGATGAACGCGTCAAAACGCACTGATCCGAAAACCTAACCACTTTACTATGGCACACCGGACTAGTCCGACCTTTAGACCGTACAAGTCCGGATCTTCAAAACTTTCAGCAAAAAACTTCAATCAAAACTCAATTCGAAATGATTAGTGGTCTAAACGGCTCTCATACCATTGTTAAAAATCAAGAGAGAGCACAAAGATCAAATAGCCACTAAATCATCTCGAATTACATAGAGAAATCTGATTACAAGATGAACACCAAGTACTATCTCTCAAATAGCACAAGAACACTAATAATACCTTCTCCTCCATCTTTGTTGTTGCTTGACGATGCGGCCATCTAGCCAACAAGGCGAGGCCGCAAGAAGAACGACGAGAGGCGTTTCCCCTTGTTCTCCTCTTGATATGTTTATCGGATTCTGAGTGGGTTAGAGTGTTCAAGTGTGTATGAGTGTATGTCTTAAACATTCCTTGATCATACACTTGACCCTCTTTTTATAGTTGACCAAGAGACACAAGAGGAGGCCTCCTACCCTTAGGAATCATTGAGTCTCCCGATCAGAGACTCAAAATTCGGTGGGTTGTGTCCTTTCAATTAGAACACATGTCAATTTCGAGTTCAAACTGACAGTTACTGAAAAATCGGACTAGTCCGTATAGGGTCCGGACTAGTCCGATTACCCTTACTGGACAAAATCGGACTAGTCCGGTCTTAACTGGACTTGTCCGGTTACTTCCAACAACTTAGAGCAAGTATAATGAGCCTAGCTAGTCAGCGGGCTGAAGATTATTCCACATCACCAAAATCTTGATCGGAAGAATGAGAAGATATGAGAGAGAGAGAGAAATGAGCGTGCGGTTAGTTAGCGGTTTGGTTGAATCGCAGCACGTATCATCTCATATGTACTGTATCTGGATAGACCACGACTAGCAAAGACCGTCGACCGAATCTCCAGGCAGCATTAGGCGCCAAGTATCTGGGAGGGGTGATTGACGAAATCAACGTCGACCTAAGCCAACAACATTAATTTAGGTATCAAATTGTTACCGGAGGGCGACGGGTGATTGTGAAGGCCTTGTAACCAAACAGCAAACCTGCTTGCAAAATATTCTTCTACTTATATACTCCCTCTATTCTGAAATAAATGATGTTCAAAATAACAAATTTATTTTAAATTAGACTAGATGTTTTCCTAAACATCATATATTTCAGAATGAAAGGAGCATAAAAAAAATCCTAAACATCATATATTTCAGAATGAAAGGAGCATAAAAAAAACCTTTCTTCCATGAATGGAAGAACCGCGTGGCTGTCGTTGCATTGCTGAGGAGGTCCAAAACCAAAAGCAAAGACATCCACTACTCCCTGAAGTGGGGAGCAAGCTGAAATGCATTCAGCTCATGTCCACTAGCTACCACCAGCCCCTGTGATGTGCTGCACTGGCTACTACATACGTCACGTAGCAAGGTCATCTTCTTTCCTCAGGGCGCCGTTACAAGGTCCCTTTCAGGTCTATCATCGACGTTTCAGGAGCTGTGAATGATGGATGGTTGAGCAGAAACAGGTAGTACATCAATCACCCTTGGCCACGAACTGCAAATTGGAGCACCAGAGACTAATTTGGGGGGAGAGAATTAAAGGAGACGGAAACTAGAACCGCCTCTGGGATGACTTGAAAAAGACTGGAAATGATACACTTGACAATAGTTTCACGAGTACGACATCGACCTGATTCACTGAATATTCATCCAAATTAACCTCAAAGGACTGTATCAGAAAACATTCCTTCCTTTTTTTAGGGAAGACATAGCATTCTTTTCGGTTACATGGTTCAGTATCTGCATTGATCACGGTGGATGGATATCTTCCATCAGATCTTGAAGAAACCAAATGGTTGACAGAAGCAAGAAAGTTCAGGTCATTTCAGAGGTGCGAGAATGAAACCTGTCTATGTCAATTTCCTTTTAACATGGTATAGCTGTTACTTTCAAACTACTCCCTCCATCCCCGTGAACTTATCGCTTTGTAGTTCAAAAATAAACTACAAAGCGACAAGTTTATGAAGACGGAGGGAGTACAGTACTATAAAAAAAATCGTAATTGGATTTCTCGTGTACCACTCATGGGCTTTATGAGTGCCACCAAAAATACTAGAGTAAGTGGATCCTCTTTTCTCGATAGGTTGGACCAACAAGGGCAGATATACATTTATTACAGTAGCTTTCAGTGGATACCAGATCAAAAGACACGGGCCTGATTTGATATAACGAGTACTGTACTGTTCTCCTACTGCTGTATGTACAGAAGCAAAGTAGGCCGCGGCGTCTCTAAACACCGAAGCTACAAGAACGCTCATTGAGGTACTCCCTCCGTTTCGTTTTAATTGTCGTTAGGACAACCTTCATTAGTTCATTTCTAGTTCATTTGGTTGTCTGAAACGACAATTATTTCAGAACGGAGGGAGTAATAAGCAGCCTTAATTTGACCGAAGCACTTAATTACCAGAACCGGTCCTTGTTCACCGACAGGTAGCCAGACATTACCTTTCCTCCGGTGTTTCTCATCCCATCGATTAGGTAGCACCAAGTCGAGCCCAGAGCTCCAACGAAGAAGTCTGCTTCGTTGGCCATCATGAAATTGACAAGGGCATTGTTCGTGCTAGTCTCACGGCCCAAACTAGCCTCGTACATTGCCATGCTCATATTGTTGTTGTCGCCTTGGCGCGAGACGTTCGTGAAGTAAAAATTCCAACCGGGGTAATTATTAGTCCGTTCAATAACCTCCTGCATTGTAGTGGCGCGTCAAGTTCTTCTATGGCCTGGCACTGCAGAAACTGCTATGTATGTATACACTGAGAAATTGACTTGCCTGCATTTCAGTAGAAAGCCAGATGTTCTTGAGACTTGGAAAACGTTTGCGGAGGTTTCCAGCCAGCTCCATGTATTCCTCGAAGCTAACCACTTCCATTTCGCAAGCTTTGTCGCCCATCCTTACATGCATGCTAAGAAGAGGCCGAGGTATATATGGTTTGTGGTCAGACCACACAAGCCGTTCAATATCAGATTCCGTTCTAGTAGTACCAATTACCTGCAATCGTTTAAATATTTTAGATGATTACTTCAAGAAAGTAATGCCAGTGGTGATGCAGTTATCATATCTGGATGGTTATTGATCAGACAAAACATGATGCGGCACAACGGTTGATGATAAAGTACCAGTTTTCAGATTGTTCGGACCTTAGGTGAACTATTCTGAATACTTTCCAGAACCAACTTTGCTGCTTGCAGACCAAATGCAGAGTGCCGAGCCACATTCAGTAGCTCACACATGTACTCTGTTTGGAACCTCATAAGGTATCTTGTAGCCTTCACGCAAGTTAAGCACAAGGTGAGATGCAAACAACAACACCACGAACATACAAGGTGCAGGAATGGTACAGCTGAATGATTCATATATATAACGAAGACCCCATATATAAAAAACTCGTTAAAGTGAACAAAGTTTTTTACTAATTGATGTTTGGTGATTATAATGCAGATGTGCACCTGTGCTAACCACCACCTCAGATCCATTTTACGATGATTTGTAACTAGTTTCCCACGTATCTCTGTTGTTGGTTGCATATGCTTCCAAGGTTCCCCCCACAGCCTGCAGTAGAAGTAGGTATTACTGAACTGAATTATGTTCGGGCATAGTATGAATAGCATGCAAGCCCAAAGAATTAACAAGCAAATTTGGATTTATTACAACGGAGCCAACTTGTAAACTGTAAAGAACCGGAAAAGGGAAATATTGCCGGAACTAATCAGCTTAACCAATATAGTGCATGGCAACGAAAACACTGAAATGGTGGTACCTAGGTATCTGCCCAACCCATATTTTCTTGGAGGTATAGTTCTGCCTTACTGTTACAGTATCATCGGCCCAAGAGGCATTGCTTTGCATGAGCTCGAAAGCCCGGTTCCGGCACTCTGCAGATGTCTCGGGAAAGAAGTAACAGGACCAGCTAGATCTCGAGACACCTAAAAAGACAACTAATTTTTAAAGCTCAGTATGCATCGTGTGGTAGTACAAACAAAATCAGTAATTAAGCAGAGGGTATTGAAAGCAGGGGCTATCGTCTATCACCTTTGCAACCGTCGTGATCAGCCCGGTTGTAGTAATTGGTAACTAGAATCCTGTTCTCATTCATGGCAATGGCAAGAAGTCCTGACATTCCAGCTATCTGCCCACCGATACCAAATCCAGGTAGCCTCTCCCAGTCTGCAACGAGAAACCGCAATCTTGGATCCCTGCAGTTCGGCGGATGCTGATGAACCCATATGTCTCTCTGCACTCGTCTGGTCAACGGATAGTTCTCTTCGTCTGATCCTACAATCTTAATTTGTGTTTGGTCGTACTTCTGACGTTAGAATTACTAACTCGCAAAAAGTGAAACGTGATCAACGAAACCGTTGCAGATTTTCAGTGAAGTTTAGTACGACGTACGTACCCACGGAGGATAGTTCTTATTATCCGCGGCGTTTGAATTTGAATTTGGAATGACCTGCTCCCCGTTTTCCGCGTAAGTTTGGTTTTTGAACAGTTGGAGTCCGAGCGACCCTTTCCACGGCGTCCAAGGAGGAAACGTAGCACCATTATTATCCCCGTAGCTGTCGAACTTGTTGTTTCTTCGCACGTTAAGCCTGCAGTTATCCAGATGAGGCGGGCGCGGCGGCGGCGGCGGCGGCGGTGCTCCGGAAGAACTCGTACGAACATCGTCTCTGCTGGTGGTGGTGGTATGGAGCAGAGTGCTCCTCCAAGCGTTGTACAGGCGCGTTACGCTGTGCTCGGCGATCGTGTGCTCATCATTCCTCTTGTTGGTCTTTTGTTGCGCGGGACTTAATTCATCTCGCTTTGTAGGCCCATCTGCTAGCTCCAAAGAACGTACAGTAGTTGTTATAGAATGGCAGGCATGATGGATGATACAGCATAACGATAGAGAATACTGAATTGTACAAGTTGCAGTCTAGCAGAGATGAAAATACCATGAGCATGATGATTACCAGGATGAATCACTGTAGAAGAATTCCATACGATTGCTCGCCGCAGCGGTGGATCGCTTGATCGGCTCTGCTGCAGGTGCAGCAGGACGTGGTGCGGCGGGAGGGCGACACCAAAGAGAAAGAGATACATGATGCATACGCCACAGAAGAAACCCGTGAGCCATGATCTACAGGGAGCAGAGCTCCCAACAACCAGCAGAGCCTTGGTAGAAATGGCCCTCTCAAGGCTGCTGTTTCCTTTGTTGTTGGGTCCATCAACCTCCATCCTGACTCTGATTCTGTAATGGGGTTCTCCGCGGTTTTGTTCTCTCGGCACTGGAACTGGAAGTGGCCCATCTTTTGTTTTGATTGATTTTTACCATATTTTGATTTTTGAAAAGGCGAAACTGTACGTTCTGGGAGAGCGGCGGAAAATCCGTGCAACGTTGCTTGAAAGCAGGACGGACGAGTAGTAGAAACGAAACGAAGCCGCGAGGGATTCGAGGCGGATGGAGAGTTGGAGACTGTTACATAGCTGGCCTTGCATGTCATTGTCAGTGATGCATGCCGGCCGCATTTGCATGCGTGGTGGGCAAGGAGCCGTGACGTGACGGAACGAACGCGGTGTCCTCCAGCCCAAGGCCAGCTATGTATTTTGTTGGTGCATACTGACATGAACCCAGCCAGAACGTTCGTTGCTGCTGAGTTTTCACGCCACAAATGGCATCCCTTCTGTAAGTACGTACTCCGTATTACCAGAACAACCAGATGAACCTATATATCGTGTTTAATGATGGCAGCTGCTGACTGCTGAGTCATAGTGTGTGCATCTCGCAACGTCATCAACTACTTTCTGGACGGAGGGAGTACGATGGTATCCGTGACGGCAAAGCAAAGTGAAGAAGCGGGCTCCGTTGGGTTGGGTTGGGTTGGGTTCGCTGGTTTCGTCGTTGCTCCCTTCTCCCGGGCAGGGCAATCCTTGTGGCCCAGAGCCTCCATTCTCTCCCCACACTCCAGCCCAGTTTCTACCCAGGATAAAAGGCCCAATCCAATACCGTATCTGTATGTACGTACCTGCCAAATATGATGATGCGTCCAAACACCAAAATAATCATGCTTGTATATTATTCATTGATCTTTACTTACCTGGACATTGCAGAGGCATGATTAACCTTGACAGTAGTATATTAGTACGCATGCATGGATGTGCTGGTGATGTCCAGCTCTGCAGTACATACACCATGCATGATGAACGTCACTGCCAAGAGGAAGAGGAACCAGCTGCGTCATCTGAAAACGTCATTATTCCACTTGTTTACGCGTACTAACGTTATCGTATTTGTCAGCATTTCATACATTATCAGGCTCCTCTTTCCGTACCGTAACAGCGTACTAAAGTTGCAATCTATTTTAATAATAAGTCGGACGGAGCCAGACAGTTTTTGACTTAAATACTGTGGTAGGAGTAGTATAAGATGCATCCAGTACTCGAGGCGATGAAAAGAAACGAATCATATCGGTCCAGGCTAGACATGCTTGCGCTTCCAGACATTATCCATGCAGACAATGCTGCATGCCCAGGCGATAATCATGATGCGTGACAGCTGCTCGTGGAACAACGACAATCATGTTGGGCGATCGAAGCCAAGGCATCACAAACAGCTCCAAAGCAACCGGTCTTTTCTTCTTTCTGCTTCGTCTTCCTCAGGGGCCAGCAGGGCCCAGGCAGGCTCGCGCGCGCGTGGCTCCCCAATCAACTTTCACATTGTGTTCTCCTGCAGCACAAACGGGCCGGGAGACGCTCTGAACAACCGACACAAGCTAACGGTGAAGAGTGAGCTCACTGACACATCACGATCAACGAAGCGAGTTAGCTCACTGGAACGCAACTGCAGCAGATACGCACAGCCAAAGCTAGCCCTCTCTTATTAATTACTCCCTCCGTTCTGAAATAATTGTCGTTTCAGACAAACAAATGAACTAGAAATGAACTAACAAAGGTTGTCCTAACGACAATTAAAATGAAACGGAGGGAGTACTCCCATGCTGCTCGCTCGGCTGTTTGCCGCCACCATCCTCAACCGCAACGTCAGTTGCCATCTCACATCGAGCACATGAACACCTTCATCACCAAACAGGATTAATGCCCAGTGACCTGTGCAACCAAACCAGCGCGCATTCAAAGCTAGAGAACGAGCAAGCGACGAGCTGCCTGCGTCTCCGGCCGATCGTCGTGAACGTGATGGGGAGCCATGCCCTGTCCATGCAGGTGCCATGGCTGCCTTCCTCCTTGGTGCAGTGCAGTGCAGTTCAGCCTACGCAGTGTGCTGCTTCCTCTGTCCAACGTACAGGGTACAGCTCCACTGCCTCTCACAAGAACAGCTGAAGAGAAGAGGAACAGCGCTCGTCGTCCACCGCAGCTGACAAGGCGAGCAGCCGAAGAGAGGACTGCATGCGTCGGCACATTGTCAGGGGTGCCTGGGAAGGAAACCGGAAACGGCTCCTGCCTGTTACGGCCGAAACAGAACACAGGCCAAAGCCAGCGTGCGATTCAGGTGGTAAAAGCAGAGGCAAACACTTTGGTCAAAACTCAGAAGTCAGCCTTGTCGCAGCAGAAGCTGTAATGTAAACCATCTTTGCCCAAAAGGGTCATGAGAATCATAAGTACCTTGATGGTCATCGAAAGAATGAAAGATCCTCTTCGGCGATGCAAAACCATGGCATCCAAGTTCCATCCTCTATGCACTCCGCTTCGAATAAAGGGTTTTACGAATATACTCCCTCCCCATAAACTTGTCGCTTTATAGTTCATTTTTGAACTACAAAGCGACAAGTTCATAGGGACGGAGGGACTACGTGCATACATACTTTCACTAAAGATGGACATGCGGCGGTGTACGTGTGCTCCCGCGTTTTTGAGGTTGTAGCAAAACACACAGCAAGCACGGGACGAACTAGAGGAGCTGGCACTGGCACCACGCGGGAACAAGGATGAAGCTCTTTACCACCTTCAGGTCCATGGAAACAAATACAGTGATGAAAGAGAAACATCGATAATAAACATGCAACAACACTAATTTCGTTCATAGATTTGATGAACTCCCAAATTAATTAAACACATCAAAATGAGCATAGACGGGGATTATCAGCAACAGATGCAGAGGCGTCGTTTACCACGTCAAACCATCATCTCAGCCAGATCAGAGCAAGGATAATAGAGTAGCGGTTGTAACTCAATGCCATGTCACTTTAGAGTCAACAGTTTAACCTTATTATATAATAGACTAGCTATTAGATTGACTAGAGTGGTTAGAATAAATGCCTTGTTTTTCCCACCCACAATCACATGCAGGCACGTCGATAGAGTCACCTCGTAAGTGTCGCTGCGCCTGGCTACTATTCTGGCGCCTACAACTCTCTCTCACTCTTCTTTACTCTCTCTCTTTTTTACTCTCTCATCCACGTAAACAATATTCTGACGTGGATTCTTTTGAGCCAGCTGACTAAGCTCTATTATACCTGCTCTCAAAGAGAAACTGCGATAAACATGCATCATCATTCATGATAACGAAACACCAGGCCAGTCATTAAACCGAGGCCGAGCCGCCTAATTTTAGCTATAGACACAATGCGACTGACAAGCTAGGGGCACTCAACGAACATCACGCGCAGCCACATCACCACAATTGACGGACTCCAAAACTTTAAACCAACATTTGCCTCGGTTCATACATGCATAAATGCACCAAGCTGGTCTCCCGTGAAATCACTGTAGTTGCCCACGGGGGAGCAGTTGACGAGAAACAGGATTCACACCGACGGACGGGAAGCAAGGATAGCGAGATCACATGGCCAGTTAGCACGCAAACGCATTGAACAGCTGACATTTATTGACGTAGCAGCAATCGAAAGAATTAACAAACAGCACCAACACCTTAAGACTGTTAAACAACTCTGCCATAGGCTAAAATATAATAGTGTCTCATTATGTCCACAGACTGACCGACCCTGTATGTACTCCCTCCTTTCTTAAAAGATTGTCACTTTTAGTACAAAAATGAACTAGAAGGTGACAATCTTTTGAGAAAGGAGGGAATACATCTAAGCAATAAGCACACACCAAGAACGACACTACTTACTCCAGTCGCATGCAGATGTTGAACCCAGAATGAACGCCAAAACCAAAACTCATAGACAACTAGTAATAAAAGAGGAAAAGAAACATATACTAGGTGACTGATGAATACTAGACACAATAACGAATCCAACTCACATACTAGTAATATTAACGCATATTGACGGATGAAAGAAAAATTGGAAAAACTCCTTTGATCCATAGGCGAAGAGGCGACCGGCGCGGGTGGTGATCAGATCAGGAGACGGTTGGCTTCACCGGCACTGGCTTAGCGGGCTCCGAGCCGAGCAACGCACCCGCCGCCGACATGCCACCATTCACAGCAGAAGGGTACTGGTGGGGGAGCACGCTGGTGTAGTAGATGGCGCGGCCGTTGCTGTCATACGCCACCTGCGGGGCCGGGGCGTAGGCCGTCGTCGCATTCGACATGCCGTGTGAGGGGGCCGAGCCGTTGCCGTTGCCGTTGGAATTCGGTGGTGCGACGGCGTACATGGCGGGGTAGGAGTTCGCACCTGGAGAGGCTGTGGTGGCGTAGTACCCATGAGGCGCCGGGATGAAGAAGACGGGGGCGTGCTCCGCGCCAGAGCCGGGGGCCACGGACGTGTACCTGCCCGGGCCCGGCACCTGCAGGTAGGTCGTCGCGGGAGGAGCGGACGATGGCGGCGGAACGGGAACGGGGGGCTTCTCCGGGAACTTTGGAATGTAGTACTCGGTGTTGGCGGTTGGCGTGGCGGTGGCAGGAGGGTACGCGCGGGTCAGGGAGTCGTCGCTGCCGTTCCTCGGGAGGGCGGCGGTGGCCGGAGCAGGCGCTGGTGGCTGTGGCTGCTGAGAGGCGGCGTTGTCGGCGAGCTGCAGCTTCTCGAGCTCCTGGATCTGGCGATGGAACTCGGCAGGTGAGACAGGAACGTGGTCGCCAGCTGGGTTGTTGGGAGGACGGTCCTCATTTTTGGCAGGCATCTCGACGGGGACGTTCTCCCTCACCGTGGGAGGGTCGCCCGCCGGGTCCTTCACCTTCACCGCCGGGGGAGGCACGAAGCCGTTGTCGAGGCCGAACAGGTAGTCGGGGCTCACGGGAGTTAGCACCATGGGCGGCTGAGGAGCCGGCATCTGCATCTGCACCTGCACCATCGAAGGTGGCGGCCCCTGCTGCACGGACACCGCCTCCTGCATCTGCTGCTGCGGTGGCGATGACTGCTTCGCGAACACCGACTCCTGCTTCTGCTGCGGCGGCGATGACTGCTGCGCGAACACGGACTCCTGCTTCTGTTGCTGCGGCGGTGATGACTGCTGCGCGGGCGGCACGGGGAACGTCTCCTGCTGCTTCGGCTGCGGTACGGTGTTGAGGGCCTCGACGAACCAGTGGCGCTCCGGCTTGGACTCGAGGAGTCCGGACGGCTGCGGCGGCGGAGGCGGGGCTTGAACGGGGAAGAGGAAGACCCTCAACCTGAAGGTGGATCCGCGGGAGGAGCCGCCGCCGCTACCGGACGAGGCCGGCGCGGGGCGGAGGCGGTGGAGGCAGTCGTACTCGACGACGAGGTGCTCCAGATCCTCGTCGTTGGTGACGGAGATGAGCGCGTCGAGGTCCTCCCCGGGCAGCTGGTACTTGACACAGACGTCCCCGGGGTTCCCGGCGAGCGCGGCGAGGCGAGCGGCGAAGTCGGCGAAGCGGAGCGGCCTCTCGATCGACAGGATCTTGGTCTCGCCGTTGACGTACGTGAGCTGGTTGTCGTGCGGCCGCGGCTGGATGCGCCCTCCGTAGCTGACCATGAGCCGCACCTTCGGCGGCGGCGGCTGCGGCGGCGCATGCACGGACACCGCAGCCGCCGCCGAGGGCTCCGAGGCCTCGTGGTGGGTGTCGTCGGTGGCCGCGGCGGAGTGCGGGGAGGTGTCACCGGAATCTGCCATGGCGGCGGTGACTAGGGTTGGGTGGGGTGGGGAATTCGAGAGATTGGAAGGAAGGAGGCGCAGGGTCGGGACAGAGGAGGGATGTTATAAGGTAGGTGGGGGAAATGGGATCTGGTAGCGGCGCGGGTGGACGGGTGATTATCTTTTTTTTTTTCATTTCTTATTTTCTAAATAAGTGAGAGTCTATTTTCATTCAGCTAAAAACAAGTGTTGCAGCAAATTAATACTCTCGTCATCTAAAATTACTTGTCACTCTCTATTCAAAAATGAATTAGAAGGTGACTAGTAATTTAGTACAGTATTTTATATTATATTTTTAAAACTTTATTATGATTTTAGTAATTAAATACGAGTTGTTCGGATAAATTTTATAGTTGTTTGCCATATTACATGTCAGACTTTTGACTCAACATAATGAGTTTTAAATTCCCAGATCACCTATGGTAGATATCAATTTGTATCGTTATTAGGATACATATATGGTTAAAATTTGCATGTCTGATTATAACCTCCCTTGAACGAACTGTGAATTAAAAATCAATAGTAATTTCTAATTATAAGTGGGAAACGTTAGAGTTTATGCTATGTTTGGAACTTTTAAAGATTATTGTTAGCGGCAAAAAATTAGCTATAGGGGTTATAAACAGGATAACTAATAGCACAACTAATTATTAGCTAACCTCTAAACTAACAATAATTTTATTAGCTGGTCCAACATATCTAATTCCAGCTAATTGTTGGCTAATCTCCATTTTACCTTGCCCTCAGTCCCGAGTAAATGGCAGCAAAAAAAAAACAGGAGCATTACGGTCTATTGTCTTTAGCAACCGAATAATTAGGTATGGATTCCAAACAGCTTTCAACTAATAATTAGCTAGTTAATAATTATTTGGATCAATCCAGCTAATAGACTATTAGTCAGATAATAATTATCTTTAGAGGTTTCAAAAAAGACCTTAGTTTGATGAGTCCCACGTCAGATGTGGGCTAGATATAACTGTTACAGTAGGTAGTACGAAATTGAAGCATAGCAGTAGTCCTATGTAGAGTGACAAAAAAGTGGTGACCAAAAGGACAGCTTTCCATGACGTATATATAATCAGGAGTCATCGAACACACTGATGAATCGTGAGATGATAATCCTGAAAATTCTTTTGTGCCGCGCAAGTTGGACTGCCGTGCCAGAGCTCCGGCTTTGGTTACATCCAGATCCAGGCAGGCCAGGCGGCTTTGCTTGGTTGCATCGCGACCGTGTGTTTAGCTTTACGAGTTACCAGAAGCTCGGTCGTCGCACACTTGGGATGCGTATCCTCGCCTAGTGCGCCACAAATCCAGCCGATCGACTCGGGCGTGGGTGCCGTGCACGATTCAGAACCAAGGCAGCCGTAACCAGGGCCGCAAGCTGCTTGCAGGCCATGGCCATGTGATGGGTGAAGCCAGCGCGCGCAAGCTGCTTCCGCTGCTTGCACTTGCAACCAGGTCAGTGCCGCCATGTGGTCTCTCCTGCCTCAGCGACGGCGACCGTGGCGCAGGTACACTAGTACTTGGAGTTTATTCTGGCAGGGTGCCGCCGGACGAGGTGCTGGTCCAACAAATCTGTCTCCCACAGCCGCGGCCATGCCGCAGTTCAATTCAGCGGATGCCCATCTCGGCATGGCTGTGTTTCATTTCATTTCAGTTCCGCAATATTTGCATGTTCGCTCGCAACGTGGCGACAGACTGCGGAACACATATGCAAAGGAAAGAAATTAAAATTAAAATCTAGCCCGTTAATCCCGCCTGCTTGCATCAGGTCCCTCTCCAAGAGATGATGGTCGTTCGTATTTGTCGTATATGGTTAACGTTATTGCGAGTATTTAATAGTATGATGGCACCATACTGCATGTCTGCATGTAAATAAGGAAGTAGTGGTAGCCACAAACAGCCAAATGAGCCGTCAAACATTTGAGGCCCAAGATGCTGCTGCCTGCGCGCGCACTTGAAGGAGGAGCTGTTATTGACCTGGCCCTCTTTTCACCACGGATCGTTAACTCACCCGCTGAAATGCTACGCGCACCACAACAAAGCGCATGCTGCACTCCAAATGTGGGACCCAATCAAAGTTGTTTTTTTCTTTTTTTTTTCTTTCTAAATTAAGGTGCATGACTTTTCTCGTCCTCCATAATCGATAATTGATATTTGTAACATTACCTCTCAGTTATCATCGGAGCGTGGAAATTACTCTTTTCGTTTCAAAATACTTCACATTTCTCATCTTTCTTTCTAATATTTTGTTTTTCAATAAATAAAAGTGACAAGCGTTGATATCTGCACGACTTAAGCACCGTAGCAAACATTGAGCCTAGTTCCTGGATGCAAGTAGTCTAGTACTAACATTATCCTTTTGATAGTGTGTTATAGAAAGGCATGTGGCAGCCAGTTGGTAGTTAGCAGGCAAAGAGGATGGATTCTCTATACTCTTTTTTGGTTATAAATTATTATTGCTATTAAGATAGCATTATCTAGAGGTGCTACCTTAACGACAGCAGTTTGAAAACGAAAGGTAATAACCCCATCGAGAAGAGGAGGAATAATACTTTAGAGCGTGTCCAATCATCAAAACGCTCATACCTAGATTGATTTGTTTTAATACGCCTCAAATAAAGGATCGTTAGAAGCCTTTCGTTTAAGGTTTCTGGCGGTGAAGCAAGCATCTCTATCGCTGCGATGGATTGGGAATTCCATTGCTGGTGGGAAGAGGAAAACAAATTAGATTGCATATGAAATCTCAGCCTTCACTATTCTTTTTTATCGTTTAGTCGTGGTCCCTCCAGCTACTCGAGTCTCTGGTCCTCTTATTTTAAACAGATAAACCCAACAGGTAGTAAACAACGCACCGCGCCACTTATTAAGCAGCTCTTGACGGTCACTTTCTTCCTTGCAGCGCCATCTCGGCTACTGCAATTTCTTTTATTGTTTTTTTTTCAGTTATTCCTAGTACTTCTTTCGTTCCAAAAAAAATATTTATCATTTACTCCCTCTGTCCTCATGAACTTGTCGCTTTATAATTCAAAAATAAACTATAAAGCGACAAGTTTATAAGGACGGAAGGAGTACTCCCTCCTTTCTCAAAAGATTGTCACATCCTAGTATATTTTTGTACTAGAAGGTGATAACCTTTTGAGAAATGAAGGAGTATTATTTAAAAATAAACTACCGTCCAGGAACGGTGTGGTTTGACTTATTCAGCAGAGACCAACACAGGTTCATTAGGATACATAGGCTCCACCGATCGCCTGGCCCACACGGATCTGACAACTTGGACGTCCCCTGACAAGACGGCAGACCTCGCCACCCGTCACCGCGCACAACCATCCGCCGGACCACCATACGTCGGACATGAGAGGAACAGCTACTGCATGCGTCCTCGTACTGTACACTGGTTAACATCAACCATCATCTCACTAATAATTCCAGGCAACATATCATCGTCGTCACCCTCTATCATTAATACCCATCGACAGAAACAAGTTACTGTATTTTGAATGCAGTGCATGCATGTACTAGTTAGTGGTCACTACTACGGTTTCGTTGAGCTGTTAACAGCTAGTAGCTCCCCACCCCGCATGCATGCGTGCAAGCCAGCAGTGGCTTGTTTTTAGAAGCCAGGCCAGTACTGTGAGTGCATCGAGCCCCGTGGCTTAAACTTCTCACGGAGACACATGGGATGCATACGCAGTGTTAGTACGGTGGTAGGTGTTACTTAGAGCTAGTTGTTCTATAGATTAGTACTAGTAAAAAAATAATTGTTGGGACTGAGATGGAGTTTATATAGTACGACCCTGCCCATGTGAAACTACTAGTAAGACTTAACTGGACACAATGCTTTGTTTTATATTACTCCCTCCATCTCAAGTTAGATCATTTTGAACTATATTTTTTTATCCGAAATGACAAGTAATTTGGGATGGAGTGAGTAGCCCTATATGAAACTGTTATCAGAGCGCAAATGACAGTGGTTACGCCAGTTTATTTTGTTCCGCTATACTCGGGCAATGCAAAATCACGGGACCTTTTTCATTGTGCCGCACTGACCAAGCCCGGCCCATAATCAACGATGCCAGAGAAGGCCAACTACGATGGTTTGCCACAGCAGGCCAGCTTCGATGGTTCAGATCCAGCCCATTTAACTTTCCCCAAACGTGGGGGCCTCTCCAGGCCTCCTTTGTAGGAGTATTGCGGATTTTTTGTTCTGCGACACTTAACTGAAATTCATGCATCAATGTTTTAAATGTACCATTTCAACAATTTATTTGTATTTAGACAACGTTTTGAACATATCACGTCAAAAAAATACTAAAAATTCTGGACTTGTTTTTTTTTTTGAAATATTGAATCAGTTATTTAAAACTATTGAAGTATACTTGTCGGGTCAATTGGGTCGGATTGCTGAAATTAAGTAGGCTGATTAAGTTGACTCTTTTCTTTATAGGACGTTCTATGTACAGGTCCCATTGAGACGTATGTACTCGATTGCAATAGGCTGATCGAGTTGTGTTCTGGACGGACCCATGGCTCATGGCTGCATCCCTAACATCTACTACGACTTGGCGAGCCCACAGATCCGCAACAAGCGTCTGGTATCGGATGTGCTGGTGAACCCGTGACTTGGTAGGTGGCCTTTCGGTGCAGTGCAGGCCAGGCCATCTTGGAGGGATTAGGATCTCCTGACTTAATCTTCAGTCACCGACATATGAGTCCCGGACCACATGTCAGTAACAAGTCACGAACTGCACTAAGTCAGGAAATGGAGTTGTTCCTCCTGCGGGGAGTGGTGAAGGCCTACCTGATTGTAACGTTATCTCCGACCTGATCTCCACAGCAACAGACGCCCGGGGCAACGTGCATGCATCCAGTCACGCGCGCCACCACTAGTGTACAAGCGTAAGCGTGTCCATGAAAGCCAGGCCAGGTAGGTCTAGCAGCAACAACTTGGGCCAGGACGACAGGAGACGAGGAGCGCACGCTCGACTCCATCGCTGGCTGTGTCTCTGTCGTCAGTCGCTTGCTTGCTGCCTCTGGGATGATGGCGATGCGTGGACTGGATACACCAAATGGAAGCAGACACGACGCCCGGGCGGTACTGTTGATCAGGAGCGTGCAAAGGACGCGTTTCACAGCAAAATTAAAGAGCAACATCATGGCTAGTCCAAGCACAGCAAAATCACTAGAACACGACAGCCACAAGTGAAAAGGAATCTCTGCTTCAACTAGTTACTTCTCTGGTTTAGAGACGTATTTTCAGTTCACCTTCTGAATACATTTTCCCCCCATTGAAAAATGCAAGCCATTAGTCATTAGACATCTGTACAAGTGCAACGCGTAGATAGATAAACGAACTGGCAGAGAGAGCAATGAGCCAACGCTAGTACTGTAATGCATGTCCCAGTCCCAGAGCAACGGAACGGAAGTTTATAATGCATTAATAATGCGCCCATCTGTTTGTACATTCATCACCATTCTCGTATGAAGCAGAGAAATACAGTACGAGCAACACGGAAGCAGAGTGATACGCAATCCATTTGCTAGCTAGCAGCACCGGAAACAACCGATCTACTCACCTATTGGAGTCTGGATTCGGGCCACTCGGAACCTCGTGCTTGCCGTCGTCGAACCCCGCCGAGTTCCATCGCCGGCGCCGCGGGCGGAACCGCCTCGACATCGACGACCTCGCAGCAGCGTGCAGGAGGAGGACGCGCCGGCCGCCCGACGACGCCGTGGCTGCTGCCGCAGTTGCCGCGGGTGACCTCACCACCGCTTCCTTATCTCCAAGTTGAGCCACCGATACGACCAGTAGAACGGCGCACAGGAGCAGCAGCGGCAGCAGCATCGCGGCGGCGCTCGGTCTTCCGGCGCATTGAGGAGCTCTTGCCATGCAAGAATCGAAGCTGCAGGAGGTCAGGTCGCCGCCTCTCTTGCTAATCTCACGAGGCAGAAGCAACGCCCATGAGGTCCAGAGAGCTCACTCGCGCTTCACACTTTCAGAGTTCCTGCTTGTAATGAGAAGAAGGGCGCCCCTGATATTTGATTTGTGACAAGAGAGAGAAAGAGAAGCTATCAGCAGCTGGCTAGAAGAATGTGGTAGTAGTATTGAGGTGGGAAAGCTCGAGCTGGAGCGGGCACCATTCTGTTCAGACTTGAGTGTTCTTCAAGTCCTCCTGCTGGCTCAATCAGTCTGAATCTATCAGGCAGGTTTTTGCAGGTGAAAAATGAGAGGCGGCCATGTGCATGCAAAGCAGCGGAGCAGGGTGTGTGGCTTCTTATCTACTAGTGCCAGTAGAGGCAGAGCAGGGGCGGCAGAGCCTTGAAAAATAAGCTCAAGTAATCCCAGGTGTATCTGACACCATCATCACCATACATTGATGGTTTCAATGTACAGTACTCCGTCACTTTGTTCACTGCCTTGTCCATGCATGCATACACAATGTTGTCTGCACAGAGAGTACTATGACTCTATGAATGTAAACCGGCCGTGAGGATGGTCGTTACTAGCTTTTTTTTTTCTCCTATGAAACACTAACAGTATTTGCTAGTACCTGATGAAGCCTGTTTGTGAATACGGATGGGCTGCCGAAAAGTTGACCATGCATGGGAGGACGACCGAGCAACGGAGCAAGCCCCGAATTGAAAGGGAGCAAAATTAAAGCAGCAATGAAAAGACGTAGGATGGCATCAAATGGTACTGCTAATAAGGCTGTAAAAGCGCCATGCATGCAGCAATTTGACCGAATAATATTATAGCTTTGTAAGTAGGCAACATCTACTATGCAATCCAAGTTTTTGTGCAATCATGCAATCATTCATTCTCATCCATTAGATGTTCATCCTAAGGTGATTGCATTTTTTCATTTAACCTCTTCCACTTGGTGTTCTCATAAAGAGGGAGTTATGTGAAAAAAGATAACCACCATAAGATGAATATCTAATGGATGAGGATGGATGATTGCATGATTGCACAAAAACTCAGATTGCATATTAGTTACTTGTAAGTAACTAGTACTCGCTACTAGTAAAGCATCATCTTCGTGTCTCGACCACTGTAGTAAGTATAAGACGATCCCTTCCTTGAGAGTTGAGACCACGGCATGGCGGGAAATGGAACGGCTTGAACTGATTGTGCAACTCCACGGATCAATTTTCATGATGCAGAAGCACCATGTTAGCAGTTAATTAACACACACTTATTACAGTACTCTCTCCGTCCTAATGAACTTGTCATTTTGTAGTTCAAAAATGAACTACAAATTGACAAGTTCATAGGGACAGAGGAAATATTTCTTAAGGATGGTCAGTAAGGAAGCAGGTTAATAGAATAGAGGGACGACGGATGAGTCCAAAGCAGGCAGACAAAAGCAGAAGCTGCCTCACGTCGTACAGCGCCCCTGTCCCCAACGTGGCCTGCAACTGTCCCTTCACTCCATCCGTAGCTAGACCCTACTCCGGAAACCAACTCAGCAGCATCACATACACAGTTGAACACAAGACACTGTTGCGCGTTGATTCATTCAGCTTAGCATCATCTTCGTTCTCCCGGGCCGGGCTACTCCGACAAATAAAAGGTTCAGCGACTTTGGAGAGACCGGCTATGCATGATTGTACCAGTACCCACGTACATGTACATAAGCTATGAATATCGCGGATGCATGCGATGCGAGCCGAGGAGAACTGGCGCGTGATCTCGGCCTCCCGTCAGATCGATACTCGTCTTGACGCCGCCCGTGAACAGTGAGTGAGGTTACTAGCTAGGGCTATAGCCCAAGTGGAGGAGTATGTAGTTCGCCCCTGTGTGTTCGTTTGATGTACTAGCTGTGTGTGGTAAACCGGCGGTGTTGCTATAATTGTGAATATTGGAACGAGTCGTGAAGCAATCTCATGATTTGGATTCCCATGCGCGAGCGCCTCATCACGGGTGTGTTTGTGTTTCTCTCTGAACATGCATGCGACTATAGTATATGCCAGCGAGCATGCCTGCCGATGGTTGGCTTGTTTGGTTGGAGCATCGATCTTCATTCGTTGGTCTGTGTCTTTTAGCCTTCGGGAACCGCGTACGTACGTATTAAACTGGAAAAAGGTTACTATCAAAAGACGGCCTTGCGATTTTAGCCTTTAATAAACTGATGAATTTTGCGCTAGCTAGCTCCGTAGATCATGCTCCGGCCGGGCGGTTTCTTAAATAAGCTGTTCTGTTCTTGCTTTTGACGACATACTCCTGCGTTTTGCTTACAATTTGACGGTTCACAGAATTAATAGACATGAATTCAGATAGAACTGGGAAAGTCGATAAGGTGCTGTTGCATTGCAGCATGCGCATGGCGGATTCGTCTTCGGTTCCGGGAAATTCTGCAACCGAGCGTGGCGAGGTTGAATGAAGGAAGCGAGCTGAGGAATGTGTGTATGTCCATGCGGTACTCACATCTACATGCCGAGATCGATCGGTGGCATCATCCTTGTACTACGACGACGGTGCAGTTCAGCAGCTCGTGATGGCGGCATTGGGCTTGCATTGGTCAAGCATCCATGGATTGGTGCATGTGCCTGCACGCAGAGGCGGTTTATTAGCAGCCTTCCCTTGCCGCTGCTGCTTCTCAATCAGAGTCAACCTGCAGAGCTGCTTGCGGAGGCATCATTGTATCCTATCGGTAGGCGTACCGGTACGGACGGCCTACCCAAGGCCCGTATAAAAGCCCAGTCGTGAACTCGAAGCCCAACCGCGAGTTTCTTTCACATTCGGACTTATATTATCAGCAAACACGCGTGTAATCCTCTTTATGATGAATAATAAAGTTTTTTTCCATTTAAAATTGGACAAAAGTACAGTCATGGTCGTTATATGTTCATATAGTTCCATAGAAAAATGCACTTATTATGGTTATGGACAACACGACTCATAAAACTATGTAATACTAAAACGGAAATCCTAGGGGACATGCGTCTGAAATCCCGGACGACCGTTGATTTTGCTCTGAGATTCGTGCAGACCTCTTTTTCCTGTCCCTCTCCTTCCTCAACCCTATTCACGGGAACTCCCGACCCCGACAGAGGCGGCGGCCGGGCGGAGCCGCCCGGCAGAGGTGCTCCTACGCGGCGGAGCTCAGACGGAGGCACGAAGCCCGACTCCGTCCCAGCGTGGCAGCAGCGGCGACCCAACGTGGCAGCGACGCGGAGTCCAGCCGCGGACGGCGGCGGCCTAGCGACGCGGCAGCGGCGGCGAGGAGGTTCGGCACCGACGACGCAGCGGCAGGGTGTCACGCCGAAGACACGGCGGCGGCGGCGCCGGCGGCGGCCGGAATAGAAGAAGGTAATGTATTTGTTATTTGTAATCTTTAATTTGTGATTGTTAATCCGTAATTTGTAGTATTATGTCAATTATAGAATGATCAGATAAAAAATTGTGATTGATTAACCTATAAATTTAAGGTTTAATAATTAATTATAAGATTTGTGCTTAATAACAGTAATTAGCTATTAATGACTCGGTGACAAATAGACAAACCCTATATGGTGAGGCCTGGGAAGGGAGGTAAGGTAACACTAGGCGCAGTTCAAAGAGCTTGGGGAGGAAAGCCCAAAGCGCAGAAGCCCAACGACGCGCCACCCATCGCACAGTAGAGTTTCGGTGAAGTTGTTTGACACATTTGTTTAACTTTGCATCCGTGTTTCCTTGCAGCTAGCACTTGCTTGCACAAATCTTCAATAAAAAAGCTGCATGCTGTAGTGGGGGCAAGAAAGCAAAGCAATGGAGGCTTCTTGCTGCTCGATCAAAAGCCTTGAAACGGATCATGTGGGTTGCGTAGATCGGGCACTAATCTTAATACCTCAAAAGAAGCACGGTTTTGTTTAAACTACTACTACCTTCTTTTTCCTCAAGCCTTTTGAATCGTCCGTCCCCTGATAACCTTCTCTGTTGTGTGATTTGTGAAACAACTGAACATGCATGAGACCATCCACACCAGCGTACTATAAAGCATACTCTATACACTATTCCCTTTCAGCTTTTACAGTACGTACTCTAAATTACACTACGAAACAGTGTATCCAGTATGCTTTACGGTACACTACTGCGGATGGTCTGAGGCGGCAAAATCGAAGGAGGAAAAGCCACTACTACACTGCTAGGAGTGTTGCACTAAGCAATCGCACTGTGCCTTTATTACCCATTCTTCTTCGGCCGGCGTGTGCTGATCTTGAAACATAACCACCGGCCGGATCTGCAATGGTGACCAAAACAAAACTGATATCCCACCGTAAGCTTCATTAGTGCAACGAGGATAATAAGCTAACAATAAACGGCCCACAAACCAGGATCCGAGTCAGCACGGGCAAAGGTTCGAGCCAGCAACGAAGACAAAGGAACGAGCACCCCATCTCATCCGCTCTCGCTGCCGAGCCTTAGACCATCCGCACCAACGTACTGGAAACCATACTCTAAAGCATACTGTAAAGCATACTGGAAAATTTTTGTGAGATGACATACTAGAAGTATAGAGTATATAGAGTATGGTTTAGAGGATAGAGTATGGTTTATAGTATATTGGTACGGATGGTCTTAGCCCTTAAGCTTCCCGGCTTTTCTTTCCCCAATTCCCTCTGCCCGCGCGCGGCCCTTATAAGATGCCTCGCTCGCAGCTGTTCGATCGCCGTCACAACGGAGACTGTTCTGTATGCTGCAGAGCTTTGGGTTGGAGAGACGGAGCGGTGCCAAATGCTTCATGCTGTCCGCGAGAGCGCTGAGCATCGTCTGGGGAGACGATCCGACGTGCTGGATATGGACGACTGCTAATATTAGCCTGCTGCTTCCAGGATCAAGGTAGTATAATTCAGTCCATGTCACGAAATGTTACAGTTTAGACGCACACATGCTTGTTAACTGCTGAGTTTGCTAGCTAGCTCGACTGTACGCTAAGACGCACGGCAGCATGCATCTTGGTGGATCGTAGTAGTACTTCCGTTCATGCATAAACGTACGTACGCAAAGGACCTGACACGTTCGACTGACAGAGACCCGAAAACGACAGGGGATATATAGCATGCAGGCTAGCTAGCATGGCAACAACTGATGACTGATCGGTAACCTAGATTATATATTGAGAACTTTATTATCTGAATGTCCATTGATCAGGTTTCCGGAGGTCGCCGAGCTCGTGGACGTGTGCTGGCTGGAGATCAGCGGGAAGCTGCAGCTCTCGCTCGCTGCTGACCCCCGGGACGACATACGCCGCGTACCTCGTCTACGGCATGGCCGAAGACTCGTACGGCCTCGAGTGCAACGTCGGGATCCCGCCTCCTAAGGCCACGCTCACCGTCGTCGTCCCCGGGACCGGGGGCAAGACGACGGAGCACCCCGTCTGCCTGCAGCACATGCACGGTGGCGAGGAGGAGACGGCCGTGCACCGGCGGAAGCAGCAGTACACGACGCGACTCCGCAAGGGGTACGGCGCCGCCGGCCAGAAGATGATGCTAACGCTGGAGGCCGACCCCGACATCAGGTGCCTGCGGTGGAGAGCCGGCGACGACGGGTGGGCGGAGGTCGAGTTGGGTGTGGCGGCGGCGGGTGACGAGGACGGGGTAGTGGAGGTGAGCCTGACGGAGATTGATAGCCACCGGTGGAAGCGAGGGCTCATCGTGCAAGGCATCGAGATACGGCCCAAGCACACGAGCTAGCTTCTTGCATTATTGGCCGCTAGTTAATTTGTTTGTATCAACGACGACAACCGGCCGATTCAATTAATTCGATCTGCAGAAATCACTACACGGACTATTTGCCGACTCATTATTAGGTCAAGATTGGAACATGCATGTAGCTGCTCATCATCGAGCCGGTTCTAGTAATTAACTTGTTTAAAACATTAATTAGTCCAATTAATAAGCACTCTGAAGTACGTGGTGGGAGTTGTGCCGCAAAGTGCCAGTTAATGTATTAAGGGACATGCAAGCGATGGCATGGTTCATAAGATCGATAACAAGTCTAGTTATCCTGCAACGCGAGGACCTGGGTGACGATGGGATGCGGGTGAGTGGGTGACGCCGCGGAGGAACCGGTCGTCGTGGTTGAGCGGGGAGGAACTGCCGCCCGCTGCTAGGCCCAGCGCCGCGCCAATGTTAGGTCGGCAGGCCTGTCCCGGCCCAGCGCCCCGCTGCTAACAGGTCCGGCCCACCTCCGCACCGCGCTGTTAGGCCGGCCTGGCCTCTCCCGGCCTAGCGCCCCGCTGCTGCCACGCCGGCCTCTCTAGCCCACCGCCGCGCTTGATAGGCCGGCCTGGCCCTGGCCTCTTCCGGCACAGCGCCCCGCCGCTGCTAGGTCGGCCTCTCCCGGCCCACCGGCACACCGCTGCTAGGCCTTACCAGCCCAACAACGCAACGCGGCGGCCTCCCTCGGGGCGCGCATGTCATACTCTGGCCTGCGTCGCCATCCTCTATCACATTCACACTGAGGGTGTGTTTGGTTTAGCGCTTAAGCCTTTTCATTCCACCGATGTGATGCTAATGTTTATAATAAAACAGCCGCGATGTTGTTGTCTCTCTGCGCGCGCACAACCAATCGGGCAATCGCACACCCTGCCGGACCGAATCAATCGAAAGCAAGCGCAGAAGCAGAGAAGAAGGGGGCAAGGCAGAGGAATCCATGGAGGCCGCCGCCGCCTCCTCCTCCGCCTGCGAGATCGCGCGCCTGCCCGAAGACATCCTCGCCTTAGCGATCTCCCTCACCGCGCCGCGGGACGCCTGCCGCGCGGCAGCAGTGTCGCCAGCCTTCCGCGCCGCGGCCGAGTCCGACGCCGTCTGGTCCCGCTTCCTGCCGCCGCCGCCCGACCACCTCCCGCCGCTCGCCGACGGGGAGCTCCAGCCCGCGCCGCCGTCCAAGAAGGCGCTGTTCACGCGCCTCTCCGACGGCCCCGTCCTCCTCGCCGACGGCCTCGTGGTACGGCGAGGAACAACCGCTTCTATTTCTTCTTCTACTTCTTCTGCGCGGCGCAGGGCGGCTGCGGACTTCCTCTTCCATACGGATCCGCTGATCACCGATAGGGTTTGTTGTTTGTGCAGAGCATGTGGCTGGATAGGGAGAGCGGCGCCAAGTGCTACATGCTGTCAGCGAGGGCGCTGTGCATCGTCTGGGGCGATACGCCGCAGTACTGGCGCTGGATCCCTCTCACCGACTCCTCCAGGTCTGCCAAGTCCTTCTCTCTATGCTCTCTTCTCCTGAATGTAAACGATATCTCATTCTTGTTAAATACTGCGTACCATTGGACTGCTGTACCCACTTGTAATACCACTAGATTGAAACATCATACATGCAACTTGTATCTATGTACTCGTGTCGATGGTATTACTCTCCTCTGAATAAATAAAAAACGCATGGAATTTGGACTTTGCAAACTATAATTCACAACATAACGTTTGTAAATTAACAACATTTGGGCCTGGAAACTATAATTCTCCATCTGCCCATGTTGCTTGCTTCTCATACACACTTTGGGACTTGAGAAAAGTGTTGCTTTCCTTCCCCCGCAAGTGGAAACTAATAAGGAATGAAAACTCTTATGATGTATCTTGTTCACATGGAGATTCTGAAGACTACTCTGTTACAAACTTTTAATGTTGTTTTGAACTGTTGATGACAGGTTCGCAGAAGCTGCAGAGCTCTTGGATGTTTGCTGGTTGGAAATCCGTGGCAAGATGGATAGCCAGATGCTCTCACGAAACACAAAATATGCTGCTTACATGGTATTCAAGATCAATGATGGAAACTACGGGCTGGATTCTCCCTCCCAGGAGGCAGTGGTTAGCACGGCAGAAAACAGATCAAGCCGCGAAGTTTGCCTCCAAAGCTATGACATTGAGGATGATGAGGAAGAAGAGGTGCCTGAGAATTATCGGAATTTGATGCAACCCATCGGCCGAAGGTTCAGGAGAAGAACCCGTCGCGTACCTCCTCCCGAAGCCCACGTACAGCTTCCCCGGAAAAGGGCTGATGGTTGGATGGAGCTGGAGATGGGCGAGTTCTTCAACGAAGGTGACGGCAATGGGGAGGTGTCGATCAGTCTCATGGAGACCAGAGGTGGCCATTGGAAGAAGGGCCTCATTGTGCATGGCATTGAAATTAAAGCAATCTGCATATAAGTAAACCAGATTTGCATTGGTTGTTTTGCGACCTTGCTTTTTTCTTGGCTTGTTGTGCAAAATGCTCAATGTGTGTTTTTGTTGTACGACAGTAGTATATGTTCTTTGAGGTCGATTATTGATGGTAATATCAGTTTTGCAAAATTGTGCATGTACCGCTTTAATTTTGTAGTTATCCTCTCAAGATTAGCTATAGGTGTTGTTATGATTATGCATATGGAGCGACAGCTCTTTACGAATTGAGATGATCATAGTCAAGTTTAGCTTTAAGCCGAACGACACCCAGACAATTTTCCAGAACCTGTTACAGGTAGTATGTGGCTATCTTCCAAACGCGGTAGTCCTAATAGAATTTGCCACGGCTTACCTAAGCTTAATGTGTGATAGTGAAGTAGTGAACCAAACGCAGACATCCAGTACACTGAACTGATGCTATCCTGGTTCTGTCTGTTAGAAATTAGATCTTTAGGTGCAAGACTTGAACATGATTCCTAATCATGGTTTGTGCACTAATGAATATAATAAACATGATTAAGGGATGGATTAGCACACTTACAGGATGAAGATCCGTTGGCGGCTATTAGTGTCTTCTTGCAGATTGAAGACGACGAGGAAGGCTCTGTCCTTCCCACCGCACTTGCTCTCGTGTAGATCGGGTTGCGTATGCTTTCGGGATTAGGAAGTTGTTAACCCTGAGGTTAACCACGTTTTCTCCTCTAATCACGTTTTATAGAGCAAGGCGGTAGGGGAACCGAGCCGGAGTCAGTTTCAAACGCCTCCGATCGTGGCGTGATTTGTGCCGGAGTCACGGTACCGTTGGTACCGGACTTCCTTTTTCTTTTTCCTTTTTCCTTTTACTCATTTATTTCCCTTTTCTTTTCTCAGACTGAACCGAGATCAACTAACATTCTCCCCCTTGATCGTCTGGTTCATTTTATTATCCATTCTTAATAAGTATAATGTACAAAGTGAAGCGTTACAACAGTTTATTAAAACCGTTGAACTTCAACACTTATAATACATTAACATATTTCAAATGGAAACATTATTCTTTACGGAGAGCGGCTCTTTAAAAGGTCCCAACTTTTCAGAATCATAAGGCTTCCAATAATCTCATACCGGCAATGTGTTTACGAAAGATGCTGGGTGGTAAGCTTTTTGTCATTGGATCCGCAAGCATATCGGTCGTACTGATATGTTCAACTTTAATGGTATGATTCTGGATTCTATCTTTCACAACATGATACTTTATGTCAATGTGCTTGGCAGCAGCACTTGACTTGTTGTTACTCGCATAGAGAATTGCGGGTTCGTTATCGCAGTATAGCACAAGTGGCTTGTTAATACTGTCCACCACTTTGAGCCCGGGAATGAAATTCTTTAGCCATACAGCCTGCCCAGTGGCCTCATAACATGCTACGAACTCGGCCTGCATCGTGGACGATGCAGTCACCGTTTGCTTGGAGCTTTTCCACGATATAGCTCCTCCAGCCAGTGTGAATATATAACGTGACGTGGATTTCTTACTATCCACACAGCCGGCGAAATCAGCATTTGAATAACCAACAACTTCTAGGTTATCAGATCTTCGATATGTTAGCATGAGGTCTTTAGTACCTTGCATATAACGCAAGACTTTCTTTGTGGCCTTCCAGTGGTCCATTCCTGGATTTGATTGGAATCTGCCAAGCATTCCCGTTACAAAAGCTAAGTCAGGGCGCGTACAAACTTGAGCGTACATAATGCTTCCGACAGCTGAAGCATATGGAACCGACTTCATCTGGCCAGATTCAATTTGGTTCCTTGGACATTGAAATGTCCCAAATTTATCGTCCTTAACTATTGGAGCAGGCGTGGGAGAGCACTTATGCATATTGAATTTCTTCAGTACTCTCTCAAAGTATACCTTTTGTGATAGTCCTAATGTGTATCTGGACCTATCTCGGCAAATTTCAATGCCTAGAACGTAAGAGGCTTCACCGAGATCTTTCATATCAAAGTTTGATGACAGAAAGCTCTTGGTTTCATGTAACATGTCTTTATCGCTACAAGCTAAAAGTATGTCATCCACATATAGGACCAAAATTGTGAACTTACTGCCCTTAAATTTGATGTATACGCAGTTGTCCACAGCATTTTCCGTAAAACCAAAAGTTCGAATCACTTTATTGAACTTCAAGTACCATTGTCTCGAGGCTTGCTTCAAGCCATAAATGGATTTCTTCAGACGACATGCCATGTGTTCTTTTCCTTCAACGACAAAACCTTCCGGTTGTGCCATATATACATCTTCATTTAAATCACCATTTAAGAATGCAGTTTTAACATCCATTTAGTGCAGCTCTAAATCATAATGAGCTGTCAGTGCCATCACGATTCTGAATGAATCTTTGGTTGACACTGGAGAAAAGGTTTCGTTATAATCGATTCCTTCTCGTTGTGTAAACCCTTTAGCCACCAGTCTCGCTTTGAACCTTTCGATATTTCCTTTGGAGTCATATTTGGTTTTGTAAACCCATTTGCATCCAACTCTTTTAGCTCATTCGGGAATTTCTACTAAGTCCCAAACATCATTAGTGCCCATTGACTTTAATTCCTCTTCCATAGCTATAAGCCATTTAGACAAATTTTCACTTTTCATAGCTTCTTTATAAGAAGAAGGATCTTCCACTTTACCCATGTCACTTATGTCATCAGTCATGTAGGTGACATAGTCATCTGGGATGGGATTTCTTCTTTCACGTTGCGATCTATGCAACGGAGGGGCTGGTGGAAGATCAATCTCCGGTTCCGGATTCTCGTTCACTTCCTCATTTTCGTTTGTAGCAATATTTTCATTATTACCGGAATGAACGAGAGGAGGGTCCGGTGTCACGACAATATTTTTAAATGGAAAGATGAACTCTTGGATATTCGGGGATGGTACGTAAACCCGTTTCTCCTCAAGATCAATCTTCCTCACTTCCGTGACATCATCCTCAAAAAATACCGCTTGTCTTGTCTCTACAAATTTCGTCACGTGATTTGGACAATAAAAGCGATATCCCTTTCCCCGTTGAGGGTACCCAATGAAGAAACAGCTGACTGTCTTTGGGTCTAATTTCTTAAGTTGTGGATTGAACACTTTAGCTTCTGCAGGACAACCCCACACACGTAAATAATTCAAGCTGGGTTTCTTTCCCGTCCACGTCTCGTAAGATGTGTTCAGTGCTGCTTTAGTTGGAGCAAGATTAAGTACGTGTGCAGCTGTCTTTAAAGCCTCCATCCATAGGCTTACTGGTAAACTTGCGTGACTAAGCATGCTTCGCACCATGTCCATTAGTGTGCGATTGCGTCGCTCGGCCACACCATTTTGCTGAGGTTCACCAGGCATTGAGTATTGAGCAACAATTCTATTCTCAGTTAGAAACCTCGCAAAAGGTCCTGGAATTTGCCCATAAGGAGCGTGTTTTCCGTAATATTCTCCCCCGCGATCAGATCGTACTACTTTGATCTTTTCGTTAAGTTGATTCTCAACTTCGGCTTTAAAAACTTTAAATTTATTCAAAACCTCCGATCGATCACGTATGGGATAAATATATCCATAGCGGGAAAAGTCATCCGTAAAGGTTATGAACGAATCAAAACCATCTATGGACTTAATGTTAAAAGGCCCGCATATGTCAGTATGAATGACCTCTAAGACTTTAGTGGCTCTTGTCGCACCCTTCTTTATTGTCTTAACATATTTTCCTTTAATGCAATCAATGCAATAATCAGCGTCTGAAAAGTCAAGTGGAAGAAGCGTATCATTTTTTATTAATCGTTCAATTCTCCCCCTCGAAATGTGGCAAAGGCGACGGTGCCACAATTTCGATGAGGTACTAACGCCTTTCCACTTCTTTTCAGCGCTGCACTTCAAATCATCATCAACATAATCATCATTTACGTGCATAACAGAATCATGTAGAGATAACATATATAACTTTCCTCGTCGGAAGGCGAGGCCAACATTTTTATTACAATGCATCAAACTACATTGTCCATTACCAAATAAGCAAGCATAATTGTCATCATCTAAACATGAAACTGAAATGAGATTCCTACTCAAGGAAGGAACATAAAGAACATTATTTAATCTAAGCGGATGTCCTGAATGCAGCTTTAATGTGAGAGATCCCACAGCTTGAACCTCCGCTTCTTTTCCATTAGCAACTTTAAGGCTTCTTCCCCTGTCCCGAAGGTCTTGGGTTGTACGGAAGCCCTGCATAGAATTTGCAACATGAACAGTTGCACCTGAGTCAATCCACCATGTATTTCTTGAAAAATCAACATAAAGAGATTCACCAATAAACGTAATTTCATCATTACCTCTCTTCATTAGCCATTTCAGAAAATCAGGGCAATCCTTTCTGAAATGTCCCTTATCCTTGCAGTGCTTGCACACAACTTCTCCTTTAGGTGCAAAGGTCCTAGGTGCATTAGAAGTGCCAGGCGCAACGGAAGTGCTAGGACCTTTGCCTTTTTGAGGAGACTGATTCTTAAATGACATCTTATGAGCTTTTGAGGGACCAGGACCATTCCACTCCTTCTTCCTTTTGGAGGAATTAACATAATTATCTTGGTCCTGAACCTGCTTAAGTATTCTTTCTTCCTCCTGGACAACTCTAGGAGTCATCTCAGCAAGAGACCATTTTTCCTTCAGTGAGTTATAGTTGATCTTAAATTGGTCAAACTCACTTGGGAGAGATTCCAATATCATAATAATCAGAAGATTCTCACTTAATTCACATTTCAAAGACTTAAGTTTTGAAGATGCATGCACCTTCCTTAATATGTGGCTACTCACATTCCCATCCATAGTGTATTTCTCAAGAAGCTTCGCAAAAAGCTCATGAGCATAAATCTTTTCAGAGCCTTGGAATTGCTCCTCCACCGCAGCAAGAAATTCTTTAGCGGTATCTTTCTTTGGAAGGGCACCTGCAATATCCGGAGATATTGAGGCGTTCATAACGAGAAGAGCCACACGATTGGAATTCTCCCATCTCTCCAACTTAAGCTCATAAGTCCTCTTGAGTTCATCATATCCTTTGACACCAGGAGTGGGTGCCGTAGGCTTATCTTCCCTCAGGGCATAATCCAGCTGATTAAACCCCAAGGACACTTCAACGCAGGTCTTCCAACGAGGGAAGTTACTGCCCGTAAGTTGTTCGATATTCTCATATCGAAACGGCGTCATAGTGGCTGTCATCATTTATACATGAGAATTATCAGAAAATTGCATGAAAATAAATTTACGTTGGTAAATAAACAAACATGCAATAAATACAATTTTATGTTACATCACCGTTGGACAGAAATAACATAAAATTGCATAACATAATTAAACATAAGTGTATGACTCAAAATTAAATCAACGTTGGTCAGAATTAATTTTGAAGCCATCATTATCGAATTAAGCATCAATCCTTAATATTTAACGTAAGTCATCATTATTGATGCTTAAAAAGATTAAACCATCATTAACATATTAAATCATCCAAATTAAATTATCCCATTGGTTCAAATTTAATTTAGACTCATTAACATGTCATACATTATGGGCATAAATATTTTCTATTTAAAACAGTGAATAAATATAAATAAAATACTTAATTATCACTAAATTAAATAGAAAATGTGAAAATATTAAACAGTGGCCGGGCCCATAAATCCCAAGGTCAGCCCAATATGATACAGCTCAGTCCAGCAAGAAAACAGTAGAAAGAAAAAAAAATCTCGCCGGGTTATTAAAACCTGGGCCGAAGCCCACGACCGGAAACCAGCCTATTATCTCCCCACCCCTCCCCCGCGCGCAGCCCATTAGCCCAAAAGGGCGCCGCTTCATCTCAGCCACTCAGCACGAAATCGACGGCTGAAACACACTAGGTTAGGAACAAAAAATAAGGGCGGCGGCCAGAAACCCTAGTCATTTTCCAGTTCCCTCCCGAGAAATCCGGATCTTGACGAGAGCGAGACGCGGAGGGAACAGAAGTCCCGACGACGCGCCCCTCCTGTTCCACGGCAACGAACCGAGACCCCTGTGCTTGTGGCCCGCGTCGACAGCGCGCAGCAAGGGCATGCGGCGAGCTAGCACGCGAAGAGCGGCAGCGCTGCTAGCCAGGCCGAAGACGAGCGGTCGTGCGCGGTGTGAAGCCATGTTACGTTTGTGACGGCAGCCTGGTTCAAGAAACATGCTATGCAGCAGCATCTTCTTACGTGCACAAAGCATGGTGCCGGCTAACATCAGGCAATATCACGACGACTGCTCCATCCATTTGGTAAGTACTCTATTTCCTTAATTTCAATATTAATCCGAATTTGGGGCTTGATTTTGAGGTGCTAGGGTTTCGGGAATTTTAGAGATTTTTGGGGATTCATCTACAATATTTGCTTTAATCTTCCTAATCAGAGGCTAATCCAACACAAATAGGCACAAAAAATTGACTAGGATGGCTCTGATGCCAATGTTAGAAATTAGATCTTTAGGTGCAAGACTTGAACATGATTCCTAATCATGGTTTGTGCACTAATGAACATAATAAACATGATTAAGTGATGGATTAGCACACTTACAGGATGAAGATCCGTTGGCGGCCATTAGTGTCTTCTTGCAGATTGAAGACGACGAGGAAGGCTCTGTCCTTCCCACCGCACTTGCTCTCGTGTAGATCGGGTTGCGTATGCTTTTGGGATTAGGGAGTTGTTAACCCTGAGGTTAACTACGTTTTCTCCTCTAATCACGTTTTATAGAGCAAGGCGGTAGGGGAACCGAGCCGGAGTCAGTTTCAAACGCCTCCGATCGTGACGTGATTTGTGCCGGAGTCACGGTACCGTTGGTACCGGACTTCCTTTTTCCTTTTACTCATTTATTTCCCTTTTCTTTTCTCAGACTGAACCGAGATCAACTAACACTGTCTAGATACATTGAACTGTTGCTCGCATTAGGAGCTCACGATCCAGCGGACAATTATTGTGAGAATGAGAGAGTAAAAAAGAAAAGACCGTTCTCAAAGGAAAAGATTGGGTCATAAAGATATGAAGTTTTTTAACGACAAGCTGCAAAGCTCGTACTCGCTCTATTCTAAAATAATCCTACCTTGTCTGACGGATCAATCTGCCCCTGCCTGTTGTCGTTCTCCATCCAGGACCAGGACACGACAGCGGTCTCCTCTGCATGACTGCATCGAATTCATGTGCTGCTCTGCACGCAGCGCGCTCCACGCGCTGTGGCATGGCATTAACGCAGGCGGTCTCGAGCGGGCTGAGCCAAAACGTGGGTCGTCCAGGTCTCAACTCAGGGCCCACATGCCATACTCCCGCAAATCGCTTTCGTATTCACACACACAACAATGATGCTTAGCGCCTAAGATTTTCCATTCCGCGTACGGTTATTCCTTCCGTCCCCATAAACTTGTCGCTTTGTAGTATAAATTAAGCCGGCGTCGTTTCGCCATCTGTCTGCGCGCACACCGACGTCCATCGAAAGCGCAGAAGCAGAACGGTGCAAAGCAATCCATGGAGGCCGCCGCCTCCGCCTCCGCCTGCGAGATCGCGCGCCTGCCGGAGGACCTCCTCGCCGCGGCGATCTCCCTCACCGCGCCGCGGGACGCCTGCCGCGCGGCAGCAGTGTCGCCAGCCTTCCGCGCCGCGGCCGACTCCGACGCCGTCTGGTCCCGCTTCCTGCCACCGCCCGACCACCACCTCCCGTCGCTCGCCGACGGGGAGCTCCAGCCCGCGCCGCCTTCCAAGAAGGCGCTGTTCATGCGCCTCTCCGACGGACCCGTCCTCCTCGCCGACGGCCTCATGGTACGTGCGTACGGGGAGGAATAAGCTTCTTCTGCTTCTTCTGCGCGGCGCAGGGCTGCATGCGCGCGGACTCCTCCTCCTCCTCCATATGGATATGGATCCCCTAGCTGATCGGTGTTGCTGCTTGTGCAGAGCATGTGGCTGGATAGAGAGAGCGGCGCCAAGTGCTACATGCTGTCAGCGAGAGCGCTGCACATCGCCTGGGGCGACACGCCGGAGTACTGGCGCTGGATCCCTCTCACCGGCTCCAGGTCCGCCGACTCATTCTTTCTGTGTCTTATATCCCTTGTCCTCTTGTCAACACGTAAAACCTAGTATCTGATTGTTGTTAAATCTCATTGCCCATTGGAATGCGGCATCCACTTGCTTGCGATGCTAGTACTAGATTGGAAGATAAGCAATGCACGAGCCCTGCATGTAGTGTATCTTGTTTGGAAATGGATTTCTTCCACTCTGTTATATTTTTTCCTCATGCTTTTCATCGGCATGAGATTCTCGTAATGTTGTTCTCTACTCGTTTCCAACAGCAAAAAAAAAAAAATGACCTTTCTAATACTTTGATTTTGTACACAATAAGGTATGGGAACTCTTTTGTCATGTACTAATCTTATTCACGATGAAGATTTTGAAGACTGTTCTGTTACGGATTTTTAATACAATTGTGTACTGTTGATGACAGGTTCGCAGAAGCTGCAGAACTCCTGTGTGTTTGCTGGTTGGAAATCCGTGGCAAGATGGATAGTCAGATGCTCTCCCGAAACACAAAATATGGTGTTTATATGGTATTCAAGATCGATGGTGGAATCTCCAGGCTGGATTATCCCCCTCAAGAGGCAGTAGTGAGCATAGCAGAAAATATATCAACCCGTGAAGTTTGCCTCCAAAGTTATGACATTGAGGATGATGATGATGAAGAAGAAGAGGTGCCTGAGTATTATTGGCCTTTGATGCAACACATGGGAATAAGGTTCAGGACGAGAGGCCTACCTTCTCCCGGAGCCCATGTACAGCTTCCCCAGGAGAGGACCGATGGTTGGATGGAGCTGGAGATGGGTGAGTTCCTTAATGAAGGTGGCGAGAACAGGGAGGTGTCGATCAGTCTCAAGGAGATTAAAAGTGGCTATTGGAAGAAGGGCCTTATTGTGCATGGCATTGAAATTAGAGCGAAGAAATAGGGCAGAAAGGTTTCGTGAAATGCAGTGTGCATCTCTGCAGACGTGGCCTAGGCTGGCCCATGAAAGCCCAGCACTCTATTTCCTTTTCCTTTTTTTTTTTGCTTACTGCCCTGTCCTGTCCTGTCCTGTCCCGTTGTTGAATCAAATCATTTTAGAAAGAGCCATTGAATTAATTCTTCTATTCTCAGGGCACATATTGTTCTTTGAGGGTGGTAATCTCAGCTTTGCAAAATTGTGCATGTACGTACGTCTTTATTTTGTGCAGTTATCATCCCAAAATCGTTTATTGATATTTTATGAATTTATTGTTATTATGATTACGCATATAGAGCGACAACTCTTCATGGATCGAAGTGATTAAACCAAACAACAGCCATATACTTTTCCTGAACCTGTGGCATATTGTCGTCCAAACGGTAGTCGTTTCAGAATTTGCCACGGCTCACCAAAACTTAATGTGTGGTTGTGAAGCAAACGCAGACACGCAGTGTGGTAGCTGCAGTTTCTGCTCAACCTGTTTCTGTCCAGATGCATTGAACAGATGCCCGCATCAGGAGCAGACGATCCAAGTGCGGATTTAGATAAAAGAAATGATCGTCGTCGAAAAATAAAAGATTAGATCCCGAAGCGATGGAGCTCGTGTTTCTTTTTCTTTTATCTGTCAGGCTGCTAAGCTCGCACAGTGTGACGGATGAATGTGCATGTTGGTCCTCCTCCATCCAGGATTCCAGGACGCGTACGACTGGGCTCGATCTCCTCTGCACCTGCATCCATGTGCTGCTCTGCACGCACGCGCTCCACGCGCTGTGGCAAGTTTCTGAGCATTCAAATCTGATTGGTTGGTTGAACCTCATTGAGAAGTATTACTCTCTTCATTTCAAATTAATTATCACTTAGTATAATAATTTTAGTTCATTTTCAATTAAATTTTTTATTCTAAGTGACATGTATTTTGAAACGGAGTAGAACCTGCTTTGCTGAATACGAAATCGATTTGCCTCATTGTTTGGAATCCGTTAGATACTTACGTACTACTGGACAGTTCAAATTCGACACTGGAGCCTCTGTTTCAAATTCGAAGCTAGCGTGGTGCTAAATCTGTGACGAAGCTGTTTAACTGAACTTGAGGGTCAAACACGAGGAGCGGAGCAGCAAGAGGCGCCGTAGAACTGAACTGAAGAAGCATGAACATGGGGCATCCACCCCGCAAGAGATACGTCACCGACGGTGATGCCGTTTGTGCGTCAACGCGCGGAAGACCACTATCTAAAGCCTAAAGCCGGGTCAAATTAACTCGCTGCGCTTCTTTTGTTCTAATACGGAGTACGTACGTGTACTCCAGATGCATATGAAGTGAGTTGAAATTGGAAAACTTCAGGGGCATTTCTGCGAAAAGCAGGCAACAAGTGGTGTAGTACTAGCAGGCGGAGGCGGTAGGTGCAGAGCAAGGAGAGAAGAGAGAACCCTTGTTAAACTTGCGCGGCCACGGACGACGCGACGCACGGCACCTCCACGTATCCCAGATCGGTCGGGAAGAAGAGGAACCAAACCTCCGATCCTGCCCTCCCCTACCTCAGATCCATCTAGGTACGGATTTTCTGTATGATTGCTGCTGAAATTTCGAGCTACAGTACATATTCATCATCCTGCACGGATTTCCGCTGTTCCGCCTTGTCGTCGTGGACTGGAAATTGAATCGCGCCCCCCTTATTACGGTTTTGCCTCGCCTCGCAGCTCCGAGAAATCCATCCATGGCTAGGAAGATGCTCAACGACGGGGACGCGCCCGTGGCCGACGGCGAGCAGTACGACTACGACCTCTTCGTCATCGGGGCGGGCAGCGGCGGCGTCCGCGGCTCCCGCACCGCCGCCTCCTTCGGAGCCAAGGTTCCTCATCCCCTGTCATTCTACTACTGTTATTATTCCTCTCCGATTTTTTATTAAGCATCTAGCGCGGATTCGCTGATTTGCCGTGACCCACCCCAAGCGGCCCCGTTCCTCCCTCCATCGTGTCTCTGTCGCCGTCCCTTCCCCTGAATACTTACGTACGTGACATCTGATGGGTTGTCAAATCTGTCGCAGGTTGCCATCTGCGAGCTCCCGTTCCACCCCATCAGCTCCGAGTGGCTAGGAGGACACGGTGGGACGTAAGCACCTCTAAACTGAACTGCGCTTTCCTGGTGTTGGATCTGTAATATATCCAACTATTTCTGTTTGAGAGATGTTCGTAAACTCGAAATCAGTTTGCTCATCATTACGGCCTGACTATTCTCTTCTCCTAGGTGCGTGATACGTGGTTGTGTCCCTAAAAAGATACTGGTATACGGCTCGTCTTTCAAGGGAGAGTTTGAGGTGAGTGCCATTTCCTGTCCCCCACGCTAGCCCAAGGGCAATGCTACCGAGATAACTGGTTGCAAAGCATCACTGCTACCGAAATAACTGGTTCTTCTATTTTGTTTCACCTCTTTACTATGCGATCTCATCCATACACACTGTTGGAGCTTACAATTGGCAAGTTTTCCAGTGCCTTCATAACAATGTGGTGGTTGCTTTATTTTAACTTAATTTAACCGTATTGGGAATGCAGGACTCGAAAAACTTTGGCTGGGAAATTAATGGAGATATAAACTTCAACTGGAAGACACTTTTGGAGAATAAGGTTGGGAAAAAAACCCTCAAAACTTGATCCTTATGCATGATCTCCACAAGTGTCAGCACTGCTACGATGCTATAGATCCTGAGATCCTAAAATTTTCCAAACTGTGCAGACGAGAGAAATTGTTAGGTTAAACGGAATATACCAGAGAATTCTCTCGAATGCTGGCGTGACAATGATTGAAGGAGCAGGCAGTTTGGTTGATGCTCACACAGTTGAAGTGACCCAGGAAAATGGTTCCAAGCAAAGGTACACCGCAAAGCACGTTCTGATAGCAACTGGCAGCCGTGCGCAACGCGTCAACATACCAGGAAAGGTCCGTAAATTCTCAACCAGCTTTTGGAGCTTTATTTCTTGTTCCTCGGTGGTAGTTTGTGTTTGTTTGTTAGGTCCATGCTCTGCACGCTTGTCTGAAGTCTGTGAAATAATGATCTGGAGTTTTGAATTCTCTGCCATTGGTCATACTTGTTTTGATGACTCTTAATGCTGAACATCAGTTATTTTTTGTGCTTCCAGAAAAAAAAGTTTGACACAATCACACAGCATGCTTCTCTATTGCAGGAGTTGTCTATTACTTCAGATGAGGCCTTGAGTTTGGAGGAGCTTCCGAAGCGTGCTGTAATCCTTGGTGGCGGGTATTATGCTACACTGATACATTAAGTCTATATTTATTTTAGTTTTCGCCAATTTCCTATACTCATGTCATGTGATGGTATGTGACAGATATATTGCTGTTGAATTTGCTTCAATCTGGAGAGGGCTGGGTGCAGAAGTGGACTTATTTTACCGGAAAGAACTACCTTTAAGGTATGTGTTTTAATAAGGAACTCCTAAATAGTAGTACTATATTATTTACCAGGATAGTTCAGTTCCAACTTCCAGAATAATATTCATGTAGTCATACAAAATGTGGCTATAGGTGCTCCACTCTGTGCATTTGTATCCTAAGCATGTCCTATTTGTGTATATGCATTTGGGTCTGGGTTTTATCAGTACTAGTAATGCTAGTTAAATATGATTACACAAGTTAATCTTTCACTTTGTTACATCCGTGTCATTATTAACGTTTCAACATTATTGGTCAATATGAAAGATCATGCTACGGTTTGCAAAATAGAAGTTGATAATGCCTCCGCTACTGCATTATCCCATTGTTACTGAGAATTTCAATGATATGGAACACTAAGATCTTGCTTTTTTTTCCTTGATCCTTGTTTTATTATTTGTTTTAAAAGTTCACCATGAATACTGTATAGTGTGGATTTACATGATACATAAATGTGGTTTGGTGCCTTTGAAATTTATAACTAAATAACATATATTATTGGTCATGTTTATGGAGCCTGGGAATTTGAGTATGCTAGTTGCTCAGAACAAGTCTGCCTGTTTATGAACTTATTATGCGAGTTTTTGAATTGTGGGATTTTCCCCATTCTAGGAAAATGATGTTTTAGGCTTTTAGCACTAAAATGGACAGAAAACATTATAACATATTACATTGAGAACCTGACTACTTGCAGAGGTTTCGATGATGAGATGAGGACAGTTGTTGCGAGTAACCTTGAGGGAAGGGGCATCAAATTGCATCCTGGGACATCTCTATCAGAGGTACATTAAGCTGAAACCCTGAGGTGTATATTGATTTTGTCATGTCCCGTTCATGTTACATTCATCAATTCCATTTTCATGTAAACCAGTTGAGTAAAACAGCCGATGGCATAAAAGTTGTGACTGACAAAGGAGACGAGCTCACTGCAGATGTTGTTCTATTTGCTACAGGTATGTGAATTGTTTCTCTTGTCAAAACTTAACTTTATTGCAACATTTGAACCTTATATTCATATATGTGAGATAAATTTGGACGTCATTATCTCCCTTGGTGCCATAGTTGTAACCAAAAAAAGGAGAAGGAAATCTCTCAAAACAAAAAACTCTTTTAGTAGTACCATGACCAAAATGAAAAGCTTATAGTTGCATGCTTGAAAAACAACTGAATATATATATATATATATATATATATATATAATATATATATGCTTATGCACTAGATTTCAGATCTTATTAGATATCTCGTACTTGAGTTCTATGTTGCTTTGATTGACACCTTTTATACTCTACCCGTGCCTGGTATTTGACTGAGTGCAGGACGCACACCAAACTCCCAGAGGCTGAACTTGGAAGCTATTGGTGTTGAAGTTGATGAGATTGGAGCCATCAAGGTTTATTTTGCTTCTTTCGTTAGTTGTTTCTTTTTATTTTGGTGTGAGATTTTACCTATGAAATTTTACTTCTGATAGCTCTGTTCAAACCACCTATGAACCTGGTGATCATAGTTTATGCTTTGATTTGCTGCCATGTTTTCTATTGTATACTTGGTAAATTAATATGATTATCCTGACATTATTTGTTTAGGTTGATGAATATTCTCGCACATCTGTTCCAAACGTATGGGCTGTGGGTGATGTAACAAATCGAATCAATCTAACCCCTGTTGCATTGATGGAGGCTACTTGTTTTGCTGTACGTGGCTACATTATCTTAGAATATGTTGAACAAAATTTATTGCTTTGTATGAGAAAATCAGCAACGCTTACCTTTTCACTTCTTTAACTGCAGAAAACTGTATTTGCTGGGCAGCCAACTAAGCCCGACCACAGAGATGTCCCATGTGCTGTTTTCTGGTAAGTCAACCTTGATTTTTTTTTTTTTTGCTGGATGATGCTGCATCTATTTTTTGGAAGCAAATTGCATGGGATAAATATGCATTTCACAATCTTGCAACACAACCTTTGTAGCCTTTTATTTTTCAGTAACCTACCTTTCATTATTGTTGCTATGTTATGGGTAATAGTGGGCCTTATGGGAACCTGTTACAGTAGGGTTTAAGAGTTTTTACACTTGCCAGGGCCAGGGTGTGTACTCATGACTCTTGAGGGAAGCAAGGAAATAGATGAATAGATATGGAGGGGACAAGTCTAAAAACCTAACCCTACTGCAACGAGCTGCTACAGTACCTGCGGCCCATAAGGCCCACTACAATGTACTGTTGATGTTTAAGAACAATGATAGTTATCCTTACTCCAACTCTTTAATCCTTTCCCGTCTTCTTTAAATCCATGCTGACTGATTATGTAATTAGTATAAATTATGCAAATCAGGTTTGCCAAAATAGGCTTTTAAGTTTGTGTGATTACTCTAGATGCGATTGAACTCAACTAGTTTCACTGTTGTTGATTTACTTTCCTTGTAATGCCATGCCTTGTGTTTTATTTGATGCATTTGTGGCTGCTGCTGTTTTCTTTTGAGTATTATATTTCCCCACCTTTATACCTCATTGCCCCATTATGACATGGAACTCATATTATGTTCCATTAGCATTCCACCACTTTCTGTAGTGGGTCTCAGTGAACAAGAAGCTGTGGAGGAAGCCAAGAGTGATGTTCTTGTTTTCACTTCATCTTTCAATCCAATGAAGAACAGCATATCCAAGTAAGTGTCATATGTAGCAGAGTTGAACCTTTTTTTTTCTTTTTTTACAGTTTCACCTTTCACCCTGTGCCTTTTGGTACATTCTTTACCTTCAAGATCGCACTACACTGTTTTCGTTAGTCATGCGATCCTTATCTGTGTTCCATCTTGTTGGGTGATATATGACTAAGCTTGTATTTTTCAGGCGACAGGAGAAAACTATCATGAAACTGTTAGTTGACTCAGAAACCGACAAAGTGCTCGGTGCATCCATGTGTGGACCAGATGCACCTGAAATCATACAGGTACAAGATACTTGAAATGTTTCTCTTTTTTTTTTTGAAATGTTTGTGTTCCTTTTTCTCCATTCTTGATATTTGTATTCTGACAAGTGAGCTTTTACATGATTCAGGGCATTGCTATCGCGCTTAAATGTGGAGCCACCAAAGCAACCTTTGACAGCACTGTATGTGTTACAGCTTTTAAGCGATACCTCACGGTAAAGCACCTGTTAATATCTTGTGCTTGTTCGTCTAACGTTTGGGTTTTCAGGTTGGAATCCACCCCTCAGCTGCTGAGGAATTTGTGACAATGCGGACTTTAACCAGGCGTGTGAGCCCTGCATCGAAGCCAAAGATGTGAGATCGGTGTTTTGGACTACACACGTAGTACTACATTTTATTGTGGAACATTACTCTTCATGCATACACTTGGCTTCATTTGGTAATTTACGCCTGGCATTTGTACTGGAACACTCTGCTTTTGACAGGAAATAAGATTTTTCTTCAACACAGCCTGCATACAAAATAAAGAGATTGTGAAGTTTCTGGTCCACTCAAATTGTTTCAGTTTCTAGCTCGTTATAGCCTGTCCTGGGTGGTCGGGTGTTGTTTCTTTGTTCTGTCCTTTGGCTCCGTTACCAGCCTGAGACTGAGTGAACTCAAATCCAGCTGCAGCGACTGGTTCGTCGTCATTTTCGATCCTGTTGCAACAGCGCAACAGTTGCCTCATCCGTTCCTTTTCCCAGTCCCATGCATTTCTCACACATACTACAGATCGTAATGACATGCATGTATTGAATTCTTGCAACTTCACTCCAGTCGGATCTTTAGCTATCCTAATAACCAGCTATTTTTATCATATGAGGTACTGTACGTAGCTATACTATAAGGTCTAATTGACATGACAATTGTATTTCCGCCCCGGAGGCCGGACGACGGAACGGGGAGAAGAGCACCGGTATATGGTTGCCGTTCATTCAATGGCTCTGCTTGTCATATGAAGAGGGACATCGTTGTCGAGACCCATGTTCGTGTACCGTCAAATCTGTTAAAGCTCTGCTGCCTCTGCATGAATTTAAAGTTAAACTCTCTCCTTTCTCAGACAGTTTGTCATTTTTTATTTATTTTTGTATTAAAAAGCGATAAACTTTCGAAAAAAGAGTGAGTATTACAACATGAGTAAAAAAAACTTAGTAATACTCTATCCGTCCCAAATATATTTGACATTAGTTACTCAAACAGTAGCAATATTATTAAATGACCCGTTTATGTGAAGAACAGAAGGAGCGCTGTGGGATAATCGACCATGACATCAGGCATTGCCAAATGACCGAATGGTGTTGTGTACTCTGTTTGTCCTCAAATAATTGTCACTGTTTTATTTTTGAACTAAAGAATCACAAGTATTTGGAGACCGATGGAGTATCAAATAAGATCTCTTGTTTAAATAAGCATCAAACAAATACTACTTCGAGACTCATAATACAGAGTCAAATGGAATCAGCCAGATGGTAAGAACATGTTGGAGGTGTATCCTGTAAAGGTTAAATAAAAGCCAGCGTACACATGCATAAAGGCGCTTCCTTGAACCCATGTAGCTGTTTATTGCAAAAGACAGAGTTTGCAGGTTTCTTTTACAAGGTAGTATGTAAGCAAACGTGCCACCTAATAACACATTTACAAGTATGTATATATATCTCGTCGTTATCATCATCATCAGTCGAGAAAGAATAACAAACCCGTCCCCAATTTTTGTATGTGTCATACACGCTTTCTCTCCGTCGACGGATCTTTTAATTAACCAGTAATCTTGTTTTTTCCTTAAGAGGTTTGAAATTAAATCGCATATGCGTAGTAATGCATATGGATTTGTTGGCGTAGGCGCGGCAGTTGTTGTTTAAAAGACGAAGCCGCCTCCCTGGCCGTCGACGTCGTTGACCCATCCGAACTTGTCCATGTAGGGGTTGGCCATGGTGTCCGGCGGGTACTCGTCGATGCAGTCCTCCCAGGCGCCGCCGTCGGCGAGGTCCCGGCACACCTCCCAGTAGCTGCTGTTGCACTTGAACCCGGACCCGAATGTGACCATGAGCACCCTGTCCCCGCGCTTCAGCCTCCGCTTCGCCTCCATGTACGACAGCACGTACCAGAGGCTGCTCGCCGACGTGTTGCCCCACCGGTGCAGCGTCATCCTCGCCGGCTCCACGTCGTGTGCGGCCAGCCCTAGGCTCTTCCTCACCGCCTCGATCACCGCCGTCCCGCCGGGGTGGAGGCAGAAGTGGTCCACGCCGGTCTTGAAGTCGATCTTGGGGCCCTCGCCCTTGTTGGTGTGCTTGCGGCGGAGGAGCTTGCGGACCAGGAGCCGCACCGCGAACTGTGCGAGCTCGCCGGCGGGGAGGATGCGCGGGGCCAGGCGCTGGAGGTTCTCGGTGAAGGCGCGCACGGCGGCCTTGGGGAGCGCCTTGCTGAGGCTGACGCCGAGGCGTCCGTCGGCGTCCTCGCGGTGCACGGCGGCGGCGTGCGCGTCGTCGTTGGCGCCGATGTTGGCGCGCACGAGGCATCGCAGCTCCATCTTGGCGCGGCCCCGGAACGCCGGGTCGTTGGTGAGCAGCGCGGCGGCGCCGCCGGAGCGGAAGAGGCAGTTTCCCAGCATCATGGACTTGTCGGTGCCCGCGTACCAGTTGGGCGCGCAGGACTCGGAGGTGACGACGAGCGCCGTGGTGCGCGGGCGCGTGAGCATGACGTTCCGCGCGAGGTCGACGGCGATGAGCCCCGCGCCGCACCCCATCCCGGAGAGGTTGTAGGCCATGACGTCCTCGCGCATGCCGAAGCGTCGCACGATCCGTGACACGAGCGAGGGCGCCGGGGAGAAGGACCCGACGTTGAGGACGACGAGGTCGACGTCGCGCGGACTGACGCCCGTCCTCTGGAGGACGGTGGCGACGGCGTCGTCGAAGAAGTCGTCCATCTCCTCGAGCGCGTCGTCGTGGGTGGGAGTCTCCTCGCGGCCTTCGAGGAAGTTGCGCGGGCAGTAGCTGTCCTCGCCGATGCCGGAGTTGACGATGACCTTGAGGAGGAACCGGTACTCTTCGAGGCCGAGGCGCTTGTTGCGCTCGATGATGGCGCCGGCCATCTCGGTGGTGACCTTGCGGTCGTCGGAGGGCTTGTGGCAGGCGTAGTCGAGCAGGTAGCAGCGCGCGCGGCGGCGGCGGGAGACGGCCCGCCACGCCAGGTACGCCAGCAGCAGCGCGGTGAGCAGGGGAAGCAGATCCATGGATCTTGGGTTTGGTTTGGAGTTTGAAGCGCGGCTGCCGGCCTGCAAGTAATTAACGAAGCAGACTGTAGCTGGATCGCGCTCAGCTGATCAGTTAGCTTATAGCTTAAGAGAACTAGAGAAGACGCTACAGGTGATGCAGTTGCAGTGACGCCGTGGTTATGTTCAATTCGTGTGTAGTACCGTGGGTGTGTGTGCTCTTGGTTTGCTTGGGTCAGGCGTATATATATACACACACAGCCACACAGGAACTGGTATCCGATGGCCGGAGCCGAGATGGATGGATGGATCGGAGGAGGTTAATGCTCTCGCTGTAATCTCCAACACCCAACCACTGCCTCATCTCATCTTAATTTTCGGGTTAGTAATTAATAGCTTAATTCTCAGATTAGAGTCACATACACTCCAATTAGGACTTAGCTAGCTAAAGTAGTAAGCGTACACCAGTGCTGAGTTATTACAAGGCGTCCGTTTGATTAGCCAGCCATGTGTTAGATGGAACCGTAGTTACTGTACCAGTACCAACATGCTTTCATCAACACGTTGCGGTCCAGTGAAAAAAGGCGTATCTAGTGACAAAGTCTCCTACACATGCATTATATGATTTATAGAAGACTTATTCATAAAAATGTTATTCTAATTTAATCCCAAGACCAAGACCTCATGATACAAGTGAACAGTAAAGCACACCGCCGTGCGCACATACCCATACTACCTACTCCGTAGTTATCTTCTTCAGGCTAGTTGCAGCTGGGACGCCATCTCTTCTGTCCTGCAGCTTCTGTACCGCCCATCTCTTAATTCATCCAACAATTCTTTTTTTATACCGTATGTGTACACACTGTATGTACGCTGATAAGAGTGAGAAAAATGCTACTGCTGTTCCGAATGTTTGTACGTAAATCTGTGCGTGTGTACTGAAACCGGATGAGCAAAAAATGACCTGAAACTACAGGGGGTGTGTAGGTGCTCGTTGCTGCTTTATCTGCCAGTTGCAAAAGCTAGCTAGTGAGATGCTGGTATACATATGCACCTCCTTAATTTGCTAAATTTGGTTGGCTCGCGAGAGATCAAAACTGGTTAGATTTGAATGCGCCCTTCTGGCTAACGTGCCTACTTCTGTTCCTTGACCGCCGCAAATATCTGCACGAGCGAAAGTTTCGTCGATAACGTGATGCAGCCTGGCATGCACGCGTGTTCGGCGACCGATCGACCAAACTGCTGCACGCGACAACAGCGCAGAGTTACTACACTGTTGCACGCGCCGAACAGTGCAGCTCACCATGAATTAAGAGAAGGATTCAGCTGCAAGCAATGGAGGCATAGCTCTTATTGATGCATGAAATGAAACTCTCCTCCAGCAAACGGCTGAGCAGCAACTCCACGATCAACCATGCATGTGCCTGCAGAGTACGCATGCATGCACGCCGAATTGGAGTAAACGGGAGAGAGAGAGAGAGAGAGATTGGCCGCAGAGATTTCGTGTACCTGAAAGCGCTGCTTTACCTCACGAGGAAAGTGGCTAGCTAGCACCAGCCCAGATCGACAGTTGCCGCCAGGGAGCGAGCAATTTGCAAGCGCGGCATGCATTAATCGCCTGGACCGCATTACTCTCATATACGTATTGCGCTGCATCTAGCAGTCGTCCAGCGAACCGCTAGCAACGAGAAGAACATGTGCATGCATGAGATGCATGGCGCGCGGCCAGATCCAGCGAACGATCTAGCTACCTCTCGTTGGCTGCATGCTGGCAGCTGGTAAACCCGTCTTGCGGTTGCGGCGAGGACAACTAACCTCTCGTACTGCTTTGTTGCTTCGCTTTATTCAGAGATCATGCATGGATTGATGAGCGCGCGCATTTCTTCAATGGCCAATAACAGCTCGATCGATCGCCCATACTCTCATCTATGTCAACCCCATCGAGGGACCATTCATATTAGCTTTTGCATTGATGATGGTGAACCCGCGCGCGGCCTCTTCTATTGGCACTTCTGCTGGTTGAGCTTTTGATCGGCCTCCTCTCTCGATCACCGATCCAAATAAATCCGAACCTTGTTCAATCAACATGCACTGGCTGGCGCGCGCGGGGTGGTAGTTCGGCTTGCGCTGCAATTCAAAGGGGTTATGCATTACGTATTTGCATATACAACATGGCTACGTAATGCATACTCCCTCCGTTCTAAAAAACTTATCACTTTGTAGCTCAAAAATGAACCACAAAGCGACAAGTTTTTGAAGACGGAGAGAGTATACAACATAGAATACAAACTCGATCTCGAAGAGAAATGAAACGGCGGTCATTCTTTGGAAGAAAACTGCATTTTGGTTAAAATCGAAGGCTAACTTTTTGAGTTCACGTGAAAATTCGAAAATTTTAAGAATTTCCAAAAACTTACGTTGGCTACGTAATGCATGTTGTACAAAATCGATCTCGAAGAAAAATAAATTTACGGTCATTCTTTGGAAGAAAATTGCGTTTTGAGTAACATCGAAGGCTAACTCATTTGAATGCATACACAACATGGAATACAAACTCGATATCGAAGAAAAAATGAAATTACGGTCATTCTTTGCAAGAAAATTGCGTTTTGGGTAAAATCGAAGGCTAACCCCTTTGAATTTACACGAAAATTTGAAATTTTTATAAATTCCCGAAATCCTACGTATAGCTACGTAATGCATGTACAACATGGAACAGAAGCTCGATCTCGAAGAAAAATGAATTTAAAGTCATTATTTAGAAGAAAAATGCGTTTTAAGTAAAATCAAATGCTAACCCCTTTGAAATTCACGCGAATTTTGATATTTTTGAGAATTCCCAAAAACTTACGTATGGCTACGTAATGCATATATAACATGGAATACAATCTCGATCTCTAAAAAAATTAATTTACGATCATTCTTTGGAAGAAAACTACGTTTTGAATAAAATCGAAGGCTAACCCCTTTGAATTCAAGCGAAAATTTAAAATTTTTAAAAATTCCTAAAAACTTACTTGTGGCTACGTAATACATATACAATATGCAATACAAACTCAATCTTGAAGAAAAATGAAATTGCGGTCATTCTTTGGAAGAAAATTGCGTTTTGGCTAAAATCGAAGGCTAATCCTTTAAATTCACATGAAAATTTGAAAATTTTAAAAATTCCCAAAAACTTACGTATGGCTGCGTAATGCATATACAATATGGAATACAAGATCAATCTCGAAGAAAAATAATTGTATGGTCATTCTTTGTAAGAAAATTGTGTTTTGAGTAAAATCAAAGGCTAATCCCTTTGAATTCCCGCGAAAACTTTATATTTTTGAAAATCCGCGAAAAGTTACGTATGGCTACGTGATGCATACACAACATGAAATACAAGCTCGATCTCGAAGAAAAATGAATTTACGGTCATTCTATGGAAGAAAACGTCGTTTTGAGCAAAATCGAATGCTAACCCCTTTGAATTCACGCGAAAATTTGAAATTTTTAAAAATTCCAAAAACTTACTGATGGCTACGTAATGCATATACAACATGGAATACAAGCTCTATCTCAAAGAAAAATGAATTTACGGTCATTCTATGAAAGAAAACATCGTTTTGAGCAAAATTGAAGGCTAAGCATTTGAATTCACGCGAAAATTGAAATATTTAAAAATCCCCAAAAACTTATGTATGGCTACGTAATGCATATAAAACATGGAATACAATATCTATCTTGAATAAAAATGAATTTACGGTCATTCTATGGAAGAAAACGTCGTTTTAAGCAAAATCGAAGGTTAATCCCTTTGAATTCACGCGAAAATTTGAAAATTTTAAAAATCCCCGAAAACTGACTTATGGCTACGTAAAGCATATACAACATGTAATAAAAGCTCGATCTCGGAAAAAATGAATTTACGGTCATTCTATGGAAAAAAACGTTATTTTGAGCAAAATCGAAGGTAACCCCTTTGAATTCACGCAAAAATTTGAAAATTTTAAAAATCCCTGAAAACTTACGTATGGATACTTAATGCATATACAACATGGAATACAAGCTCTATCTCGAAGAAAAATGAATTTACGGTCATTCTATGGAAGAAAACGTCGTTTTGAGCAAAATCGAAGCCTAACCCCTTTGAATTCACGTGAAAATTTTAAAATTTTAAAAATCTCCGAAAACTTGCATATGGCTACGTAATGCATATACAACATGTAATACAAGCTTGATCTCGAAGAAAAATGAATGTACAATCATTCTTTAGGAGAAAATTGCGTTTTGAGTAAAATCGAAGGCTAACCCCTTTGAATTCACGTGAAATTTGAAATTTTTAAAAATCTCCAAAAACTTACGTATGGCTATGTAATGCATATAAACCATGGAATACAAGCTCCACCACGAATAAAAATGAATTTACGGTCATTCTAGGGAAGAAAATATTGTTTTGAACAAAATTGAAGGCTAACTCCTTTGAATTCATGCGAAAATTTGAAATTTTTAAAAATCACCAGAAACTTATGTATGACTACGTAATGCATATACAACATAGAATACAAGATCGATCTTGAAGAAAAATGAATTTACGGTCATTCTATGTAAGAAAACGTCGTTTTGAGCAAAATCGAAGGTTAACCCCTTTGAATTCACGAGAAAAATTGAAAATTTTAAAAGTCCTCAAAAACTTACGTATGGATACGTAATGCATATACAACATGGAATACAAGCTCGATCTCGAAGAAAAATGAATTTACGGTCGTTCTATGGAAGAAAGCGTCGTTTTGAGTAAAATCGAAGGCTAACTCTTTTGAATTTTTAAAATTCCCTGAAAACATACGTATGGCTACGTAATGCATATACAACATGGAATACAAGCTTGATCTCGAAGAAAAATAAATTTACAATCATTCTATGGAAGAAAATGTCGTTTTGAGCATAATCGAAGGCTAACCCCTTTGAATTCACGCGAAAATTTGAAATTTAAAAAAAAAACCCAAAAACTTATGTATGGATACGTAATGCATATACAACATGGAATACAAGCTCAATCTCGAATAAAAATAAATTTACGGTCATTCTATGGAAGAAAACGTCGTTTTGAGCAAAATCGAAGGCTAATCGCTTTGAATTCACGAGAAAATTTGAAATTTTTAAATTTCCCCGAAAACTTACATATGTCTACGTAATGCATATATAACATGAAATACAAGCTCGATCTCGGAAAAAATGAATTTACGGTCATTCTATGGAAGAAAACGTTATTTTGAGCAAAATCGAAGGTAACCCCTTTGAATTCACGCAAAAAATTGAAAATTTTAAAAATCCCTGAAAACTTACGTATGGATACTTAATGCATATACAACATGGAATACAAGCTCTATCTCGAAGAAAAATTAATTTACGGTCATTCTATGGAAGAAAACGTCGTTTTGAGCAAAATCGAAGCCTAACCCCTTTGAATTCACGTGAAAATTTTAAAATTTTAAAAATCTCCGAAAACTTGCATATGGCTACGTAATGCACATACAACATGTAATACAAGCTTGATCTCGAAGAAAAATGAATGTACAATCATTCTTTAGAAGAAAATTGCGTTTCGAGTAAAATCGAAGGCTAACCCCTTTGAATTCACGTGAAATTTGAAATTTTTAAAAATCTCCAAAAACTTACGTATGGCTATGTAATGCATATAAACCATGGAATACAAGCTCCACCACGAATTAAAATGAATTTACGGTCATTCTAGGGAAGAAAATATTGGTTTGAACAAAATTGAAGGCTAACTCCTTTGAATTCATGCGAAAATTTGAAATTTTTAAAAATCACCAGAAACTTATGTATGACTACGTAATGCATATACAACATAGAATACAAGATCGATCTTGAAGAAAAATGAATTTACGGTCATTCTATGTAAGAAAACGTCGTTTTGAGCAAAATCGAAGGTTAACCCCTTTGAATTCACAAGAAAAATTGAAAATTTTAAAAGTCCTCAAAAACTTACGTATGGATACGTAATGCATATACAACATGGAATACAAGCTCGATCTCGAAGAAAAATGAATTTACGGTCGTTCTATGGAAGAAAGTGTCGTTTTGAGTAAAATCGAAGGCTAACTCTTTTGAATTTTTAAAATTCCTTGAAAACATACGTATGGCTACGTAATGCATATACAACATGGAATAAAAGCTTGATCTCGAAGAAAAATAAATTTACAACCATTCTATGGAAGAAAATGTCGTTTTGAGCATAATCGAAGGCTAACCCCTTTGAATTCACGCGAAAATTTGAAATTTTAAAAAAAAACCCAAAAACTTATGTATGGATACGTAATGCATATACAACATAGAATACAAGCTCGATCTCGAATAAAAATAAATTTACGGTCATTCTATGGAAGAAAACGTCGTTTTGAGCAAAATCGAAGGCTAATCGCTTTGAATTCACGAGAAAATTTAAAATTTTTAAATTTCCCCGAAAACTTACATATGTCTACGTAATGCATATATAACATGAAATACAAGCTCGATCTCGAATAAAAAAATTTACAATCATTCTATGGAAGAAAATGTCGTTTTAAGCAAAATCGAAGGCTAACCCCTCTGAATTCACGCAAAAATTTTAAATTTTAAAATCCCCTAAAACTTATTTATGGCTACGTAATGCATATGCAACATGGAATACAAGATCGATCTTGAAAAAAATGAATTTACGATCATTTTATGGAAGAAAACGTCGTTTTGAGCAAAATCGAAGGCTAACTCTTTTGAATTCATGAGAAAATTTGAAATTTTTAAAATTCCCTGAAAACATATGTATGGCTACGTAATGCATATACAACATGGAATAAAAGCTTGATCTCGAAGAAAAATTAATTTACAATCATTCTATGGAAAATGTCGTTTTGAGCATAATCGAAGCCTAACCCCTTTGAACTCACGCGAAAATTTGAAATTTTTTAAAAAAAACCCAAAAACTTGTGTATGGATACGTAATGCATATACAACATGGAATAAAAGCTCTATCTCGAATAAAAATGAATTTACGGTCATTCTATGGAAGAAAACGTCATTTTGAGCAAAATCGAAGGCTAACCGCTTTGAATTCACGAGAAAATTTGAAATTTTTAATTTCCCAAAAACTTACATATGGCTACGTAATGCATATATAACATGAAATACAAGCTCGATCTCGAAGAAAAAAATTTATAATCATTCTATGGAAGAAAATGTCGTTTTGAGCAAAATCGAAGGCTAACCCCTTTAAATTCACGCGGAAATTTTAAAATTTTAAAATCCCCTAAAACTTACTTATGGCTACGTAATGTATATACAACATGGAATACAAGACTGATCTTGAAAAAAAATGAATTTACGTTCATTTTATGGAAGAAAACGTCGTTTTGAGCAAAATTGAAGGCTAACACCTTTGAATTCACACAAAAATTTAAAATTTTAAAAATCTCCGAAAACTTACATATGGCTACGTAATTCATATACAACATGGAATAAGAGCTCGATCTCAAAGAAAAATGAATTTAGGGTCATTCTACGGAAGGAAATATCGTTTTGAGCAAAATCGAAGGCTAACCCCTTTTGAATTCACGCGAAAATTTGGAATTTTTAAAAATCCCAAAAAGCTTATGTATGGCTACATAATGCATATACAACATGGAATAAGATCTCTATCTCGAAGAAAAATGAATTTACGGACATTCTATGAAAGAAAACGTCGTTTTGAGCAAAATTGAAGGCTAAGCATTTGAATTCACGCGAAAATTGAAATATTTAAAAATCCTCAAAAACTTATGTATGGCTACGTAATGCATATAAAACATGGAATACAATATCTATCTTGAATAAAAATGAAATCACGGTCATTCTATGGAAGAAAATGTCGTTTTAAGCAAAATCGAAGGCTAACCCCTTTGAATTCACGCGAAAATTTGAAAATTTTAAAAATCCCCGAAAACTGACTTATGGCTAGTAATGCATATACAACATGTAATAAAAGCTCGATCTCAGAAAAAATGAATTTACGGTCATTCTATGGAAGAAAACGTTATTTTGAGCAAAATCGAAGGTAATCCCTTTGAATTCATGCAAAAATTTGAAAATTTTAAAAATCCCTGAAAACTTACGTATGGATACTTAATGCATATACAACATGGAATACAAGCTCTATATCGAAGAAAAATGATTTTACGGTCATTCTATGGAAGAAAACGTCGTTTTGAGCAAAATCGAAGGCTAACCCCTTTGAATTCACGTGAAAATTTTAAAATTTTAAAAATCTCCGAAAACTTGTATATGGATACATAATGCATATACAACATGTAATACAATCTTGATCTCGAAGAAAAATGAATGTACAATCATTCTTTAGAAGAAAATTGCGTTTTGAGTAAAATCGAATGCTAACCCCTTTGAATTCACGTGAAATTTGAAATTTTTAAAAATCTCCAAAAACTTACGTATGGCTATGTAATGCATATAAAATATGGAATACAAGCTCCACCACGAATAAAAATGGATTTACGGTCATTCTATGGAAGAAAATATTGTTTTGAACAAAATTGAAGGCTAACTCCTTTGAATTCATGCGAAAATTTGAAATTTTTAAAAATCACCAGAAACTTATGTATGACTACGTAATGCATATACAACATAGAATACAAGATCGATCTTGAAGAAAAATGAATTTACGGTCATTCTATGTAAGAAAACGTCGTTTTGAGCAAAATCGAAGGTTAACCCATTTGAATTCACGAGAAAAATTGAAAATTTTAAAAGTCCTCAAAAACTTACGTATGGATACGTAATGCATATACAACATGGAATACAAGTTCGATCTCGAAGAAAAATGAATTTACGGTCGTTCTATGGAAGAAAGCGTCGTTTTGAGTAAAATCGAAGGCTAACTCTTTTGAATTTTTAAAATTCCCTGAAAACATACGTATGGCTACGTAATGCATATACAACATGGAATACAAGCTTGATCTCGAAGAAAAATAAATTTACAATCATTCTATGGAAGAAAATGTCGTTTTGAGCATAATCGAAGGCTAACCCCTTTGAATTCACGCGAAAATTTGAAAATTTAAAAAAAAAACCCAAAAACTTATGTATGGATACGTAATGCATATACAACATGGAATACAAGCTCGATCTCGAATAAAAATGAATTTACGGTCATTCTTTGGAAGAAAACGTCGTTTTGAGCAAAATCGAAGGCTAATCGCTTTAAATTCACGAGAAAATTTGAAATTTTTAAATATCCCCGAAAACTTACATATGTCTATGTAATGCATATATAACATGAAATACAAGCTCGATCTCGAATAAAAAAATTTACAATCATTCTATGGAAGAAAATGTCGTTTTGAGCAAAATTGAAGGCTAATCTCTCTGAATTCACGCAAAAATTTTAAATTTTAAAATCCCCTAAAACTTATTTATGGCTACGTAATGCATATGCAACATGGAATACAAGATTGATCTTGAAAAAATGAATTTACGATCATTTTATGGAAGAAAACGTCGTTTTGAGCAAAATCGAAGGCTAACTCTTTTGAATTCATGAGAAAATTTGAAATTTTTTAAATTCCCCGAAAACATATGTATGGCTACGTAATGCATATACAACATGGAATAAAAGCTTGATCTCGAAGAAAAATTAATTTACAATCATTCTATGGAAAATGTCGTTTTGAGTATAATCGAAGGCTAACCCCTTCGAACTCACGCGAAAATTTGAAATTTTTTAAAAAACCGAAAAACTTATGTATGGGTACGTAATGCATATACAACATGGAATAAAAGCTCTATCTCGAATAAAAATGAATTTACGGTCATTCTATGGAAGAAAACGTCATTTTGAGCAAAATCGAAGGCTAACCGCTTTGAATTCACGAGAAAATTTGAAATTTTTTAATTTCCCCAAAAACTTACGTATGGATATGTAATGCATATATAACATGAAATACAAGCTCAATCTCGAAGAAAAAAAATTTATAATCATTCTATGGAAGAAAATGTCGTTTTGAGCAAAATCGAAGGCTAACCCCTTTAAATTCACGCGAAAATTTTAAAATTTTAAAATCCCCTAAAACTTACTTATGACTACGTAATGTATATACAACATGGAATACAAAACTTATCTTGAAAAAAAATGAATTTACGTTCATTTTATGGAAGAAAACGTCGTTTTGAGCAAAATCGAATTCTAAAGCCTTTGAATTCACTTGAAAATTTGATATTTTTAAAAATCATCGAGAACTTAGGTATGCATATAAAACATGGAATACAAGCTCCGTCTCGAAGAAAAATGAATTTACGGTCATTATATAGAAGAAAATGTCGTTTTGAGCAAAATCGAAGGCTACTTAATGCATAAATTTGAAAGTTCCGTCCCTTTGAATTCACGCGAAAATTTGAAAGTTTTAAAAATCCCCGAAAACTTACGGTCATTCTATGGAAGAAAACGTCGTTTTGAGCAAAATAGGATGTCCACCCCTTTGAATTCATGCGAAAATTTGATATTTTTGAAAATTCCCGAAAACTTACGTATGCCTACATAATTCATATACAACATGTAATACGAGCTCAATCTCGAATAAAAATGAATTTATGGTCATTCTATGGAAGAAAACGTAATTTTAAGCAAAATCGAAGGCTAACCCCTTTGAATTCATACAAAAATTTGAAATTTTTAAAAATCATTGAAACTTACTTATGGCTACGTAATGCATATAAAACATGGAATACAAGCTCGATATCGAAGAAAAATGAATTTACGGTCATTCTTTGGAAGAAAATTGCGTTTTGAGGAAAATCGAAGGTTAACCCCTTTGAAATTCACGCAAAAATTTTAAATTTTTATAAATTCTCAAAAACCTATGTATGGCTACATAATACATGTACAACATGTAATAGAAGCTCGATCTTGAAGAAAAATGAATTTACAGTAATTCTTTGGAAGAAAACTGCATTTTGAGTAAAATCCAAGGCTGATCCCTTTGAATTCACGTGAAATTTGAAAATTTTAAAAATTTCCAAAAACTTACGTATGGTTATATAATGCATGTACAACATGGAATACAACTCGATCTCGAAAAAATATATTTTACGGTCATTCTTTGAAAGAAAACTGCGTTTTGAATAAAATCGAAGGCTAACCCTTTTGAATTCACGCGAAAAATTAAAATTTTTAAAAATTAACAAAAACTTATGTATGGCTACGTAATGCTCATACAACATGGAATACAAGCTCGATCTTGAAGAAAAATGAATTTACGGTCATTCTTTAGAAGAAAATTGTGTTTTGAGTAAAATCGAAGGCTAACCCCTTTAATTCACGCGAAAATTTGAAATTTTTATAAATTCCCAAAAACCTATGTATGGCTATATAATGCATGTACAACATGTAATAGAAGCTCGATCTCGAAGAAAAATGAATTTACAATCATTCTTTAGAAGGAAACTGCTTTTTGAGTAAAATCGAAGGCTAACCCCTTCAAATTCACGTGAAATTTGAAAATTTTGAAAATTCCCTAAAACTTACGTATGATTACATAATGCAGGTACAACATGGAATCCAAGCTCGATCTCGGAGAAAAATGATTTTACAGTCATTCTATGGAAGAAAAAGTTGTTTTGAGCAAAATCGAAGGCTAACCCCTTTGAATTCACGCCAAAATTTGAAATTTTTAAAAATCTTCGAAAACTTACGCATGGCAATGCAATGTATATAAAACCTGGAATACAAGCTCCATCTCGAAGAAAAATGAATTTACGGTCATTCTATGGAAGAAAACGTCGTTTTGAGCAAAATCGAAGGCTAACCTCTTCGAATTCACGCGAAAATTTGAAAATTTTAAAAAACCCCGAAAAACTACGTATGAATACTTAATGCATATACAACATGGAATACAATATCGATCTCGAAGAGAAATGAATTTACGATCCATGTTGTATATGTATTACGTAGCCATAAGTAAGTTTTTAAGAATGTGTCTATGTCATCGCTCGCTTATGTAGCGCTGCGAATTGTTGGTAGGATCTGGTAACGACTACTCCCTCCGTTTCAAAATAATTGTCACCGGCTAGTTCATTTTTGAACTAACCGGTGACAATTATTTCGAAACGGAGGGGGTATTACGTATAAGATGCATGCATGGACGCTTGTAATTAAGTGAAACAAACATATACTGCGTGTGGCACGACCAACCGATATGTCAAGTGTCGGATTATTCATGTTCAACTCGATCCGCGTTGCCTTCAATATAATATACAGAAGCTTCTATATAGAAGCCAAAATTAATTTCAAGGACGAGATATATAGCAGCTATTGCGCTTGTCAATCTTTCAGCCACGGCATATGTACCTGCAAGAATTTACTCCTACTTCTTTTATCTTGTTTTGCTTCATTTACCATGACAAGTCGAGGCACATCTGAAACGTACTGCGCGGAAATAAACTCTGCACAAAGGACAAAACAGGCAGAGCTGGAACTGATGAAGGCAGCCAACAAGAGCCCAAGACCACACATAGGAAGAGACAACCTTGAAAGAGGGACCATGCATGGTTCCAAGTAGCACGAGAACGAGTAAAGACGCATCTCGTTCGTAAAATTACCCGTCCACAACAACAACGATCGAAATGCATGGATTGAAAGAAGGTGGCAGATAAAATTATTTATTGCGTCAGAGTGTTGGTATGCAGGAGCCAATTAAGTTTCTTTGTTAGGTTCAGCAGCTGGCTTCTTCTAGCAAGGCAGTGCTCAGCGCAAGCAACTTAACGGTACAACAGCTATTGGAAATAGTAGGACCGTGAACCCAACAGAAAATTCATTGTGATGGACCTGACACAGTACTCTCTAGGGTATGCGACCGTTTCTGACACGCTTCAAGTCAACCGAGTTAGAGGAAGATTGATTGATTATTGTCGCTAACACCTGGACGTTTAGCAACAGCCGGCCGGCTCCCGGTCAGTACTAGCTAGGCCCTCCTGCAAAAATTTAGTGCAGTCAAATCGTAACAGCCTTGCTTAATACTGTACTGTATCACGTAACCTCTGGTCTGATCCACCTACTATTCTTACTGTATTATTGTTGCATGCATGAACAAGCAAGCATGCAGAACAGCATCCAAATATATACCAGTGCAGCATGCAGTAGTAGTAACGAGATCCCCATGACTGGTGTAGTGGCACCGGCCGAGGAAAACCGCGTCTCGAATTCAGTGTGCAGCGGCGAGATGGTACTACGAGCGAGGCATTCATGAGCCATGACAGATCCATGCCCATGCATGGCAAGTTGCCAACCTCGCTCGCCGAGGAGAGACGAGTAGTGACCACCAAAAGTTAAAGGATCTAAAAGAGTACAGTACGCGGATACTTTGCCCTTAGTACAGCATCTATGGTAGAATTGGAAGCAACAACAGTGCAGTGCTGAGAAGATCGAAAGAAGCACAACAGTGCAGAATTAACAGCTGGTGATAAATGTTTAAGGAAGGAGTACTACAATAGCATTAGAGTTTTCTAAATACAACTTGTACATTTTATTTATTGATCACGCACATTCAAGTGAGCACGATATTCCCGAATTTCCAGCTAGCCGCCAGAGGTAAATTGCTTGCAACGAGTTCCAATTGAACCAGGGAATGTACATGATATACACCATAAATAAAAATAAAACATGAGGCCAATTAAGCCTTTGTTCTATTCCCCCCCTGTTTTTTTTTTTTTTTTTTTTTTTTTTTTGAGCTACACGACCCTAAAAAAGTAAATACTCGCTGCGATCAGCACCAAACAACTCTGACGGCTACCGCTCTTCTTATTTGCCCAAGTATGACACACACTCAACATACCCACCTCACCTCCACTTTATGCATCAGCAGGAGTATCAATTAATCCAGGGGGAGAAGAACTATCTAGATTCATTTGTTATTGATGTTATTGTTATTTCCACAACTTCACAGAATTGTCATGACTCGCAGAAGCCATCATCCCAGTGACAGGTGATTGCGCCAATGCTGCAATTAGACCTTCATGAGCTTGTACCGTCATGCTCTGATTCTTCACCATGTTCCACAGCTCCAGAGACTACAAGATCATCACACTAGTGAGAAACTTGTAGAAAACAAGCTACAAGTCAATGTGATTCCGACACCATAGCTAGGCCTAGGCTCGGCACTACATGATGCAGTAACAAGCTTTATCTTGCACCTCATTGTTAAATAGGAATCTGAATCTCCTCCTTGTGCATATTCTTAATGTCAAAAACGATGGAATAGAAATGGCAAAGGGCATCTAGGTGACAGGTTTACTCATACAAAAACACATAGCCATACACTTCCTCAAAAAGATCAAATTAAATTAAAGAAAATATTATTAGACTCGACAGTAATTACCTGGTAGCCTCCAATCACCAAGAGATTGGTATAGCTCGGGTGGAACACACAGGAATGGAACTTGTTCCCATTGGAGCTAAGTTCATAAATGCACTCTCCTGATGATACTGACCAGACCTTAACTAGGTCCTGACTCACAGAGGCAAGGTATTCCCCGCTGTTGTCCCAGCAAATTGACTGCACATCTGTGTTATGGCCCTGAAATTAAAATTGGAATACTTCAGGTTTCCGTCACACGGCAATAGCAAAACCTAATTAAATACAGGTAAACCCCAGAAAAAAAAAGAGAGCGATTCACCACAAGCCAAATGAAACTTATGCACAATACTAAAATTATAATCGTACGTGCAGGGTGCTTGTAAAGCGATATGTATCATGAATGGGAAAAGAAATTAAGCTGATGTTCAAGAACATAACCTGCAGGGTGTATTTTTTGCCATGCGTCTCAATATCAAATATGGAAACCACATTTTCAGCAGCTGCAGCTAAAAATTGCCCAGCATTAGGTTGAAATCGAACTTGGGCAGTACCACCCTGAGCAAGGAAGCCAGAGTCAGGCAAGGCTAGAGTCACTGTACTACTAAGTCCATAAATATTTTTTACCACACAAATCACTTTAGGAATTTATGGGTGGTAAAAATAGTAGTGCTAACCTTCATGACACGAATACATGTAGGCTGGCTCACATTCCAGTACCGGATTTCACCATTGCCATCACAGGAGCACAAAAGGTCTGTCTTCTTTGGATGAAAATCTAACGATGTGACCTGGAAGCCATGGCCCGTGAACGTATGCAAAGATAAACCAGGCTGCAAAACATGCTGCATAAGTAAGACTGTACCAAACACAAGTACATGAAAATTATGAAATCTCAAACCCATGGATCAAGCCAGGTCACATAGATTGCATACTTAACCAATTACTATGGATTCATGTATCGTTACTAGGATGTTCTTCGTAGATTATAAATTGCAGACCAAGACAAAAAGAAAGGGGGAACCATTGTATTATTTGCATGGCCACTCATTGGTGTATGCTTGGAACATTTTCACTTTTGAGACGTGGTTAACGTAGAATAGTTGTCCATATCTGTACTGGTGTGCAGAAAGCATAAGCATAATATTGCTCTCAGAGGTACAGTTGATAATCTCCCTATTGCCTAAGAACATGCAAACATAACTTACATCTGCAGCATTCCATAGTTTAATGGTTCTATCGAAAGATGATGTGGCCAACTGACTAGAGTTAGGTCTGAAACGGGCATCTGTAATAATAAGGGCATGCTCTTCCGGAAGATACCGTGTCTGGAAGTTTTCCATGTTCCAAAGTACAGCCTATAACAGACACCAAGTATGGAGTATTCATAAAAATTAGATATGCATAAAAAGGGACAAGTTTAATAAAACAAAACTCAAAACTGCATGACGTTACTACCTTCTTTTCATGTCCAGCACTAGCCAAAATCTTGCCATCTGAAGAAAAATGACAACAAACAACTTTGCTGTTGCTTGTGCGCCAACAATTAACTTCACTGAAGGTAAAACCTAAAACAAAAGGGCTTGTCATTTGATGCTTAAAAAATAATCAAGATCATCGAAAATATCACCTTTCGAAGCTTCCGGATTAGGCTCTTTGGGACTTCTTTTGAGTGCAGCAAAAATATCCCTGGCGTCTCCAACATCATTAGATAAGAAGGATTCAACATTATCATCCAAAGAGCCAACATCACCAAAATGCTCCAAATCATCCTGTGACATACAATAATTTGTGTTACTTACCAGTTTAATATATTAAATCATAATATAAATCCAGGAATATACTTCAAATGAAGAGTAAAAGCTGTAACCATTTGATTTGAAGAAGAGGCAAGTCCAGTTCCATCCGCGCCATACATCATTAAATTCTTCGGAACATGGCGCACGTTACCAGCCATGCCAAGTCCATCCCCAGGTGTATGTGTGGATGGTGTAGATGGTGGAGAATTGGCTGAATGACCCACAGTGTTCCCTGTACCAGTACTATTTGCTGGTCCTGAAGATGTAGGTTGCTTTCTTTTTCTATTGTTCTGGAGATAATGAATAATTGCAGAATCAAGGGCAGGTGATAATAAGCAAGCCAATCAGTTCTTAAGAAACAAATTACAGGTAACTCAAGCAATTGGAATACTAATAAAAATAAATAGAAGACTGCTTAGTATTGGTTATTCAAAATATTGTACTTTGGTGATATTACAACACTAGAAGCAGAACACGTGTTACTACAGGGAAGATTTGCGATCTCAATTTATCAGGGGCAAGTCCACATGCGAACCAACTATCAAGCACAGAACATGAAATATGTCAGTACCTGTTGCATTTGTTGCTGCTGGCTCTGCTGCTGCTGTTGAAGCTGCTCCTGCGGTTGCTGCGAAGATGTCTGCTGCATCTGGAAAGTTTCCAGATAGATTAAATTCCAACAAACTAGAGCTAATATATAAACTTAAGGACTAAAAATCAACAAAAAGAAAGCAGATTTTTAAAGTAAGCCAACCTTCATCATGTACTCTTGGTCTGGTCTGACTTTTGGTGAACTGGATTGCATAGGTGAACTAATGCACCCATCAGTTCCAGCAGGTTGTCCATCTTTATTGTTCAGACCAGCTCTCGCCATTGCTATAAATCTGCGGGGATCCAAATCCCCATAACTAGAAGAGTTGCTATGGTTCCCTTGTGCTTGGGCCTGTGCTAAGAACTGCTGTTGTTGTTGCGGTGACAGAAGTTGGAACTGTGATTGTGTTGAAAGAAATGGCTTCTGCATTTGAGCACCTAAATTTGGTCGCAGATGGTCAATTCCCTGTGAGATGGTATCACCAATTTTGATGGGCGGTTAGGTTCAAAATAAAAATATGAGCACATAAGGTAATAGATTACTTCAGAGCTTACAGTTAACGGCCAGCCCTTCAAGGGTAAACCGCTCACACCTTGGCTTAGTCCTGTTGAAAACAGAAGGCGACTCAGGAAAAGAAGAACATACCAAAGAACAAACGATCAATCTTCTTGAAATTAAGCTTTCACGCTGTTGAATTAAATAGAGGCCATCCCCATTAAACCAGCCACCCACCAAAGAGAAAAAAAGTACTGAGCTAATTACTAGCCATCATATTTATCTGTTGCGCAAGCCAACAGATACCACACATCACAATCTTCGCGATAAAAAAGTTAGTACAAGCCAACTATTTCACATTTCATTCTAATATCAGGATTCATTCCCAGTGCAAAAATGAAAGGAAAATATAGTTACAATGCAAGACACAACCAACTTGGAAACATAAATTGATATTACTGCCTCCAGTCACAGATAAGCCACATTTTAGGTTGCATGAAGTCAGAGTATCTAAAATTTCACCATCACTACACTTTTTATATTTAAACAGAACATTTAAGATACGATTAGATAGTAGTTACACAATATAACCAAAAATATTACAACAGAAAATAGTGGCCGAAGCTACGTTTTGGGGACCATGTTTATGTCCAAAACGTCACTAATCTCCAGGGTGTTATATGAAGGCGCCTTTAGAAAATTAGAATAGAGAACTAGCTTCAGCGACAAAGGAGGAACTCATAACATGGGGAAAAGGCACACCTGCGCCACCCAATCCAGGTTTAGGTTGAATTATTCCCTGTCCATATAAGGATGATGGATCCATGGGCAATGATCTTTGGGGTACTCCCATGTTACCTTCACTCTTAATGTCCTGTTAGAAAAAAACATTTGGGATATTTGCGCATACTTTTAACGAACTAGCAGAAGATACAGGATGGGACCAACAACCCACAATTGTTTGCTGATTCCGGGCCTGGATTTGCTGCAGAGTTGTAGACACATTACCAGGAGTTCCAGGAACTAATTGCCTGTTTCAAAAAAAAAAGATAAGTTTAGTGAGCATAATACACATTCATTTTAAACTTCTCCCCTATTCCTTTTGAGCAACTGTAAAAACTGAGGAGGGGGATCACCCTGCATGGTTTGTTGATGCTGACTTGAGAAGAGCCATTCTACTAGCATCAATAAGTTGTGATCCCTCGGAGTCCATTGAGTGTGGGTGCTTCAAGCGCTCTTCATACATCTTGGCAGCTAAAATGCTAGCTGTTGATGGCCCCAAAATACCATCAGAATTTGAAGCATTTATAGGACCACTAAGTGATGGATGGCTTGGATTAGTTCGCTGAAGCTGAGCCTGTCTTTGCTGCATGAGTTGCAACTGCTGCATCTGCATCTGCTGCTGGTGCTCTCTCGCTTTTATTTGCTGGGCCTATATTTTCAACAGAGATATAATCGATGGGATCAAAATCATAACAGATACACAGCGAATTAACCAATTCCATTTTGCGTCAAGAAAATCAAGCAATTCCAAGTTACCTCTATGTATGCAGCTGCAACCTCAGAATGCTTTTCATTTGTTCTTGCAATGAAGATATCCCAGAAGACAGACCACCACTCAAAGAGAAACCCTCCAGGGGCATCAATCGCTGCATCACAATTCACAAGTATAACATACTGATAAATTGATAATAGGGATGACTCTCCTATGAAAAAGGAACTAATGCAGAGACATAGTTCCAATTGCCAAAGAAATCATAAAAAAGGAGATCTTTGTGTGGAGCACGCATAACAAACTCAAATCAAGAACAGCAATGAAGTATTTTTTGTAAAACAATTTGAATCTTCAGGAAAACTTTTTAAATGTTGAGAAAGCAAAGTGTATTGAGAAAATAGAATTGAATATCGTTCAATACGATGATGCCAACATTTAGCTAAATCACTAATAGTAGCTTATTGGCCCGTAGTAGAAATGTGTGTCAAGAAAGATGCATCATGTTTACTACAAGAACGGCAGCCATGCCACTTGTGCATTGCAAGCATCTCTAAAGTCCTCTTCCCGCGAAATTATGCACCCCTATCACCTCAAGCTTCACTAAAGTCCCCAGCAAGTACCAAAACTACATAATTGATTTGGAGATTCTCTGGGTAACTGAAACCTCCAAGCCCGTTGGATTTCGAATCTACTACTCCCATTTGGCTGGAAAAAAAAAATCTACAGAACAATCAATGTTCCAAATACCGAGCCCTATTCCAGGAGGGAAAACAAAAACTCTACGCCGCATCTCAAATTCGAGGTCTTCTTACTCAAAATTCGAATTCACGTCCCCAGATAATAGTCCAACTCTAGTCGTAAACAAAGACCATTCCGGCAGCAAATAGAAAAGGACGAAGTAACAGAAGCATCGGCGACGATTACCGACTGGATCAGCAGCAACCTTCCCCTCCGCCATGAACGCCTTCGCCGTCGTCTGCAGGTTCCTCTTCAGTAGATAGTCATAGATATACACATCGAGCCTGCACCACAAGCACCGGAAATCAATCCCCCGCCCCCGCGAACAGCGAAAGAAAAAAATTCAACACATCAAAATCACTCACATCTTATCCGCTTCCCAATTGGTCTGCGCCATTCTGCAACCTCGACGGAAAACCGACCGAAAACAGCGGAAATCAGAAGCGCAGCCAGGCGAATCGGTCTGAAACTCGCGCGAAACGAAGGGATCGGAGCCCACATTACCGATTGGGCGTGATCTCGGGACCCAGACGCGGAGGTCACAAAAAGAGCCGCGATGAGCCGCCCACCCAGCGGCGAGCAGGGCGGGGCCCAATGCCTGATCGGAGGTGGCCGCGGGAGCGGGAGCGTTCGCGGCGAGCCTGGAGACGGAGTGGCAATTTGGTGGGCGAGACTAGAGTGTGCGCGGCGCTACGCTGGTGCGAGCTCGCCCTCGCTCGCACCGCTTCGGAAGAAGCGAAGCGAAGAGGGGAGGAGTTACTGCAACTGCAAGGAGACGAGAGGGAGAGATGACAGACAGATGAGGCATGGGTTCGGGTTTGAGTCTGGCTCGGGACGCTGAGCCAGGACGCCGGTTCAGGAAGGTTCGGATGATAGGCAGGCGCCATAATCCTTGGCTTGTTACAGTATTCACGGATCCAGTGAATACCGATGTTCCGGTAAAATTATAAAGAGGCAATAAAGATATTTGAAATGCACGGTGGTACATGAACTTCTTTGTCAACTAGGTTCATGAACTTTTAAAATGCATTTAGGATTCTTGAAACTAATTAAGAGTATCATTAGCAGTTCAACGTACGCGTGATGCACCTATGCGGCGTACACGTCACACCAAGGATAGAGACACGTTGGATATTTAATTTTACGCTTGACCCATGATTACTCCTACTATCAAACTTATGTAGAAACACCGTATGACCCTATCCATCTGGTGACGGGCGACGGGAGTCGGTCGGTGGCGATCGAGTTGGGACCCGTCTTCTCCCTTTAAAACCAACACCTCATACGTTACTGAAGTTGGATATGGGAATCAGTACAGAGAGAAAAAAACGAGACTGAAAAAAAATGTGCTTTTGGAGGACTCAAACTCACATCAAATCCTTCCAACTTCGGAATCTCAACCACTGCACCAAACAAATTTTTCCTGACTCATCCCTATTCAAAATCCTGCAGCCCATTAGAAAATTGCACCCGCCCGTCCTGCTTGGCGGTAGCGGTGCGCCGCCGTGCTACGGAGAGACCGCGCCGTTCAGCTCCGCCAAGACGCCTCGCCGCCTCTATTCAAGAAAGACTTTGTGTCACTTTTGTTGCACGAACCAGTGTTGTTCCAGCCTCGCCTCTAAGTTCCAATGAGCTTGCGTCAATCAAGATCTATGAGAGCCTAATTGTAAAATAAGATATCCAACGTGTCCTCCGATGTACGCCACGTAGACGTGTCACGTGTACGTTAGACTGCTAATGACACTTATAATTACTTTATAGACCTCTAAATATATGAACCAAAGTGACACACCTCTACAAATTCATGTACATTCAGCAGCACAATTTACTCTTGTTCAAAATAGCTAAAGATTCAAGGGATAAATCTGCGATCAGGATAAACAGGCTCGGGTCCGAAGGAGTGGGCTTGGAGGCGTGGGGACAGGAGCACTTGATTAGGTCTGGATTACCTGTTTTTGTGGTATAAGCCCAAACACGAAACACAGAAAACAAAAGCCGGACCGGGCCGAAGGGTGAGTCCACCGAAGCTTTGCACTGGGGCCGGGCCGGGCCTCAATTCGCCCGGCAGTTTCCAAAATAAAAATCCACGTCAGCCAATCCGGAATTCAAGCCGAGCAAGGCTTATCTGCAGGGAGCAGCGGCATTGGGCGACAGGTTCACACGAACGCGCCAGCTCCACCACCAACCACAACCTCCTCAGCCATATGTCCGCTCGCGGCGAGGAGCTAGCCAGCCCTCGCGCGTAGTAAGCTCCTGCAGCTGGAGGGAAAGGGAAACGCGGGCACCCACCGGTTTCCTGCGATGGGCGTCGCCGCCGGTCTCTTCAGCGCCACGGCCGTCGCGTCCGACGCCGCCTGCCCGGCCTACCCGTGGCCGAACGACGACGGGTAAGCAAGCCCTCTCGCTCGCTCGCTCGCTCTATGGCAAATGGCCCCTGTTTTTCTTCGTGAGGCTTTTCACGGTCGTTGCTTCAATAACTTTTTGCTTTCCGCGCGAGTTTTGCTTACGCAGAGGAGCGCAGCGCGGGCGGAAGGTGTTCATGCAGAGCGACTGCGCGGCGTGCCACTCCATGCTCCCGTACGCGAAGGCGGCACCGACACCGACGGAGGCGGAAGCAAAGGTGGCAGAGATCGTCGTCGTTAACCAGGAGCAGCCGGCGACGGCGACGGCGAGGCCACTCCTGCAAAGCACCGCCACCTACACGGCGCCAGACCTCGCCGTTACAACTAAAGTACGCACGCAGACGCATTCCCCCGTTTTGAACTCTGCGCCTTTCCTTCTAGTACCACTTACTGAGAAAACTAAGCTGCATGCCCTGTTCTGTTCCATGGGGAAACTAACTCGTAGATGGTGGAAAAACTGCTGCGCCGCAACAGTAACCTGTACGCGGCCCAAGAGTTGATGAAGAAGGTGGCGTTGCCTACTCCTGTTCCTGTCTGGCTGCAGCTTCTCCAGCCATACGTGAGGGCTCATCCCCAGACAGCCTGAACTCCAACGAAACGCTCCCCCTCTGCAGCAGTTCGACTGTTTTTCTTGGACATGTGTTTACTCCCCTTATGTACCTTGGTCTACTATACTAAACCAGTCTCCCAAAGAGAGTTACATATGTATGCTTTATGTAAAGCCCCAATATACTACGTACCTTCTTCTCGTACGCATCATTCACGGGAGACATGTACTATCCACCCAGCACGGGATAACCACGCTGCTGCAATTCATCCTTTGCAAGCTCTAAAAAGGAAGCATATATATAAAAGGAGGAACGAAGCCTTACAGCTCGAGGAACCCAATCTCAGGAACGAAACCGAGATTAAAACAAACTAAGGTCATGATAAGGCCCATATAGTTAGATATACAAGGTTCGTTATCACTAAACTCTTCGTTTTGAAGGAACGTACCTGTATCTGGTGTGTGTGAGCTGTCGAACCAGCGTGTTTTAGCAGCATGGTGTGAACTGTTCGAAGCCATGCATGTCGATTTCTTAACTGGAACCACACCCAAATATACACGGTGCAACTAATTTTAGAGGTGTTTGCTGCCTTTTAACTTCCCTCCTCCTCTTGACGGCCACGCCTTTTTGTTCCTCCCTTCACCCTTTGCTTCTGGTCTTCTCCAGCCGGCGCCGCGATGTCGGCGGGGGGAGGGCACGGCGACGACGACGGCTGCTCCACGTCGTCGCCGCCGCCGCGGTCCCCGTCCCCGTTCCACCTGCTGGAGGTCACCGTCATCTCGGCGCAGAACCTGCACCGCCGCCGGTTTGGCCGGCGGGTGCGCGCGTACGCCGTGGCGTGGGCGGACCACCGTCAGGCGCACAAGCTGCGCACCGACGTGGACCGCGCCGGCGGCGCTGCACCCACGTGGAACGACAGGTTCCTGTTCCGCGTGGACGACGCGTTCCTGCGGTCGGAGACGGCCGCGGTCACCGTCGAGGTGCGTGGCGTCCGGAGCCTCGTCTTCGGCGCCGACCCCGTCCTCGGCGTCACGAGGATCGTGGTCAGCACGCTCTTACGGAGGCGGCGCCCCTGCTTGGACGACGGTCCGGTGCCGGTGACCAGCGGCGGCGGCCACGGACGGCAGGTGGCGGCGCTGCTGCTCCGGCGGCCGCGCTCGCTCCGGCCGCAGGGCATCATCAACGTGGCGGTGGCGCTGCTGGATGACGCCCACGCCGCGCGCACCGTGCCGCTCTACGACGCGCCGGACTCGTCCCACGCGTTCGCCGTCAAGGACCTCGTGACGCGGAGACCCGCGCCGCGGAGCAAGATCGACGACAAAGGAGACGACGATCACGAGCCTGCTGCAGACGACGAAGCCCGGAAGGCGGCGTTCGGTGATCACAACTCCGGGCGGCTGGAATCCTCCAGGAGCGCCGCATTCGAGCAGCGGAAGCTGGAGCAGACGCTCGAGAAGTGGAAGGCAGACCTGTCGCCGGCACGGAAGGAGGATGGCGCCCGCGGCGGCACTTGGAGGTCATTAAGCCCGGTATCCTGCTTCCGTGGCAGCGGTAACTGGGACAGGTGACACGCACTGGAGATCATCGTCCAAGTCTCCAAGACGCGCGTGGATGATGCATGCGCATGTCAGCGCATGAGCAAACGCGCGAGACCCGTTTCTGTGGTCGCTTCAGGTTATTTAGGTTTTTGCTACGGCTGTCGATTTCTATTTACTATCTCTTAGTAAAAACATGAGTATGTTGTAAAAACCTTGCAGAAAAGAAAAACGGAGTCCCATAAAAATAGAGAAAAGCTATATCTCAAGTGTCTTATTTTCTCCTATATTTCAGAGGACGTTCTGGATCGTAGAATACGCTTTAGGCCCTGTTTGGAACCCCTAGGGCTAATTGTTAGCTAGCTAATAATCTATTAGTTGGTTTGTACCAACTAATTATTAGCTAGCTAATTATTAGTTGATGCCTGTTTGGAACCTTTATAACTAATTTTGTTTTTATACGCTAATTGACTGTAGTACCCCTCAAGGAGAGGGAGAGATGAGAGAGGGCAAGGGTAAAATGGACTTTAGCCAACAATTAGCTGAAATTAGCTGGGTTGGAGCAGCTAATAAGATTATTGTTAGTTGAGGGGTTAGCTAATAATTAGCTGTGTTATTAGTTGGATTGTTTGGAACCTCTATAGCTCATTTTAGCAGCTAACTATTAGCTTTAGAGGTTCCAAACAGGGTCTTAATATTCATGCGGCAACCTTCTCTTCTACTTCCTCTCCTCTTCCAATTCCATCGTTGCTCCAGCTTGATCGATCCCGAGCAGCGGCGACGGTGGCGCTGGCCGGGCTTCGAGGCTCGGGGGCGGCAACATCTAGGATGCGTGGCAGCGGCGGTGGCATCGAGGCCCCGCGGCGGCGGGCGGCGCAGCTTGCTAGCGTCGTGGCTGGGCGGCACGACGGCCACCGGAGGTGGCGCCGGTCTGAATATTTTTTTTATTTTTTTATCGTTAATTTGTAATTTATAGGGTTATGTCAATTGTAAAATAATAAAAAAATTTGTAATTAATTAAATTAAATGTTAATTATTAATAGCATTGATTAGTAGTTAACGATAGTACTCCCTCCTTTCTATATTATTTGTCATTTAGGACAAGAATTATAGTTCAAAATGAACTAAAATCCTTGTTCTAAACGACAATTAATATGGGAAGGAGGGAGTAATTAACTACCCGTGCCTGATTTTTTTTTAATTTCAAGCTCATGAAATCTAGACACTTCCATAAAAATAACCTCGTGTTTCTCTGTATTCCACACGAATCAATTTCGTATACCAATGCAGCAGAGCGATCAATAGGTAAAAAGAGGCATGGTGTTGTGTGATGTGTGAACAAGGAGGAGGGAGAAAAACAAAGAAAACAAAACAAAAGAGATGAACAAGAGGGAGAGTCGCATGTGTTGGCAGCAGCAGGAGCAACCACCGGCACGGCATCATCCTACCTAAAGTTAAACCAACGACCACACGGCACTGCCTCTCAGCCACTCACCCCGGCCCTCCGCGCACACCACCATGTCCGTCTCCTCCGCCGCCTGCAGCATCCGCCTCCCGGCCGCCACCTACCGCCGGCGCCGCGTCGTCACGGCGTCCGCTACCATCGACCGGCGCTCGGCCGTCCACCTCCTCCTGCTCTCCGCCGCGGCAGCAGCACCGGTGGCGCCTCCCGCGAACGCGGCGAGCATCGGGCTCTTCGGCATCCGGAAGAAGCTGGAGCGAGCGGAGGAGGCGGCGGCCGAGGCGGTGCGCGACGCGGTGGAGGCCGCGGAGGTCGGCGGGGAAGCGGTGAAGGAGACGGTCCAGGCGGCGGAGAAGGAGGTGATGGAGGAAGGCATGCAGCTGGTCGCCGGCGGCGAGCTCGCGGGCGACGGGCTCGTGCAGGCCGCGGTGGTCGCCGGCGCCGAGGCCGTCGGGGTCGTGGTGGGCTTGTCCGTGGTCAATGGCATCCTCAAGCCCGAAGCTTAGAGACTGTGTTGTACGCATGGGCCCTTTAGTTTAGGCCCATCAAATGTTCCGGCTTACTACTCTACTTAAGAATAAAAAAAGAGATCAATTTCTGAAATCCATGGTTTCGTGGTGCGCTAATAGTCCAGTCCAATCATAGAAGCGTTTGGGCGTTGGGCCGTGTCTTGTGTGTGATCTGGCTTGTTCCATTCTACGTATTGGAATTTGGAAGAGAGGTCATTCTCTGACAGCGTTGTGAACAAATATTAGACCACTCGGTCTCCTAAACTAGAGCTGAAACGGAAAAGAAATTTGCGTGTCTTCCGGTATCAAAATATTTGTTGTTGGGAGACTAGTTCATTTTTAATTCTTTTTGTTTGTCTCAAACAATAAATATTTTGATATCGGAGTAAGTATCATTCATTTTTTTTACCATTGTTAATGTAATGTTCAAAAATACTATCTTCATTCTAAAATGGTCAAAATAAACTAGAGAGTGATAAAGTATTTTGTGATGAAGAGATTATATATAGAGATGATGCTTATTGTGCAAGAATATTCTACAATAAATTGATGAAGGCATTGTAGTTATAGGTGCTCCGTGCAGATACCATATCAGGCCAGCATAAATTAATCGTGCAGGAAAAAATTCTTATAAAAAAAGAATGTTTGGACAGTTGCCGGTTTGTGCAAGAATATTCTCGCATGAATCTGTTTTTTCCTCGAACGGAGAGCACTCGCTATGTCCGCCCGATCTGGCTTCCCAAATTGTTGCAAGAGCCCAAATCCAGAGTTGGCCCGGCCCGGCCCAGTCCATCCTCCATCTTCTTCTTCTCCCCTCACTGTCCCCTGGGGACCTCATCACAACCACATCCTCCTTCCTGCGCCGGCGCCGCGCCTCCTCCACGGCTCTACCACCATCCCGTCTCCACTCAACTCCCAAGTCCCCACGGAAGCAATGGCTTCCTCCACCCAGGGTCAGGTCATCACCTGCAAAGGTAATCTGTTCGATCTCTTCCGCTCTACTGTTTTTTTCTTTCTATTCTTCTTTGCATCGGCGGTGGTTGGGGCTACAACTTTTGGCTTGACCTGGCGTGAGGGGATTCATCGTGTCTGCTTGCGTGCAGCGGCGGTGGCTTACGAGCCGAACAAGCCGCTCGTGATCGAGGACGTGCAGGTGGCGCCGCCGCAGGCCGGCGAAGTGCGGATCAAAATCCTCTTCACCGCGCTCTGCCACACCGACCACTACACCTGGAGCGGAAAGGTTTGTTTCCCCATTTCCCGTCCCTTGCTAGCTCGGATGTTCCTTCAAATCTAGGTTTCCTAGACTTGAACTGATCCCCCAGTCGCTCACACTGACTACTGTAGACGTTAGGGTATTGTCCCTACTTCCTAACCACTTATCTAGGGCCGATGGTCGTAAACGCACCGCTTTTGTTTGGGTCTCTTTTGAACCATCGTTGTTTAGTGCAGCATTTTCCTCTGCTTCTAGGATTTTATCAACTAGATAGAGAATAAAAAATAACGTTACCAAAAATTACTGGGGGCATTGTAAGACTTTTCCGACTCCCATTTCCGCGTTCTTCACTGTTGTAGGTATTTACTAGACTTTGTGCTCATGCCCATAGCTAGACGATTGAGATCTCCCTTTGCTCTGCAGGATCCTGAGGGTCTCTTTCCTTGCATTCTTGGCCACGAAGCTGCCGGGTAGGCATATATAATATCTTCTTAGTCTCATAAATAATCCTGTACAGCTATGATGATTGGGTTGACATATGACAATTTTATCTTTTGCTTATGTAATAGAATTGTTGAAAGTGTCGGCGAAGGGGTAACTGAATTGCAGCCTGGTGATCATGTCATTCCTTGTTACCAAGCAGAATGCAGAGAATGCAAGTTTTGCAAGAGCGGAAAGACCAACCTCTGTGGTAAAGTTCGTGTTGCTACAGGGGCAGGTGTCATGATGAATGATCGTAAGAGTCGGTTCTCAGTAAATGGGAAACCCATTTACCATTTCATGGGGACATCAACATTCAGCCAGTACACCGTAGTGCATGATGTCAGTGTTGCAAAGATCGACCCAAAGGCACCTCTAGAGAAAGTCTGCCTGCTCGGTTGCGGTGTTTCCACTGGTAAGTTCTTGTTTGCATACTTTTATCAAATTGTTGGATGTGAGTTGGTAGTTGTGGCAAATTGTCTTTCCACTTGATACATATTACCCACAAAAGTACCCATGTGCTGCTCGATGACTTGAACTTAGGTGGCCAGGGTGTATGATCACACCCTTAACCGACCGACCTTGGCCCAGTTCCCTTAACCAACAGTACCCATTTGTCGCTCAATGACTTGAACTTAGGCCGCCAGGGTGTGCGATCGCACCCTCAACCACCTGACCTTGGCCCTGTTCCTACTTCGAATGATGACCAAGTTAGCATGTTTTGTGTACTTTGGTTTATCCTTTCCATTTCCAAGAAAGGTTCCTCATTTTTTCTTTACATCTAACATGTTATAATTATATAGGCCTTGGAGCAGTATGGAATACTGCTAAGGTCGAAGCAGGCTCCATTGTTGCTGTTTTTGGTCTTGGCACAGTTGGACTTGCAGTAAGTTGTTAACGTGACATTCTCACATAACTGAACCAGGAAAATGGGATCTTCTTAGCATCTGACCTTTCTTTTTTAGGTTGCTGAGGGTGCAAAATCAGCTGGTGCTTCTCGGATTATTGGCATTGACATTGATAGTAAAAAGTTTGATGTTGGTATGTCTTCTGCTACAATTATGTTCCTGCAAAATTCGAATTATATTTCACACCTTCTTCATTTTTTATCAACTGATGAAGATGGGCATTTGAGGTTTATACAAGAAGTCATATTTCTTCCTATTGTGCAAGTTGTGTGAACCTGTTAGTAATTTCTATTGTTTCGGCTAAAAGTGAAAAGTGCATCCTATCATATCACATAATTTCTACCATATTACTGTAAATATATTAAACACTGTCTAGAAAGTTTCGAATTATTTTCTTCTTCAAATTCCACAAGTAAACTTTGATGTGCCATCAATAGTTAATTGATCTTAGAGATCATTCTTGAGTTCTTATAGAAGGGAATATATTGATTATGATAACCAATTTATTTTATCTCGTTTTAATATGTGCTCGGTGGTGGAACCAGAGATTTGATAACAGCCTGGCTGGACACACTGTCCGATGCTGCACCTCCTTGACTCCTAGCTTCTGCTGTCGTGCGCCTTTCCTGCCACCCTTGCTCCCACACTCTGGACAGCTGACACCATGCATATTAGAACATGCATGTTTCATGGCTGATCCTGTGCCTTCTGCTCCTCTGGAAACATACTCGACAGCTATTGCATGCCTCCTTGGTGCTCCTATTCTGCGCCATTGGCCAGGGAATTACTTTTAAGAGACACCATATGTTATACATTGTGAAAGGTGTCTAAGTGTATCAAACATAGCGTGTTTTCTAATTCCTTCCTCTACTTCTCTTGTTTGCAGCAAAGAACTTTGGAGTTACAGAATTTGTGAATCCAAAAGATCATGACAAACCAATCCAGCAGGTGATAGTTGATCTTACAGATGGTGGAGTGGATTACAGTTTTGAATGCATTGGAAATGTTTCTGTTATGAGGGCTGCACTGGAGTGCTGCCACAAGGTTAGTTTCTGTATTGCTGCTTATGTTTTGAACTTTGGAAGATGTTTCTGAACATTTTGACTATTAGAAAGGAGAGCCGACGTAATGTACTCGCATGCTATTTCACAATACTTGCTGCAGGGATGGGGAACCTCTGTCATCGTTGGTGTTGCTGCATCCGGCCAGGAGATTGCCACCCGGCCATTCCAGCTTGTCACTGGCCGTGTCTGGAAGGGAACAGCTTTCGGCGGTTTCAAGAGCCGAACTCAGGTCCCGTGGCTTGTCGAGAAGTACATGAACAAGGTACTACTCTAGCGTGGGCAGGCAAGAACAGCGTAGGATGAATGTTTCATATCCACTCAATAAGAAGGTTCATTTCCATTCGCAGGAAATCAAGGTGGATGAGTACATTACGCACAGCATGAACCTGACTGACATCAACAAGGCATTCGACCTGTTGCATGAAGGTGGATGCCTGCGCTGTGTGTTGGCGGTGCATGACTGAAGTTGTGATGCTTTCCAGTGCGGTTGTAAGTCGAGGAGTTCCCATGGTCTCCAGGTCATGTTGGCGACGCATGACCGTGGTTTGGAATAAGTACTCTCTCCGTTCCCAAAAGTTTGTCGCTTTGTAGTTTATTTTTGGACTACAAAGCGACAAGTTTTTGGAGACGGAGGAGTACTCTTTTAGTACCCTGTTTGGCTGGAAACGCTCTGAACGAGAACCCACTGTTGTAGAACAATATGTTCTGTTGGATTGTTGGTAGTATATTGCTGGTGTGCTAGCATGTGCTAAGGAGTACTCCGTATTACCCATGTGTGTTGCTTCTACTTAGAACTAGTATTCCTTCCGAAATAAAAATTGATTAGTTTAAAAATAAATTAGCCGGTGATAAATAAAAAGATTCTAAAGGAGTAGTATTTACCCTCTAAGAAAAAATAGATCCATCCTTGGCAGGTACAGTTAGCACAACCATGTACTCCCTTTATTTTTAAAAATTTATCGCTTTGTAGTTTAAAAATGAACTATAAAACGACAAATTTTTGAGGACAGAGGGAGTATGTGGTCCAACCCTTTCTTTCTCCTGAGTGCTAGTGAGGGATCGCCGGCGTCCATAGCGGCGGGCTCGAGAGGCTGAACCTGAAAAGGGTTCAGTTCAGCAACCGCAAGCTGTGACTTGCCCGAGCCCAATGCGAATAAGGCCCGAAGAAGGAGGAGGCCCAAAAATCTCGGCCCGCCCAAAATGGCATGCCATGCCCATGCGGATGTGGCTCGCGCTGCGTGGCCATCGGTCATCCACCCAACCCAAAAAAGTGCACCGTGTGGGCCAGACAGACGGCTTGGCCCGACCGATCCAATCCGGCAATGCCTCTCGTCTCCGTCTCCTCCACCGCCGTGCCGTCGTCGTCGTCTCGTTCGTGCTCTCCCGACCTTGCCAATTCCGTGCTCATTATCCATCGTCTCCGCTCCCAAAAAATTCTCAAAATATTCGCGCCGAGTGAGCGAAAAGGGAGAGATCCATGGCGGCGTGCTCTCGCCCGCTATTCTTCTCCGCCTCCGCCTCGCCGTCGCGGGCGCCTCTTCCTCGCCTTCACACGGTGATCACCCGGTCGCTTGGCTTGCCCTCCCGCCCATCCAATCCATCCCGATCTCTGTTGTGCTCGCGCGGAAGTATTTGGTTTGGGCTGCACCTACAGAGTACCGTGCTGTATTTGCTGCTACTGCTATTCATTGCTTTGTTTGCTTCTGCTATGACCGTGTTCATACTGCCATCCCTAACCATGCTAGAATTTTTTTTGTAGAACCAAAGGCGATGCTCGCCCTGTCCTGTTTTCATTAAAACGGGATCGAATTTTCCTTGTAGTTATGTTTACCTTTCAGAGTGGCTAGCATTTCTGAGTCGCTGCTGATCCAATGACAGGTAGCTGTTGTATCCGTATGGGAACCTCGTCCACCTCAGCGAGCTACATCCTGCCGCTTTGCTCAAGTGAAGCATGGCAGCAGGAGATCTGCCGTATGTTTAGCAAGCGGGCGACTAGTCTCCAGACTGATTCGATCAATTGACAGAATGTTGTCCCGGTACTCTTCCCTGATGATCATATGGCGTGCTAATCTCCGACAATGCTACAAGGCTGTTACCTCAATGCCCCAGGAGGGGGCATCCAGGCACATTATGCCAGTTGGTTTGGGCCGTGTGGTTTTAGGGATGGTGCTTGTCATGTCCATCTCGGCAGCCACCTACACAGCTCCTTCTTGTAAGTGTTCGACATTGGTTGAATAGTCTAGCTTTATTTTTTTTCTTCTCTTTGTTTTTAGGTGTACTGACTGACACCGTGTGAATTTCTCATCGGGTGATCCAAGCATCGGCACTCACAGAGGAAAACTTGCTTTTCCTGGAGGCTTGGCGTGCTGTTGATCGCGCCTACTATGACAAATCATTCAATGGCCAGAGTTGGTTCAGATACCGTGAAAATGCACTTCGCAATGAACCCATGAATACTAGGGAAGAGACATGTAAGGTTTCTGAACTCCTTACTATCAAGCCTTCTTGCCTATGATACCTCTAATAAAGCTTCTTAACAATGAGTTGTTTAGCTTTTTAACTTGAGATCAATTTACTTGGGATGTCACAAGTTACTTCACTTTATGCAAACTTAAACAGACGTTAGACAATGCTTCCAAATGCACACACAATTTGTCAATGAATTCAGAACTGCAATATAAGTACTCCCTTCGTTCTTATATTGTTGTTGTTAGGTTAATAATTTTAGAACAATTTTGAACTAGATTTGTTGTCCTAACGACATCAATTTGAGAACCGAGGGAGTATATGACTGTTAGTCTAACTCTAACATGAGTGTTTCGGTCCTAGACATAAATGTATTATGATTTGCAGAAGAATTAGACCTTTTGTACTTTAGAACTTAAGTTAAGTGCCAGAATTTCATTTTTCTTACAACGAACCAATTTCAGATGCAGCAATAAAGAAAATGATTTCAACGTTGGATGACCCTTTCACTCGTTTCTTGGAACCTGAGAAACTAAAAAGCTTGCGGGTATGGAACTCAATCTCTGGCGTCCATATGAGGCATAGGCGCAATTCAGTTGGTATAATTTCCTCTATGATACACACCGTTATCTTTTCTGAAGGAAGTCTGGTACGCAAGGCGCGCTCACAGGTGTAGGATTATCAATTGGTTATCCAATGGCCGTTAATGGGTCACCTACTGGAGTTGTCGTGATTTCAGCAAACCCAGGAGGTCCTGCAGAAAAAGCTGGAATTCTTCCTGGAGACGTCATTTTGGCAATTGACAACAAAAGTACAGAAGACATGGATATATATGATGCAGCAAAACATTTACAGTAAGGCTGATAATCATTCTAAGTTCCATATCATCAGTGGGCTAAATACAGTGCTAGAGAGAATATTATTTTTTATATCTTAGGTTTGCCTTGCTTAATGCGTCTCAATGTTGGGTAATAAAAACTGATGATTGTCTATTGAGTAACCTTTGCTAGGGGCCCTGAAGGAAGTTCAGTAGATTTATCTATTCGCAGTGGAGTTGATACCAGGAACATTGTTCTGACGTAAGCTTCTGCATTCTTGTTTTTAGAACAGTTCCTGTGTATGATCCCTTTTTGGCAACAACTACAACAGAATGTTCTGATTTGCTTACTGAAACATAGTCGTTAACTATTCCATTTTATTTGGTTTATTGCAGGAGACAAACAGTCACTTTAAACCCAGTGAGGTCAAGGATGTGTGAGATTCCAGGTGCAAACGATAGTTCAAAGATTGGTTACATCAAATTAACAACGTTCAACCAGAATGCCTCAGGTTGGCCACTTCTATGCGCCCCTTATGTCTTTGTGAAGCATACAGAAATAAGGCCTGCTGATCATACTACTTGATTGATCTCTTCCAGAATCTGTTAAGGAAGCAATTAAGACATTAAGGAACAATAATGTGAAGTCGTTTGTTTTGGATCTGCGGAATAACAGGTTTGGGCTCACAGAAACTGGATTTTATTTTGACCGTATCTAATTGGAATCTTGATGGTATCGTTTCTTACAGTGGTGGCCTTTTTCCTGAAGGAATTGAGATTGCAAAGATTTGGTAAGTTTTTTTCTAAAAAACATATATTAATTCAAGAGTATGAGTTATGTATACATATTTCTTAATGGACTTAACCGTACATGTGTGTACCTGAAGTTTACATGTAGTTGACCTAAAAATATGGAGCTTCAGTCGCATTTGTTGGCTTGTACTGGCTCTCATTATTACTGCATTTTTGTTTTCCCTTCTTAAGATGGTCTCTAAACTACATGTGTTACTACCTAAAATTACTTGCGGTTGACCTTTTAAAAATTCAGGCCCTTATAATATCTGACGTTTCTTGTAGCCTCTGAAATACGGATAGCTTTTACTGCATTCTTGTTTCCCCTTCTTACAATGGATCTAAACTGATTTAAGTTTAACATTATACTCTTGGATTGGCAGGATGGACAAGGGTGTTATTGTATATATATGCGATAGTAAAGGTGTTCGTGACATTTATGAGGCAGATGGTGCTGATACTATTGCCGCATCTGAACCTTTGGTTGTGCTGGTATGTCCGAGCATTGCTTAAAAGAAAACAACTAGTTAATTTTCCCAGGCAACAGCGTTAGTCGGCATTATGTTCTCCTGATTTGATGTTCGATAAAATTACTATAGATTCTAAATTTTAAACGTGATAGGTGAATAAAGGAACTGCAAGTGCAAGTGAGATCCTTGCTGGAGCACTGAAAGACAATAAAAGGGCAATCGTGTACGGTGAACCTACATATGGAAAAGGGTACTGCCCTCACTCCCTACATCAATAACTTTGGCTCTTTATGTTTTTATTTCACTCTTGTTGCCTGCAGGAAGATTCAATCGGTGTTTGCGTTATCTGATGGATCTGGCCTGGCTGTGACGGTAGCGAGATATGAAACTCCTGCACATACTGACATTGACAAGGTAAGCATTGCCCATCAAACTTTTGCAGAGAAATATGATGGACAGACTCACTCTTGGCCACAGGGAACCAAGTATTGGACGAAAATGAAGTGTTATTTGGGCTTATGTTTCTGTTGAGTTGTTCCTAATGATATTCTTGGTAGGTTGGTGTAATTCCGGACCGACCATTACCAGCATCATTCCCTGCAGATGAAGACGGTTTCTGTAGTTGCCTCAGGGATCCAACGGCCCTGTGCAATCTGAACGCCGCCCAGCTGTTTGCGAGATCATGACCAGGCCATTCACTCAACATTTTTGGTTGAGTGGTTTGTACAGGTGAGGAAGTGCTTCTTTTGAGGGTATTTGTTGTGGTGGGTGATTCCAATCGTTGATTCATTTCATTGCCACTGATTCAGATTCTAATTTTGCAATGTCAGATTAAAATGGAACTCATCATTTCTAGATTAAGTCATTGTTGTGTCGAACAATTTTACTGAAACAAAACATTTTGGTGTGGAACAGACTCTTACTGTAACAATTTTACACTGAAGAATTGCAAATAAGACTTTTTTGGGGGTGGAAAGGTGGGCATTTCATCCATTCTTGGCATGCTTGGAACATAAACATTGTCTGAAGTCTGGAGGCGAGCCAAACTGAAAGTTGTGGTCCGTACCTCCAGTCTCCAGATTTAGAAGCTCGTTTAGCTAAATCACCCTAGTTATTGATTACGGTCACAAAATCGAGACAAATCTTCAGAAGATAACAGTCCTCTCAACCCGGTGAATACTCTGCAGCATAACGCTGGCCGCGCTGTAAGAAATATCCTTTCAACCCAGCGCTGCTGCTCACGGCGCAGATGCACAACTCCCGGCTGATGCCCACGCGTTACCATCACGCCAAGCAGAAAAACAAAGTAGCTCATCTGAACAAAGCAAAGCTATGCATCACTACCTCAGCACAACTCTGATGTTACATAGCTTACAAATTACTCCCTTCGTTTCATTTTAATTGTTGTTAGGACAACCTTTATTAGTTCATTTCTAGTTCATTTGATTGTATGAAACAACAATTATTTTTTCAGAATGGAGGGAGTACATGCAGTAGTAAACGCTTCTTTGGTGTTACACCACAGGCACCATCGCTAAAATTCTCAGTAAACAATCATCTAACTAATACGCCCACTCCAGAACCTTAAGTCCTCGCCCAATGACCTGGTGTCTCTGGAGTCCGCACAAAATATTGTACACCATCATAACCTTAAATGAACAAAGAAATTCTTGTAAGGATGTCAGTGACTTTTGAACAGTTTACAACAGGGCCAAATCAAACAAGCAATTAAATACTCCCTCCTTATCTTTTTAATTGATGTTTCAGACAAAGATTTGAACTACAAATGAACTAGTTTTTCTTGTCCTAACGTCAATTAAAAGAATCTAGAGGGAGTACATGACAGAGAGACCAAAACAAAATAAGCCAGTTGCTTCCATCGAGAGATTACACATAACCGAAGAAAGAAATTGTTATAAAGAAATAAATATAGGTGCTAACTGCTAAACAAATTTACCTTTAATCGGAAAATGCCAATGCATCTATCCCACCTTTGCAACTTTCCTTTGCTCAATTTGGCCAGTCAAGTCACATTGCATCTCAGTCCAACTGATCGGCACCAATGTACCACCTGAGGAAAGATTCAGTCAATTCATAGAATAGCAACAATGGTTCTCAGTACTTTCTACACATAAATTGCATGATGCACCAGGGCATACCAGCTATGCTTTGTGCAGAGACAACTCCAAGTTCATTTTTGGCAGTGGAAAGGTAATACGCCCTTGCATCACCAAGGGAAAGCTTTGACACGATTTAAGGATATAGACGAGCAAAAAGAAGGATCATTTACATCAAACAATTTAGATATTCAAACACAAAAATTAAAAGAGAAAAAAAAATGTACTCCCTCCGTCCAAAAAACTTTTACTTCCATGGCTCTGGGAAAGACGAGACGGAGACGGAGGGAGTACTCAGTTGCAAATCAGCAGATATTTCTGTCTGAAGGATACAACCATGGCTCTGACAATGTCACCAGGTCGATACGACTGGTACATATCCACCTTGTCAATTTCAGTTGCACGAACATCTTGCTGCCTGCCAAGAACCAAGTGTACAATGAAAACAACCCGAGGTAGAAAACATATACAGGCAAGAATCTACCTTATCATGCCAGTGAACTTCTCCTTGACAGCCTTTGAATCAACACACATGATATCTGCAGAGGCCATTCTGGCCATAACTTTCGTCACCTGTAATAGTAACAGCCTTCAGAAATCAGCAGTACAGTACGTAAGTACCTCATCCTCAAGTAGGAATACTAACAAACTAGTATTACTCGGGCGATTGCTGAGAGATCTTACACGGGCGATGACGATGCTTCCCGGTTGCGGCACGGCCTGATGGGCCTTGTGCCCGACCACCTCCACCGTAGACCTCTGCACCAGGATTGGACCAGCTGACTACCCATACGCACCAAGAATAGGAAGTCCGAATCTGTATAACTAGCCGTACCTGGTCGGAGGAGCCAGGTTGGGGCGGCACGATGTGGCGGCGGCCGGTGACCGACGCGCGCAAGGCGCGGCCGTCAGCGTAGGCGCCGCGTCCGGCTATGAGCGATGAGGAATTTCCTAGGAGCTCCCCCGGCGTAACCACGTCTCCGCCGCCGCCGTCGTGGTCCATCGCCGTGGCCGCCATGGGCATTCGTTGGGGTTCGGGGGGGAGTGAGGACGGAGGGTTTTGGTGCCTTTCTCACTCGAGCGCTTTGGGCTTAAAATGTTTAGCTCTCGTCAAAAAGACTTGAGTGCATTGGGCTTGGGGCCAAGATTTTGAAATTCGGCCCACAGTTTATTCATTTTCTTTTTGTATACCGTACTAATTTCTTGTACGATTGAAAAACATTTTTTTAGCAAAAACTGGAAATATATACTCACTCGGTTTCTAAAAATTTGTAACATTTTAGCTAAAAATGAACTACAAAACAGCAAACTGCACTAAAATACTTTTTTTTCATTTTATTTGGGACATCGAATAAAAATAAGGAGTATAAAAAATCAAAATACTCTCTTCGTTTTCGGGAAAGAAAAAAAGACCAGCGAAAAAAAGACCAGGCATGATGCGATCATGCTGAAGACCAGATGCATACAGATACAGGAACCCAAAACAAGCGCGATTGCCCACCCTCACGTGAGATCCAGATCCTGAACCATCCGTACTCACCTTGGCAATGCATCCAGTACAACAGCAAAGCATAAGAACATGACGCCCAGAATTTCTGGGAACCGACTTTCCTAACAGATTACATAAATCAGGTAGGTGCATGAGGAATGAACCGCAATTTGCAAAATTAGAAAACATCTGCCAACCCCATCCTCATTGCTTCCGGGGAAGCAGGAGGCAAGAGAAAACATCTATACTCACTCAAGGCACCACACCAAAGGGTCACCAGAAAACTGTACACTACATTGATGGCAAACCCACCCAGCCTCAATTCCATATCAACCAAAGCTAACAGCCTAACACTAGTTTAATTATTGATCAATGGCGCGGCAGGTGTCCATGCTCGCTAATGCTGCCTCTAGAACTGTAGAATGCGGAAAGTTTTCTCTTAGTCCGCAAGGGTCCTGATCTATTCTGCAGCACTGGTGATTGCACATGGACATGGCCACATGGGATCCCATTGACAGTGCTGCATCAGGGTCTCGGACTCCTTCTATTCGGCCAGAACTGTATTCCATGTTTACAAATGGTAAGGAACTCCAGGACTCAAAACACCCGGGAGCCCTACTCCAACTGCCACTTCCAAAGTCTGGGTCCGATGAATCCCTCGGGCTGTAAGAATCATCACAGGCCTCATCTGCGTCGTTGTACAGAAGCTTCAGTGCCTGGACGACTTCACCCATGAACGGCCTTTGCGACGGGTCGGCGTGCACGCACATGGAAGCGATGGATGCCACTTTGGCTACGTTGTCAAAATTGAACTTCCCATCCAGAGAAGGATCAATTAACGTCTCCAGGCCTTCCTTATTGCATAGAAGAGGACGTGCCCGAGTCACAAGGTTCTCAGGATCCTTGGAATCAAAAGTGCTTACAGGCTTCCTTCCTGATAAAAGCTCCAGCAAGACAACCCCATAACTGTAGACATCACTTTTAACAAGAAGATGTCCCGTCATGGCATATTCTGGAGCAACATACCTGTGCAGTCCGGATAAAAAAAATTAAAACGCAATCAAGTAAAAGCAAGCTACTGTGAGGTCTAAAATATTAAAATGAGTGTAGAACCATGTTAATTGTCTATCCAAAAGAATAATGTGATTTGCCAAGGATTATCATTGTTCAAACCAAAATGATAGGAATCGTAATTTTCAAGAACTCTAGGAATCAATCAAGAAAATTCTACAAATCGACTTTTTTTTCTTCTAACTGCAAGTTCAAGGAGCATTTGATCATGATCTCACGTAATAGAAAATGCAGCACATCATACCACTCAATAATATGATTTCATGGTTATTGACATCATAATATTGGATGTAAATAAGCAAAGTATGTCTTACCCAAAAGTACCCATCACCCTAGTACATATGGGTTGAGCTCCATTGGATGCTTCCCTTGCCAAACCAAAATCAGTAACCTTGGGAGTGAAATCTTCCTCCAACAATATATTGCTGGCCTTGAAGTCACGGTGTATAACATGAGGGTTCGAATCTTCATGTAGGTACGCTAGGCCTCTAGCAGCCCCAAGAGCAATTTTCATCCTGACATCCCAGTTCAGCATCCCCTTAGCCTTATCAGCACCTAGATAAAAAAGAGTGGGAATGTGGAATTAAACCAACAATCATGCAAGACACAAAACCTACACTTAGAAAAAAATCACAAAGGAAAATATGTATTATTTCTGGGTGCAGTGATTTCACATCATCGGAGAATTTCCATTCCCTTTGAACTACATCATCTATTTGTTTTTATGGAGATAATGTAGTCACCACTTTGCAATCAAAAGTTAACAAAATTCAAGGAAACCTTAACCGTACCATGAAGATGAGATTCCACACTTCCATTGCGTATGAGTTCATAAACAAGACATCTTTTGCCCCGCTCAATACATATACCGATCAATTTGACAAGATTGCGGTGGTGTAGTCGACCGAGCATTTCTATTTCTGCAATGAACTCACGATCACCACTTCTGTCCTCCCTTGTGAGCAATTTAACAGCAATTTCATTTCCATCATCCATCATCCCATGATAGACACATCCAAACCCACCTTGACCCAAAACTCTTTTTGAATCAAAACCATCTGTTGCCTTTTGAAGCTGGGCCAGGGAGAATGTCTTTACAGATATTGTGCGAGTAGCCACTGTTGAAAGCATTGTTACCGGCGCAGAGCTTACCGTACTAGTTGGCAAAGTTGACCTGGTGCCTGCATTGAGCATTAAGTGGTTAGCAATTGCAGTTTTTTTTTTTTTTTTGTTAAGAGGCAATGGTTTAGCATACTGGATAAGTTGGAACTCATGGGTCTTTAATTACAGTAATAAACATTTTACCAATTTACACACTATTACTGTACTTTTGACAATAGATGTGCTTACGATGTAACACATCTGCTCTCTTTTAACTAAACCAGTGTTAAAATAAAACTGATGATGATGATTTCACTACCCAACAGCGAGATATCATGGGAACAAAAATCGGATATGGTAGTTATTGCATAATGATTATGGAAACAAATTAAACCAAGGCGGTATTTGCAATAACGTTGATACGTGCCCTAAGGAAGAGGATTCAGATGTCTAGGTTAACAAAATTCCTAAAAGGGCATAATAGCAGATATGCCCACGAAGACGAGCACAAAGAAATGTAGTAGTAATAATGAGCAGCAAGCTAACTACTATACAACCATACTTCCATACCATATCTTCTGTTGGCTGCCGGGGTACTTGAAAGGCTCATAGATCCATGAAGATGTCGATATTTCGTGCATTTTGCTATAAAAAACATGATACCAGCACATGCCGTGATAAGTGAGAGGGAAGACCCTAGCAATACCACGATGATCCAAATATCTAATTTTGTGTGCTTGTTCTTCTTGTTAGGCAGTTCTGCAGATATAGGATCTTTAGTTCCAGAAGGATCTGATCCCCAAGGAGCAGATGCTGAAGGGTACCACAAAGCTGCAGTTTAAGAAGCGTAATCAGAAACATAATTTAAGGAAATAGCTAAAGAATATGATACTCCATGCATAGGTTTCTACCTGGATAGCTGATATTTATAAGTTTATAATCTCCAAATCTAGCTGAATTTATCTGAACCTTCTTATCCCTGAACCTATCAGCTATTAGGGAGGCTGTATAGGTATCAAAGTGTTCTCTTAGTGGTACCAAGTAAATAGTCACGCTTGTCTTCTGGTCATCCTGGATACTAGCAACTGCACCCATAATTTTGACCTGGCTTTGTTTAAGAAATGTACCAGCTGCAACTTCAGCTTCTAACTCCGCTATGCTGATGAACAGTAAATATGAGGCAACATCCAGATCAATCATAACGCTAATAGGAAGCACACAGCCGCAAGGGGAACCGATCGGTGTTTCCGTCATTGGTTCGGTACAAATATAGCTAGAACAACCTGCCAGTATCAGAGGAACTATTCAATGAATATATTAAAGTAATAACAAATATGCATCTTCTCATATGAAAGTACACAAATCCTGATAGTGGCAGTACCAAAGGAACAGACAACAGAAGGATGACAAGCACATATGATTTAACGTATGAAAGTAGCGAGGATGCATGACAATATCAAATTATAAATTCACGAAACATGTTGCACACCATCGGGAGGGGGAGCTGAAGTTGGTGAAGGAGCACGTTTCGACCCTCTATGGTGCGTGTGCATGTGCCAATGATGCCGCGGAACAGTGCCTGCAAGAGTAAAAGGACACTAAAAAGCTGACTAGAAATTCAAAGGTGGACAAATTTGCACTTAACTTTTCGAGGTTACATACCAGGAGATTGTGGAGACATTGCCCTTGGAGATGATGCCGGAGAAATTTGAGGTCGAAAAGTTGTAACTTGAGGGGGATTTGATGGACTTGGTGCAGGACTAGGCAATAAAGTTGCTGGAGAATGGAGAAGGGTTTGGTTTACAAATGGAAGAAAATTATGTAGCAATTAAACGATCAGCATCATTAAGTACAGATTCATGTGGCACACTGGCAATTACCGTTGCAATAACAAGACTAGATGACACATAAGCTTTTTCAAAAACGTTAAAACTTTGTATGCCCAACATTTAAGTTGTGCATCACAAATTTCACGCTTATAAATTCTCAAAATTCCCTACCAAAATGAAATTCTATCCTTCTTCAAGAGAAACACAGAAGTTTGTTGCCTCGGTCAGAATAAACAGCTGACGCCACTTACGATTTTATGCATTGTCACATAGTAAGATTTTATGTCTAGCCAGAGGGGTCAGACAGTATGGCATCATCATTGGCATACCACAGAAATGCAATTAAATTCCGTCAAAGGAGAACCTTTTAGCGCAGCAACAGGGCCTAGTTGAGTACAAACTAAACTACGAGAACACGCAACAAAAAGAAGATTGATTAGGTAGCATTGTCTCCCTAAACAAGCTGCAGTGCTTCGTTGGAACCTTTAATTTGCACCGAACAATATTGTGCACCGTGAGTCTTCGGTATGAAGAATAATCAGTGGCGTCAACTTGGAGCGCGAGCATAACTCAGGTGACATGCCAATCCTGCTCATTGTTAGAATGCTAGCTGACCAGTTGGCCGTTGTCAGGCAAAGGACCGAAGCACTGTCTTCAGAGTCTGACGGGGGCTGAATTGCCACTTACAGTGGCAACCTGACTGGGCACCGACACCGGCGTAAGCCACACGTCTCACTCCAGCACTTCAAAATCATCAGACACGCCGCAATGTACATTGTTTTTTTTTAAAGAAAAAAGAAAAAAGAAGGCGCCCCTAAACCACTGAATCCGCATCCCACTGCCCAAACAACAGCATGACACCTCGATTTGAAACAGCTGAGCCCGTGACAGCAGCATTTTCAAATCCCACATGTACTTCGTCGGCGAAACTGTGGGAGGGGAGGTAGGATTTGCGCAGCATCGGCACCGCAATCTCCAAAACCCCAGACCAAACCGCAAGCCCCACAGCAATTGAACACCTTATGAGCCCACGCAACGGTAGCGACAACAGGCGAAAGCAACCACCAGAATACTGTAAGAAGGAAGCGGGGCAGCAGTGTACCGTACCGTGGAGAGCGGAGGCCGCGCGGAGCAATAGCGGGAGGAGGAGGAGGAAGAAGCCGCCGCCCATCCCGTTGCCGTCCAGCATTGCCCGCTTGACGGATCTGGAAGCGAGCAGCGAGCTCTCTCCTCTCTCTCTCGACACGCGGATGACAGCAGAGAGGGAGGGAGAGAGAAAGCATTAAATTCTGTCGTTGGGTTTGGTGGTTTCGGTTTAGCTGGGTGCATGCTGATTACAGTACGTAATTCGGAGGAAGTTCATGAACAGCTGGCTGCTAATCCTAATCACGGGGTTTCAAATCCGGAGGAAGAACTGAACACCGCGCGCACCCGCACGTACGGGGTTTCATTATTATTTCCACGTACTGATTTAGGATAGGTTCAGCTAAGAGTCCAGATAACAATTACGTGTACAACATTTAACTAACAATTACTACTATGTCAGTAGCTGGTCCAACCTACTAGATAGTTTTAGCTAATTGATGACCGGTTTTGTGTTTCCGCCTTATCAGCTCATTATCCCTGGTACGTATGCAGAAAAATGAAACCGTATGGTAGACTAAGTTATAATCCAAATATCATTGTCTCTAGTGATTTAGAATGCTCATAGCAAATTATTAGCTAGCTAATAATTATCTCTATCTATAGTGATTCAAAACTCTCTTCGAGTCTTTTTATTTATGAACCGGCTTATTCATTGTTGAGTTAACTGGTAACAAATAAAAAGATCTGAATAATACAATTTCGTTTTTTCTTTTTGTCGCATATTAGTGTATGCAACGGAGGCAGTGACAGGGTGACGCTTTAAATAGTGTAATGAAAACGAGAAAGGACGGACGGGGGAGCTGGAGCAGAAGCGTGTGGTGTGGTGTGGGGTTCACACTCGACAGACCGATGAGATGAGGGACGACTTTTGTGCTGCTACCCAAGCCAAAGCATCGTTACTGGGATGAGCGTGGCAGTGGCAGCGTACATCGTCTCGTTTCCTCACCCGGGTCGTGCCGTGCCAGGCCAGGCTGGGCCGGGTGTAACAACAGTACGTGCTCTCGTGCTTGTGGCTCAGTCAGTGGAAGGCTGTCGTCGCCTTCGGCCCAGCTCAAAATGAAGGGAACTCCTAGTCTGCGATGGAACAAGAGCCTACTGTTGGTTGCTGCAAGTACTAACGAACATATCACATATGGGTGGAGTAGTAATTGAAATCAGTATTTTTTTAGTAGCTTTGATTTGTCCGAACGACAAATGTCAGCTAAACAACTCCCACGTTCGGCAACTGCCTCCGAAGGCTGCGTCATGACCTCGTCCAGCGATCACACGATTCGGCAACTGCCTCCTAAGGTTGCATCACGACCACGTCCAGCAACCCACGATCGATCTACTGATCGCCCCAATCAACCGAGTCTACCGGTCTCGCTTGTACGCGATCCGTAGATGTAGGAATAACTCGTTGCTTAGCTTGTATATAAATATGTACTGTCTCTCTGAATGAAAGCAAGCTGTTCACACTCTATCATGGTATCAGATACCAGGCGCTAATCTTCTATTATCGTCTTTCCGATCCTCTTCCTCATGGACCTCAATCCCATGTTCTCTCCTACTGCCTCTCACGTCGTTGGCTCCTCTCGGTCCTCTACCACCGATGGCTCTGGCAGTACGCGTCGCCCAACTCCTGTGCTTGCCGACACCTTCCACACCATCAACATCAAATCTCATATTCTCCATCACTCTTGAGCTTTCCAATCCTAACTTCTCTGACTAGAGGATGTTCTTCAAATCCACTCTCACCAAATTTGGCATCGACCAGCACATTATCTCTTTCGCCCCACTGCTCAATCGTGATCCCGAATGGACTCGTGTTGACCAGTGCATTGTTAGCTGGATCTACGTCACTTGTTCTTCCGACGTCTAGCAACTTGTCCGACAACGTAAGGCGGATGTGTTCTCTCTCTGGACCGCCATCGAGCAGTTGTTCCTGGACAACCAGCTCCAGCGCACGGTCTTCTACGAGGTCGAGTTCCGGAACCTATATCAAGACGACCTGTCCATCACAGAGTACTGCGCCAAGTTGAAGAACCTCGCCGATCGACTCAGCGATGTCGGCCAACCCGTCTCCGAGTCAAGCCAGGTCTTGAACCTTCTTCGTGGCTTGAACCCAAAGTACAGGCATGTTATTTCCGCCATTGCTTCTCGACAACCCCCTCATACCTTCATGAGTGCTCGATCTCAACTCTTGCTGGAGGAGATGTTCGATACACAACGGGTTGCCACCGTTGCCAACCACGCCTTGTTCACACAGGCTCGCGGCAATGTTGACGATTCACCTGTCTCGGCCGGCGACAAGTCTTCTTCTTCCAAGACCAGCTCTGGTCGTGGTGGCAAACCCAATCACAAGAAGAAGAACAATAATCGCGGATTCGGTTCTTCCTCAAGCGGCGGCGGCGGCTCTAGTAGGAATACTTCCTTCCAGTCTGGCACTCTGTTTCACCCGTCTGGACCTCGTCCGCGCTGGCCTCTTCACAATCCCTGGACCGGAATGGTGCAGGCCTGGCCCATGTCGTTTCGGACTCCTGGGGCTGGCGTACTTGGGCCTCAACCAGACGCGCATGGCCAACAGGCCATGTACGTCGGATTCAACGGAGACCATTCAACAGCATCCGGTTTCCCGCCTACCTCGGCCAGGGATACTCAAGGCTTGATGGCTGCTTTGAACAGCGCTTTGACTGCTCCTCAATCCACTTCCGACTGGTTCGTCGATTTAGGAGCATCTTCACACATGTCCGGTATCGCCACTCCTCTCCAGTCTATTCAGGCACATCCATTGCATTCTTCTATCACTGTAGGCAATGGTGCTACTATTCCAGTCACTCACACTGCATCATCCCTTATTCCAACTAGCACTACTCCTCTTACACTCCAAAACATACTAATGTCCCCCGATCTTGTTCAGAATTTAATTTCTGTTCGTCAACTTACATGTGACAATTTTGTTTCTATCGAATTTGGCCCATTTGATTTCTCTATAAAGGATCTTCACACTTGACAGGTGATACTCCGATGTGATAGCGACGAAGACCTCTATCCTTTCCGCCTGGAGTCTTCTCTGACCGCTCTACACGCTTCCACTTCTTCCATTGACCTATGGCATCAACACTTGGGCCATCCCAGACGCGCTTCTCTTCTTCAAGCACTTCGTCATTTTAAGTTCTCCTGTAATAAAAGCACAGTCCACTTGTGTGAGGCTTGACACCTAGGGAAGCATGTCAAACTTCCATTCTCGAAGTCTGATTCTTTTAGCTATTTTCCCTTTCAACTCATTCCTGCAGATGTATAGGTGTCCAATGGGCCGTGCCGGGCCAGCCCGGCCCGAGCCTGGCCGGGCTCGGGCCTTAGAAATCTTGGTCCGACACGGCCCGGAAAAAAAATCGGGCCGTGCCGGGCCGGCCCGGCCCGCAGCCGGTTTAAGTTAAAAATACACTAAAAATGCGAAAAAAATCAAAATTCAGGCCTAAACGGGCCGTGCCGTGCCGGGCCTAAACGGGTCGTGCCCGACAGCCCGACGGACCGAAAGTCGAGGCCCAGGAACGACCAGCAATAGGCTTCGGGCCGGCCCCGGCCTGATTTTTTTGGGCCGTGCCGGGTTCGGGCCGTGCTTTTTTTTGCGGGCTTTTGTGCCGGCCCATCTAGCCCGGCCCATTTGGACAACTATATGCAGATGTATGGACCTCTCCTGTTCTTAGTTTTTTTGGGATTTCAATATTACTTGGTTCTTCTTGACGATTTTTCTCATTACGTATGGACCTTTCCGTGCGCCACAAGAATGAGGCTTTTCCCATCATCTCTGCATTTCATTCTTACGTTGGAACCCAGTTTCGACTCCCAATACTTGCCTTGCGAACCGATAACAAAAAAGAATTTGATAACCATGCTCTTCGATCGTTCTTCTCAAACCATGGTATTCACCTTCGTCTTTCATGCCCCTACACCTCACCACAAAATGGCAAGGCTGAGAGGATTCTTCGAACCCTCAATGATTCCACACGTACCATGCTTCTACACTCTGGTCTTCCCCCTGCATTCTCGGTCGAAGCTCTATCCACTGCCACTCACCTTCTCAATCGGCGGCCTTGTCGTACAACAGGGCCTCTCACTCCCTTTCAATTACTTTTCGGTACACCTCCATCCTACGACCATTTACGGGTTTTTGGTTGCCTTTGCTATCCCAATCTATCTTCTACAGCTCCACACAAACTGAGTGCTCGCTCTGCTGCTTGTGTTTTCCTAGGGTACCCAGACAACCACAAAGGATATAGGTGTTTCAATCTTTCTACAAGAAAAGTTCTCACCTCTCAGACATGTTATTTTCGTAGAGAACATGTTCTCCTTTACTGGAGAACCACCTCCTTCTACAGCTCTCAGACATGTTCTCCTTCTACAGCTCCACACAAACTGAGTGCTCGCTCTGCTGCTTGTGTTTTCCTAGGATACCCAGACAACCACAAAGGATATAGGTGTTTCAATCTTTCTACAAGAAAAGTTCTCACCTCTCAGACATGTTATTTTCGTAGAGAACATGTTCTCCTTTACTGAAGAACCACCTCCTTCTCCATCATTGGCAAAGGTGACGCCTCTTGATTCTGCTACCAGCTCCGACCCTCTTCCGGTGCCTGCTCCATCCAAACCACGCCGCGTAGCGCCTCGTCCGCACCACTGCCAACAAAATGTTTCACCACTTGCTGCGCCTCCTCCACAACATCATTCTCGATCACCTGCTCCACCAGTTAACTCGCCTCCAGCACCTCCTTCGGCCCCTGCACAATCATACAACACCACTACTTCCACTCATAACCCAACGCCCATCGCACCACCACACAGCTTCACGTTGTCAGCAGCACCTTCCTCACCCACTAACGAAAATAATTCCGTTGCACCTTCTCCAAAACCACCGGTCATTCCATCTCACACAATGACCACACGCGCTAAGGCCGGCATTTTTCGGCCCAACCCGTGCTATGCCATGGCTGCTTCCACGCAACCTGCCCTGTCCCCTATTCCCAAGTCTGTCCGCTCGGCCCTCAAAGACTCCAATTGGCTTGAAGAAATGAAACAAGAATTTCAGGCTCTTCAAGCTAATCACACCTGGACCCTTGTCCCAAAGCCTCCGAATGCTAATATCGTGACAGGGAAATGGGTCTTCAAACATAAATTTCGACCAAACGGGAGCTTTGACAAGTACAAGGCACAATGGGTTGTCCGTGGATTTTATCAGCGGGTTGTCATTGACTTTAGCGAGACTTTTGCTCCGGTCATCAAACCAGCAACAATCCGATCAGTGCTCACAATTGTTGCCTCTCGGAGCTGGCCTGTTAATCAGCTTGATGTTTCCAATGCATTTCTTCATGGCCATCTGTAGGAACGGGTATATTGTAATCAACCCCCTGGATTTATTGATCCTCAACTCCCAGACGCTGTATGCCTACTCTCCAAATCCTTATATGGATTGAAGCAAGCCCTGAGGGCCTGGTTCACACGGTTTGCTCAGTTTGTAGTCACTATCGGCCTCCAACAATCCAAGTCTGATTCATCCTTATTTGTTTTCAAATCCGGCATTGATGTGGCATATCTTCTACTGTATGTGGACGACATGATTCTGACGGTGTCATCTGAGCGGTTGATTCATCATCTGACTGGTCTCCTTCAGTCTGAATTCACTATTAAGGACATTGGTCCTCTACAGTACTTTTTGGGTGTTGATATCAAGAGATCATCTACTGGGTTCTTTCTGTCACAAGAACACTACGCTGAAGACTTGCTCCAACGTGCAGGCATATCCACTTGCAAGTCGGTGTCGACTCCGATTGATACGAAGGTCAAGCTTTCCTCTACTTCTGGTTCCAGTATTGCCAATGCTTCGAAATATCGTCAACTGGCTAGCGCTTTACAGTACCTCACAATTACCCGACCAGACATTTCGCACGCGGTACAACAAGCATGTCTGCACATGCATGATCCTCGTGCTGCTCATCTTAACCTCATCAAGCGGATTCTACGGTATGTTTGAGGCACCACAGCTCTGGGTCTTCTCGATCTAGTTGCTTACACTGATGTCGATTGGGCTGGATGCCCCGGTACACGCCGTTCAACCTCCGGCTATTGCATATTCTTAGGTGACTCACTTATATCTTGGTCGAGTAAACGACAACCTACAGTCTCACGATCCAGTGCCGAGGCGGAATATCGTGCAGTTGCTAATGCGACGACTGAATGCATTTGGCTGCGACAACTCTTTCGTGATCTGCACTGCCCGATGGGCACAAACACAATTATATTTTGTGACAATATATCCGTCGTTTACATGTCCAAGAATCCAGTTCAGCACCGGCACACAAAATATATCGAGATCGACATTCACTTTGTGCGGGATCATATTTCAGTCGGCGCTCTTCGAGTTCTGCATGTTCCAAGCGATCAGCAGTATGCTGACATCATGACCAAAGGCCTCTCCTCTTCGTTGTTCGAGCGCTTTAGGACTAGTCTCTGCGTCGTACTACCTCCAGATGAGACTCGGGGGGTGGGGTGGGGGGGGGGGTGTGTGTCAGGTGAACAACTCCCACGTTCGGCAACTGCCTCCAAAGGCTGCGAAATGACCTCATCCAGCGCTCACACAATTCGGCAACTGCCTCCGAAGGCTGCATCACGACCACGTCCAACAACCCACGATCGGTCTACTTATCGCCCCGCTCGACCGAGTCAACCGGTCTCGCTTGTACGCGATTCGTAGATGTAAGAATAACTCGTTGCTCAGCTTATATATAAATATATACTGTCTCTTTGAATAAATGCAAGCTGTTCACACTCTATCAACAAACATTAAAATGGGGAGGTAGTACAGTAAATGAACGAGAGGGGGGGGGGGGGGGGGGGGGGGTGTTCATGCTACGCACCGCTACGAAAATCCAGAAGCAGCCAAACCCAGTGAACTGAAACGGTACCATCCATCCAATGCTGGTTCAGCGGTGACCGCGCAACATACAGTACTTCTTCGTCTTCCCCGCAGGCAGAGCAGCAGCACGCGTCGCCTCAAAAAAGAACACCCAAAGCGAAGCAACAAAGCGATCCGGCAGCCTTGAGCCACCGCCAAACAGCGAGCAGAGCGCCTCTCCTCCTCCCTCGCCTCGCCTCATCGATTCCAATGATGGAGATTCCTCTATGCACGCCTACGCAGCCGGAGAAGCTGGTGGTGGAGGTGGTGGCGGCGCACAACCTCATGCCCAAGGACGGACGGCCAGGGCTCCTCCTCGCCGTACGTGGAGGCCGAGTTCGAGCACCGCAAGCTCCGCACCCGGTCCCGCCCCAAGGACCTCAACCCCGTCTGGAACGAGCGCCTCGTCTTCCCCGTCGTCGCCGACCCCGACGATCGACCTGCCCTACCGCCACATCGACGTCGCGGTCTACAACGACCGCGCCGGCTCCGGCGGCAGCCCGCACGGCCGCAACTTCCTTGGCAAGGTGCGCGTTCCGGCTCCCGGGGAGGAGGCCGTGCCGCAGCTCTTCGTGCTCGAGAAGCGTAGCCTGTTCTCCCGCATCCATCGCGGCGAGATTAATTTACCGCACCAACTCCGGGGACGTCGTGGTCAACTCCTCCGAGCCGCCGACTGAGGTGGAGGTTGCGACGTCGGGGCCGGAGGTGGCGGCGGCTCCGACTCCGACTAGGGTGGCCGAGCCCAAGGAGAAGAAGCAGCCGCAGCAGACTGTGGTGCCCGTGCAGCCGCCGCAGCAGCAGCCGGATCCGTCGTCCAGCAGCACATGTTCTACTATATGTGAAGGTCCTGATTGGGCTCTGGGGCCTGTATGCCATGCGTCCGCCAAGATTTAGAAGCAAGATGCCTTCTGGGTTGATGAACTTCTTCCGAAGGATTCCTTCCAGGGCTGACGTCCTGCTCTGATCCTAGTAGTTATTTCTGCTGCTGGTTGTTGCTGTGGATAGGCAGCTTGCCTTGCCTTCTTACTTGATTGGTGATTTTGGCGGGAAGGGGATAAAGCTTCAAAGGAATCTAGGAAGAAGCAAATTACTGTACTCCGTTGTGGTAGGTGCCTGTCTGCCTGATGTGGCGGTTGGTTAGTTTAACTCTGCTGGCTTGTTAGGTTAAGTAGTAGTAGCAGCAGCAGCAGAGTTGCAGTGATGATGTTTTTGTACTTCAGTTTCAGTTGTGTAAAGACCAGCTGAAGATATGGTAATGCATTTCATGATGAACTGATTCAGACAATCAAGACTGGTTGTGCCTTATTCTTGTTTGCTGGATGCAGTGTGGCTCAGTATTAGTAACACATGCTCCGAGTGTTTTTTTAGTACTTTAAGTACAATTGTGTTCTTTTAAAAGATGTCTTTGTAGCAGTTCTGTCCTTAAAAGATGGATGGTTCGATTCACCTGTGTCTGTCCTTCTCTAATTGTATAATACGTACTAATGTCATGTTCTCTGTTGAGTTCAGACTAGTCTCCTTTTTGTTTTGTTTGTCTGCATTCTGTTCCCATGTGGCCGCGAGCTCCAACCAACGGTAGAAGGAATTGGCGCCCCTAGGTTGAACTTTAATCGTACAAATGAACTAGAAGGTGACAAAATTTTTAGAAAGGAGGGAGTAGTTTCTTTATTGATTAGTTCAGCAAAGGATTGCTGTCAGTTGTCTCTGATTGCTGTGAATCCCGGAAGAAGAGACTGTAGGAATTAGTCGAGACGCGTCAGCATGCTGGCATTTAGCAAATGCCAGGCTGCTAAGTTACCACAAAGCTTTCTTTGCCGTTCAGCAGGGAGTTTCATTAACAGGGCCACAAAATGTTTGCAGATAACAGATAGAGATTGCCTCGAGATCTGAAATGCATATTAGTTCAGTAGTATACCGTTGCTCTTATTCCTTAGACCGAACAGAAAACCACTTCCGGACCACCAAGTTGAACAATGATATGCCGGAATAAAGGTATATTGCGGTATCTTCTGGGTTACCAGATACCATGGCGATTCCAGCCATTAAATCACGAGAGCTGATCTAATCGTCTACAGCATGATGTAACAGATATACAACAAGTTGGATGACCGTTTCAAGGTGTTGGCAGCCAACATCATTCTGACTGCTCCAGGACTTTGATACTTGAAACGCCATCAACCCCATCACATTATTCAAGGCATTGGGAGCCAATTTCACGTTAGAAGATAGGTCGAGTAAAACTTTCCAGTCATACTGTACCCTCAGCTGGAGCTGGCGCTGGTGCCAAATCAAAGTTCTCTTCCAGCACGGTGAATATTTCAGTAAGGGAAGACACCATGAAGTCAGGTTTAACGTCCTCAGGCAAAGAATCGTGGGGACCATATCTCCCAGTTTCATCCAGCAAGCAAGTAAAGGCCCCTGCCTTCTTTCCACAAACAACCTGTCAAATTTTCAAAATGTTAAATATTTGAATCAAAGGGAAATGTCTAGTTCTATTACTCCAGCAGTATATCTTATAGAAACAACACATTTAATTCAGTTTTACAGTTTAACAAAAAACAACAATATATCAAGAACTAGCACGATGAATTGGTATTTATCAAGTAACAGGGACAAATATAAGTTTGCCATGCTCCAAGAATATCGTAAAAGAAAAGTTAATGGTTTATAATAAAAGACTGTGAAGCAGTAGTATGCAGACAAAGATTGAACAAAAAAATCTAGTTGTTGCCTCATGCTAACTGAAACCATGCAAGAGGTATCATATATAAATCATTTAAATACTAGAATTGCTGATGGGGTGAAGAATGCTCACATCATCCTTGAGACTGTCACCAACCATGATTACTTCATGTGGTGGAATGTTCCATGTTGAGCAAATGTGAAGTAGTGGAGCTGGATCTGGCTTATAGGGGCGAAATTCTCTGCTTAACGCAGGAACAAATGCCATCTGCAGTATATTCCAAGACATGGATAAATGTCATATTAAAGAGTGGCATAGTTGCAATCATTTTATGGTTGTCCACTTCACTATTGCAACATACATACTAGCAAGAATCAAATTGGAGAGGGAGCTTACTAATATCAACATAACCTCATAACCTGACAAAATTGTAACACTATGATGCAAAAGACTCAACGTGTATGAACTGCACAGATGATGAAGACCAAATGGCTAGTCAGCATGATGGTAATACAGCAACTTACACCAAATCTCTGATGAAACAAATCGACTGCATCCTTCACATTACGGGTGATCAAACCTCTTCTGCAAAATAAATTTTAGGTCATAGATCAAAAGCTGCACCAATGTCTCTAGCAACATAACAAATAATTACATATATGCATGGGAAACACATGGCTTTATGCCTTTATGGCACAATATTTGGGAACATGTCTTCAGGCAATCACCACATTGTGTATATGTCATTTTTTTACTGGTAACGCAGATCAAAACTTTCATGAAGAACACAGTAGTTATATTATATGATGAGAACGAATATGTAATCAAGGGAGATGGCACATATGCATACATACTGCTAATGAACACTTTGATAGCAGTATTCACGAGAACGTAAGCACAAACTTCTAATGGCAGAACAAGCATTGACAAGCTTGAAGCCGACCAACTACAGATAAAAATTTCATCCCACTCATAATTTGACACCACTCATGTAACTTCCTGAAAGCACAAAATGTGCTGGCTAATGAATACTTCTTACTACGTCGTCTGACAAGTTTTACGCCAACCAATTACATAAAGATATAAAATGCAGTCCACCCCATTTGACACTACTCTGTAGTAACTTTCAGATAGACTTGCTTGTACGCTCAATAAAATCAGCAGTTCACAGTTCAGGCAATTACAGCTCCAAATGAAACTATTATTGATCAACGGAAGAAGTAATTGCATCCACATTCTTGAACTAGCAAGGGCTAACCTGATCTGCTTTGAATCCAGGAAGCCACAAAGCTCGGACGCCCCTGCAGAAAAAAAAAGGACATGGGGAAATACGGACCGATGGACAAACCGATCAAAACCGGAGCCAACAATTAGAATCCACAGACAAGCAGCAAGGCAGGCAGGGAGCTCACCGGCCATTATCTGGAGGCGGTCGAGCCCGTCCCGCTCGAAGCGCGCGATGACCTCGTACGCGCGGCGCTGCAGGTCGGGCGCCCACGACTCGATGCAGTTGAGGATGTCGACGGAGCCTCCCCCCGCGGCGCGCGCGGCGGCGTAGGCCGCGTCCCCGCCGAGCACCTCGCGGTACATGGCCTGGAAGTCGATGACCGGCACCGTGAGCGTCCCGTCCATGTCGAACACGACCCCTCGCAGCGGCGGCCGCCTCCGCTGGGCCGGCGCGGGCGCGGGGGAGGCGGACGGGGACATGGTCCGGCGAGCGAGGCTGAGGCTGGGGCGGCGCGGGAGCGGCGCGGCGAGGAGGAGGAGGCGGTGGGGGCCGAGGAGCAGGCGGGGGAGCATCCGTGGCGCGATCTCCGCCGCTGGATGGGCCGAGCGCCGAGGAGCAGGCGTGGCTCTCGGTGTCCCTGTCCTCGCCTACTGCCATTCTGACTAGTGGAGTTAGGCTACACCATGGTCGCCTCCGTACTGCGGTCACGGGTTCCGTCTTCTATCTATAGTTACGTATAGTCTGGATTACGCCTTCATGCATCACAAGGCATTTTTCAATCATGCAGGTATTACCAGTATTTGGCGGATATTGAATTCTTCACCACTTGACTAGCTAGCGGTACTACTACTGACCTACGTATACCTGTCTGACCGGAACGATGAAAGCCAGTGTCAAACACGTAGCGCAAGGTGCAGGATCATAAGACTTTTCAAAAGTACAGTATGGTCACAGCTACATGGCCTAGCTAGTTGGCTAGCCCAATGTTTGTTTAGCTGAGTTTTATATAACACGTTCCAAAGGTGTCCAAATTAACTGACAGATGAGTGTTCTCTGCTCCCAAAGTGTTTATATCCATGCATGTTTTATAAATGACTTTGTTTAGGATAATCTTCTCGAATACCTAGACAGGTTGACGTAGGACGTGTCCACTAGATTACTGTTGCGTCACTGGTCACTGTTCACTGTGGAGCGCATCTTTAGCTATATGTCTAGTACTAGGTGTTTGCTTGGGAGCAAGACTGCAAGACGTGCTTGAATGTGATCCCTGCACACGGCGAGCTCGCATTGCATTCAATACTCAGCGGCCATATATGCATGGGGACTTGTGGTTCGCTGAAGGTCCGGCGTCGATGGATCTGTTTGTACATTACTGATGATCCATCCATAATGAGTTACTGACTTCGAAGGACTTTTACCGGACGACACGGATCGAAAAAAATGTCGAATGCCACGAATTGTTGGGATTTTACGCAAAATCAGTACAATATGATTAGCGCTTCTTTTTTACTTATCTCACTGCAGAGAGATTTAAACGGCCAAGAAACCTTACTGCTCGTCAACCTTACTCATTGATGTCGTTCAGATAATAAATCTAGTTTTAAATTAAATCAAAATTGATATCTAAGAACAATAATTTAAAATAAAAAAGTGCGTATGAAGGAAACCCACAACATGCACTATCTGATGAGGATCTACAGGGCATAATATAGGAGGATTTATTTAAGAACGATAAAAATCTCTGAGACCTGAAACAATAAAGTAAAGAAACCTATACGATGGTGCACACAACACTCGCATAACTGAATGAAACACTAGTACGACACCCTACGTACTCAAAGATCGACGACGATCGAATAAGCTGAGACCATGCTGCCTGGAGAGTGGCGGAGACCAAAATAAGCAAGGGAATTAACATGCAAAAGCATATAACGCTAGCTGCAATCCGAGAGTAGAGCGCGGGAGACGGATCACGTGCGCAGCTGCTGCTGGGTCTTGATGCGGTCGATGGCGAGGATGGTGCTGAGGTTCATGGGCGAGATGACGTCAACGGAGCCGGACATGAACTGCTGGGCGATGAGGCGGTTGGCGCGCTCCGTGGGGTGGAAGGCGTCCCAGAACACGTAGGCGTCGCGGTCGTTGCAGAGGCGGGAGACCATGGTGCAGAGCCCCATGCCGTTGAACCGCCCCTGGCCGCAGCACGCCTCCGTGGCGGTGACGAAGCCGTGCGCCCGGGGGTCCTGGATGAAGTCGTCGTGCATGCGCTGCGTGTTCACGCCGATGAACACGTCGCCGCCGCCGAACCGCGCGTTCAGCTGCCCCAGCATCGCCACCAGCCGCGGGTTGTACATCTCCGCCGCGCGCTGCAGCTCGCGGTCGCAGCTGCCGTCCAGGCTGTGCAGCGCCAGCTCCGCGGGGACGCACCCGATCGGCCCCACGCCCTGCACCAGCACGCGGCGCGCGCCCAGCTCGTAGAGCTGGCTGAGGATCTGCTCGTACTCGGACAGGATGTAGGTGATGTAGTCCGGCAGCGAGAACTCCCGGGACCGCGCCGAGTAGGGCACCAGGTAGTAGTTGTTCACGAAGTCGTTGCCGCCCAGGGCGATGAGCACCAGCGCGCCGTTCACCAGCCGCGCCGTCTGCTCCGCGCCGATCAGCGAGCTCAGGCGCCTCTGGTACTGAGCAAAGTACCGGAGCTGCTTCGAGATGTGGATGATGTTGGCCTGCATATGCATGCAGTGACATTATTATTTTATTCATTCCCGGTTATTACTTTATTATTTCAATCATCACTGTACTGTGATCAGTAGTGTAAAAAATACGCATGTTTATTAGTATTACGAATTGGATGCCGGTGTCGTTTAGGATCCCGACGCCAGCCGACGCGAAGTTGGCGCCGACGAGCATCCTGTCGCCGTCGAGCTCGGGGCTCAGGTACGGCAGGATGGGCTCAGAGCCGAGGTGCTCACCTGCGCATGCAACAATAATCTATGAGTTAGTAGACTCCAACGACGCAATGTGCGTACACACTAGATCACTCCATTAATTAATTCACTTAACTGATGATGTCGGGCAAGTTCTTGCCGTTGCTGAACCGGCCCGTGGCGCGGTGGTCCGGCGTGTCGATGCCGTACGGCGGCGCGTCGGCCCTCGCCTCGGTGACCAGGTAGTTGTTGTTGCCGTTGTCGACGAGGGAGTCGCCGAAGACGAAGAAGGCGCGGGCCGCGTCGGAGGTCGTCGGGAGAAGCATTATTATTCCCAGACAGAGCAGCACGGGAAGGAGCAAGGCGGCGAGCAGCGACGAGGAGGAGGCCATTGCAGCTAATTAAGCGCTAGCCAAGGTCTGAATCGGATGCTAGCTGTGCACTTGTGGGTGGCTTGCAGCGTCGTCATCGTGCCCTTTTTATAGTAGTACCCCGGCCGGCCTCTCTGCTCGCTGACAGGTTTGAGCTGCTGCAAAGAACCAACTATAAACCTGCTCTGGGAGCAGACTCAACCATCGGGACCAGTACCTGACCTGACCGATGGATTCAGAATTCTGAAGCTTCTACTACTGAACATTTCTGACCCAGAGAAAAAATAGTAACCATGCATAGTCCCGAAAGCAAACATGGCAGTATTCATGAGGGCAGTTGGATCTATAGTTATGCAATGATGCCCGGGGTTAGATGCATGAGCTGTACATATCTTGCTTGCTTGTATATGCAACCTTGCACAACGCGAGCGGTAGATTTATTTGGACACGACAGAGCATCGCAAATGCGGCTTTCTTCTAAAAACCTAAGTTCAAATCGAGCGCCATCACCCGAGAGTAGCAACATCAGCACCAAGTACCAACCAAATCAACGTATAGTACAATAATGTTGCGCTTGCTACTCGTCATCATGTAATTGCCTTGCCTCTAGGGCTCGTGTGGATCACAAAATTTCACTGCATGCTGAGATCTAAAGAAAACTGAATCTGTCCAAGCCAGGAGGGGCCCTTCCCAACTATCAACCGCACTGCATTTACTATATATGCTCATACTAGTAGCTAGCAATCCATTTTCGTCCAAATCCCATCGTCCTTGTAAATGCAGCTAGTACTGTGTTCTCGTGATTTAAAAAACAACGACACGTTGGTGAAAGTAGGTCAAGCTACATTTATACTAGGGTTTTCAGAGCTGTGGTCACTCCTCCTGTACATTTTTGTAAGTAAAACTCATGGTCATATGGAAATGAAGAAGAACTTAATTACCAATGACCTGGCGCGTGTGACAATAGTTGACATGCATGCATGGAGACGGCCACCATCCTATGGAGGCTATTGAATTCTGATGTTCCCTGGACAGGACGGGAGGGTGAAAAGAAAAGAAAAAACTGATCATAGGAGAAGAGGGAGCTGATCTAGCTAGAAAGCCAGGCACTGTAAAGCTATAGTAGTACAGAACTTCTACTAGTTCACGTCCTGTCGGTTCCGGCCGGGAATCTGTCGTCAGAGTTGAAGATGAAGTACGAGTACATAGTTTGTCTCACTATATAATAAAGTGTGGTTTAATTTGTGTCTCAGTAGTGTTGAGTAGCTAGTGATTACACACTACTACCGTACCTGATGATGACCCGCTGATTACCAGTCAGGAATTGACGCAACCTGTTCCGCTAATCAATCATCATTATTATCGTCGTTTCTTGGGTACACGTACGGTGATATAAAGATAAGTAGAAACATTTTTTTGTAAACGCCATTTGAAGCAGCTAGAACAACCGGTGGTGAATTAAAAATGCAGCAGTTGTTGGTGTGAACAGCAACATTCACAGTACTGATATTATTTCTTGCGCACTGCATGCACCCTGCAGATCAATTGATGCGTTCCACAAGTGGGTTCTTTTTGACACCAGTACACCGCATGCGATCGATGCATGCCTTTTCTTGTCTGACGATCGATCGATCGATCGATCGAGCTCCATTTGAAGTAGTACTCCCTACGACGTAGCAGTGAGCTCAAATAATTTTGGTGTGGTAGGCTTAGTTGGTGAGCCATTAAATCGATCGTGTACCGACTGCGCCTTTCAGTTCTCAGTGTGAGTAGCTAGAGCACGGAATGGAATTGAATCGCACCATTTTTGTTGGATGGCTACCTCTCCTCGCTCGATCTATTCTATATGGTACGACGTTGATGGATGGTCATTGTCGCCGTAATGCATCATCGTCGAGGGTCTCTGACGGCGATGGATAGCCAGCTGACCAGACCCATGGTTTTGCCTGAAATAAAGGAAATTAGCTAGAAGAACGTTGGTGACTGCTCTACTAGAGGGATGGAGTGAGTTTAGTACACGTACGGTATATAAAGATCGTTTCATCTGCTGCATGAAGCTGCTGTAATGGCCAACGCATGCATGGATCTATATCTAATATCTCACGTGATGAACTAGTAGAGCAACTTAAGGCAAACCGGTTTCACCGGCTATTAAAAGCCAGTGGTAGGGTACTGAGGTCAGTAACGTCGTCGGTCGAATTCTTGCATGGGTCTTCGTCGTCGATTGGACCGGACCGGACGGGGGACATGCAGATGCACGGCAGGCAGTAGCAGTACTCACACAGTCACACCCGACCCACCGGCGCGTGCCAGCCAAGTAGTAACTGTAATTGACGACGGCCATCATGCTTCTCCTCCTTCCCGCCGCTGCTCGTTCCGTCTCCGATACCTCAGCGTCGGTCGGGTGGGGCTTCTGTAGGTTCTTTTCGGGCCGTCTGTTCTCGGGCCAGCCTTCTTTCCCTTATTTGTAACGCTCGCTGGGCTCAGTTGGCCCAACACATACAACAACCCTAGGTTCTCGCTTGATCCATGGGCCGGTTCTTTGTTACTTACTCCCTCCGTCCTCATGAACTTGTCACTTTGTAGTTCAAAAATGAATTACAAAGCGACAAGTTCATGGAGACGGAGGGAGTACTTGACAAGAATTTTTAAAAAAAAAAAAACTAAAATTTTTGTACTAAGTGATAATTATTATGAGATACAAAGAGTATATTTAGGAGAGAGTATATATCACATCATCCCTCATATATCACGGTGATTTATTCTTCGATTATAAAATTAAATAATAGTCTCACTCTCTAAATTTTCAATCCCGTTTGTTTATCATCCTCGGACGATGTCATGCCATCATCTTGTTAGTTGAGCAAGGTCCTATGAAGACATTGTTGACTCTTAATTACATTATTCTTCACAAAACGACAAATACTCAACTACTGTATTGTCAAAGCATGCACCTACGAGTAGTTGTTGGGTCAATAAGTCGTTGGTCACTGCTTTCTCCGTGTAATAAACCTACGAGTGTATGTATACAAACCCACAGCAGGAGTACTATACTAAGTCCAGCTGAACCTCAAGGTAGCTAGCGCAGTATAATACGCCGCCACTATGGTCAATGCAATAAAATGCAGTGCGTAAACTAGTTAATGTGCAGTCGACGTAACTAGTTTGACCTGCTGCAGCACGTGGTCTCGTCGTCGTCGTCGTAGCATGCAGTAGCCATTAATTCAGGGCTGTGTGTGTGTGGTATGACCTATATAGCTAACCGAGGGGAGGTGAAAGACGTGAACGTACCAACGACGCCCGCCGTAGCCGCGTCGTCTCAAGAACTAACTATGTAGTAAGATATATACGTGAGTGGTACTACATGTGTGGGCAAAGTTAGATGCGATTTATTTAATTTGACCAGGACTTTTTATTGTATTCTGGTGTCGTCCAGCTATTGTAAAAGACAAGCGTATTTGACTGGTAGCCGTCTCCGTACGTATATACGACTTTTACCTAGCGCTAGCGGCCGGCCGGGTAGAGTACAGTACATGCTTTCGTTGAGAAGGAAGCATCACAGGACACGCAGTAATGGTTAAGCTGTCCCAACCACCACACACGGTAGCTAGCGGATCGATGATGCCTAGCTGCTCTCCGTCGTCGATCGGAACAGTGCAGTTCTTCCTTGCCGTTGGATGACGATCCTCCTGGCCGTGCTGCTGCAGAGACATGCACGCAGACTGCGATGGGTCGTCGACGCCAACGTCGCAACGACCGCTGATGGGTCTGGGGTGAGAGCTCAGGCCGGCGCCACCCGCTCGCCGGCCGGCTGCCACAACCCACGCGAGTTGCGATCAGGTTATGCAGCAAGAACACCATGCATCATCCCGTCCTTGCGATTGCAATTTGCGCTCCATTCCATATATGCGCGCGGCTGCATGCACCGTGACAAACTGAAGATTAACGACGACGACACGTGTGCCCGGCGGGGGGTGCATTGTCCCTGCTGCCATGCATGCCCATGCCATGGCTCTCTCTCTCTCTCTCTGTCGTCTGCACTCGACGGCTCGACTCTCGACGGGCATGTCTCAACGGCACAGCGTGTACGCATGTAAAGGACTAGCTAGACAGTACGAGTATAATACTTGTATACTAGTACGTATATGGTCGTCGGGACTGCTTGAATCTTTTAAGAGCCACTTAGATCCGTCGGTCATCTTCATTCTTCAAGTGAACAGGACACCACTCCCACACGAGCTATATACTAGCAGATGTACCTGTCTGTCGGTTCAGTTTAAAATCTTTCGTATAGGGTAGAATACGTTGAATACGTAGATCATTACGCCATCGCCTCCACACCTACTCGTCGTATACCTGCTGGATCTGGTTTCACACATTACAAAAGCGCACAAAGAGAAATGAAATGAGCTAACACGAACGTCGTCGGTGCTCAAACTACTAAGACAGAGATGAAAGGAACAGTGAAACAACCATACAGTGTACTGTATTACGGAAGGTTGTGTTGTACCTGTACCTTTCCAACGGAGGGACATATGCTGCGTACGAAAACAAAGCCTCGGCATAAGATCCAAAACGGGCAGTCAAAACATCTCGATCGTTGGGGGTGGTTGTGCGGTCTGCACCACGTCTACATTTACTATCTTGTGAAATACTTCTTTCGTTTTTTTTACCGATTAATTCAAAAATGAACTAGCCGGTGACAAATAAAAAAAATACTGAGAGAGCAATTAACCACTGCTTTGTGATAGTGTAAGATGCATTCACTGAAATTAAACTAACCGACATCATTTAAAATGAGATGGAAAGAATATCGTAATATGAGTACTGGTATGAAATTAGGACCGATGAATCGTAGCTATCGAAAAGGTTTATCACAAATAATTCTGCATGTACTCTCTTCATCTTCAAATACTTTACATGTCATCGATTAGATAACTAATGGACAACAAGTATATAAGGATGGAGGGAGTACTTTCATTCCACGGGGAGTTGCTCTCTCCGTGATGCATTATTTGTTGAAGTTAGAATAAAATGTAACTAATTAAATTTTAGTTTCATGCTAATGTTCAGTGTTTGGTTTAGTCTCACATCGGATATTGATGATGAGAAAAGCCGATTTAAAAGGTGAAAGGAACTAACTAGTTTTTTTGGGTTGAGGTGACCTAGAATCTTGGTTGAGTCTCCGGTTGGGCATGTGTCCGTAGCAGACACGTTGCGATCTGGACTGGCAACAGAGGTTTATCGACGCGACGGGCCATGTTACATTCTAACATTGAGGCGTCAACGATTTAAATCTGCACCATTCAAAATATGCAAAAGAAAGTTAGTTTGGCACCTCATCATCAGATAAAAGCTCACATGGAAACCTCATGTTTGTAATTTAAAGATTTTAATTAACTTCATATGCAGTTGTACAACGACACCACTGTATGTATAGTATAGGAGGACCAACCAGTAGGCCGGTGAAGTCAAATCCATTTCCAAACCGCGCCTATAAAAGCATCAGCACCGCGCTGCTAAACCCAAACCTCTCGTCCCCTCCTCTCACCTCGTTCGCTTCTCCTGAAGCCGAGCCGGCGGGCGAGATGGTGTCCTCTGCCGCGGTGGTGCGGCTGCAGGAGTTGGCCCCGGTGCCCGGGGTGGAGCTCTCCGCCGCGAAGGTAGCCGCGCTCGCCGAGTGCTGCGGGGGCCTCCTCCGCCCCGGCGACGGCGGCGGCGGCGATGCCGAGGCCGTGCGCTCGGCGCTCGACGCGCTCTGCGCCGCTGGAGGGGCCGCAATGCGGCGCCACGCCGACGGGCTCGCTCCGCTGGTCGTGGGCCGGCTCGGCGACGGCGACGCGGCCGTGCGGGAGGCCGCCAGGAGGTTTCTCGTGCTCCTCATGGAGGTACTTACTTTCGTTGTTGCTCACTAGCTTTTCTGCGTTCCTTAGAGATTATAGTGTTGAGCATCCAAATGATTAACTAGGTGTTTACAGTGCATTGATTTTTTGGAAGGAGTCATGTGAGCGTTTTGTTCAGTTGGTTATTGGGAATTCAGAATTATGTGGGCGTTTTGAGCAGTTTATTTAGAACATACAATTGCGGCATTTTCCCCAAGGTTGACGAAAGAGAAAGAAGATAGCTTATTTAGCTACTATGGAGTTTATTAGGGTAAAATGTTTAAATACCTTATTATCGGTAAGGCCTGACAACGACTGTTGTGCAATCTTACATCTGGTGCAATCTTGTAATCATTCACTCACAACCTTTAGATTCTCATCCTACGGTAACTACACTTTTACACATAAACCCCTCTATCTCCTCACTGACTGATGGAAGGATTTATGTGTAAAAGTGCAGTTGCCATAGGATGAGAATCTAAAGGTTGAAAGCGCATGATTGCACTAGATGCTAGATTGCACAGAAGTAGATGCCGACAAACTTGTACCTTGTCAATGCACGTTATGAGTTTAAAGTGTACTTTGTCAATGCACCTTACAAAATTAAAAGGCTTGATAATATTTTCTTAACAAAACATTATTGGTTTTCATAACTTTGTTATTACTTTGTATTTAGTAGTTTACAACGACAACAAAGCCTTTTGTTCCAAGCACATTGGGATAGGCTTTGCATTTATTAGTTTTATGCTACAAATTATTTTGACCTGGTCCTTTGATTATGACGATGCAGATGAAGGAGGTAAACGCAAGAATGGAAAATATTGAACCAAATACTAGCATGTCAGAAGACCAACACAATTACTGTGCAACAATCGAAATGGAATCTTCTGATGCCACTCAAGTAAGAAAAAAATCCAAAGAAAATATTAGCACAAGAGATGTATCACTTTCTACAGGTATATTGAACTCTGTTTCACAGCAAGCATTCTGTTTTAGACTTTGAAGTGTTGTATGTTGTTCTAATCTGCTAGTTCATTGTAGAAATACACCACTTAATAAACATGGAACGAAATTTGCAAAACTGGTTCTGGTTTTCTGGGGTGTAGAGAGACCCCTTGGTTCCACCTGAGTATAATTAGGATTTTTATGATTTTTCACCAGTGTAACATGTTTAAGCAATCTGAGTGCCACGTCAACCAACTTCTAAGAACAATACATTATTGATTTCGAGAATCCAAAATATTGGAGTACTAGTGCACTTACTAATTACCAATTTTTTTTGCTATCCTTTCGTTACCTTACCATAGCAATTCCTATTTATCGATATACAATCAGTCATCATTATTTGGTGCAGGAGAAGGAGATATTATGAGGAACTCAGTTGAACCTATAAAAGTTTTCTCTGAAAAGGACCTACTAAGGGAAATAGAAAAAGTAGTATCTACTTTACAGCCAGAGAATGAGTGGTCAATCCGCATATCTGCAATGCAAAGATTGGAAGGCTTAGTACTTGGAGGTTTCTATTATTTCTCTTTTTTTTTTATTATTGTGTGTGTTGGCTTTGGCTTCAACGTACATGTTAAATGTTTCAATTTACCAGTTAAATAATTGCAGAGTTTATTCTTTATGACAGGTGCTCCGGATTATTCAGCATTTCCCATGCTCCTAAAGCAACTGGTGACACCTCTAATAGCTCAGTTTCTGGATAGGAGATCGAGTGTTGTAAAACAGGTTGGGTCATTTCTGGTTTCATGTTCATAGTATAACTTTGTTTTTAATTGTTTGAGAAAAGGGAGTTCTGCTTATATGTACTGAAATCATCAAACTTATTACGGTAATTGCTTTGTGTTGACACAAAAAAGTTATAAAGAAAACAAAACAAACAGAACATGATGTATATTTTTGAGATAACTTAATGGAACATGCCATCTTTTGTCCTGTTTGGGCTCTTTCTGAATCTCACTTTCCTCCTTTGGGTGTAGGCATGCCATTTGCTAAATTTCCTATCGAAGGAGCTACTACGTGACTTTGAACCATGCGCAGAACTTCTTATTCCAGTAAGTTGCTGCTTTTTTTCTCAATGCATTTGCATCTGTACAAACAACTATCAGTGCCACTCTAACATATCCAAATTCTCACTTTAATTTGAATCTACAGGTCCTTCTTAAGAATGTTGTAATCACCGTTCTTGTAATTGCCGAGTCAGTTGATAACTGTATAAAAGAGGTATCACACTGAAGATGCTTGCTCTCACCATTTCAATTTTCATGTCATTTGATTCTTGTTGTCTCTGTGTGCAGATGCTACGGAATTGCAAGGTAGCTCGTATACTACCAAGGATTATTGAATTCGCAAAGACTGATAGAAGTGCGGTTCTTCGTGCCAGGTACAGAGAAGCACCAATATGTTAGATGGACAATACCCTTTTGGGGGGAATATATTGACAATACTTGTCGGAAGCTTAAAAAGTTTTCCAATTGCAGGTGTTGCAAATATGCTATACTTATGCTAGAGTACTGGGTTGATACTCCCGAAATACAGAGATCAGCTGATCTGTATGAAGACCTTATAAAGTGTTGTATAGCAGATGCAACAAGTGAGGTATTTACATTATGCCACATTTTCTGCTTCTTATTTCCAATTTATTTGTAAAATGCCAGTTCTAGTTTTGAAAGGGATACCGCAAAATCATCTTCTCACACAAATTTGCAGGACATTTTTGTGAACTAAAAGAAGCCACTAGACATACCACATAGTTTTCTTAAATTATGTTGAAAACGTAGAACCGCGACTGCGATAACTAGGCCCTAAAAAAGAAAAGGTGTGATGATGCTGTCTCTGTATTAATTATCAATAATATATGGTCTACATTGAACAGAAAAGGGTCAAAAAGGAAAATCTGGGCTATTTTGGTTTCTTATAAGTTTCAGAGCTTTGGATTAGTCCATTTTAGTTGAAGTTTATTATTATTTATTAATCTTGATTGTCTCATTGTCTGGAGATGTCAACAAATAGATGGATGTGAAGACTCTAAAGTCGTTACTGCAGCCCTCCAGTGTTGTCCAGGCATCGCCTAGGCGGCGCCTAGGCGTCCAGTCGCTCCACGACGGACGCCATGACACATCGCCTCGCCTGGAGCGGTCCAGTCGGCCGACTGGGACGCCATGGCGTCCTCAGGCGTCCTGTCACGGCGTCCAGTCGTCTTAGGTCAGCGACTGGCGCCTTTTCCCAGCGGTCCGACGGCCCAGAGACGGCGCAGCGAGCAGGAGGAGAGGTGGCGCGGCGAGCAGGAGGAGAGGGGTGGCGCGGCAAGGAGGAGGAGAGGGGACGGCGCGGCGAGCAGGGGAAGGGATTCCTCGGCAGGGCGCAGACCGGACGGAGGATGGGGCGGCGAGGCTCGGACGGAGGAGGGGCGGCGCTGCGCGGCGCGGCGCAGACGCATAGAGAGGCGGCGCGTCGAGTCGAGGACGGAGGGAGACGAAGAGGTACGTTAGGGAGTAAGTATTAGGGTTTTAAGGTGGGCCTTTTTTTGGCCCAGTCCATATAACATAGACTACTATAACTTTAAAACCCTAACTCCCAGTCCCAGTTCTATCTTCACCCCGCCGCCGCTTCTGCACCTGGCGCCTGGTTCTGCTTCCTCTCCAGCCGCCCGACCTGAGCACCGCCGGCTTTCAAGCCTTTCCCTGTCCTCTCCCATTCTTCCGGTCTCCCTCATCTTCTCTGCAAGTTACAAATCTGCACGCCGCCTGGATGCCGCCTAGGCACCCGCCTAGGCGCCTAGGCGCCCAGTCGGTGGGCAGGCGTCTAGGCGTCCAGGCGCCAATTTACAACACTGCAGCCCTCTCAATTTCTGATTTTGCTGAAACAGTTCCAAATTGTGTCCTCTCCATGCATGTCCTAAAGTTGAACCTGCTTTTTCGATTTCAAGGTTCGATCAAGCGCTAGAGCATGCTACAGGATGTTCTCAAGGATTTGGCCTGAGCGTTCACATCATCTTTTCTCATCGTTTGAACCATCCAGGCAGAAAGTATATCCTTAAACTTCTCCTTTCCTATGGAACTTATGATCTATTTCCCCAGTTTATCAGATGATGTAACGTAATTTTGTTAAATATGTAGATGATAAATGATGAAGATGCGTTTGGGCCGAGCATTGTGCTCGGTCAGTCAGAGGCTCTAGTTGGGACCTCTGACACCGGGGTTGGATCCCTGGAAGGGACTCCCAGGCCTCAAATCCCTCGAATGAACGCAAATCCTATTTTAAATGATGAAGACGCGGAAGCCCATCAAAGGCATCTTCCTCCAGTGGAAAGAGTTAAATTAAGGCAACCTCAACCTAGCTATAATACTCCAGCTGTAATGGACAGGGAAGTTAAGATTGATCGTGGGACATTGTTTTCTTGCGGAGACTTGCAACCATTACAGAAATCATGCCTCCAGTGTGATGGTATGACCTTAAAATGCCCAGCTGAAGGAAGTAAATATGACACTTCAGCTATCGGAAGTTCATTTGAAGATATAAGCATAATGGGACAGGAAGGAAATGAAGACACGGTTATTGAGAAGTGTGATTCAGGTACTTTATGTGGAAAGCAACCTATTTCCTATATAAAAAACACCCATTTCTTAGGTTAGGTCGTAACATTGGGCTCCGATTGACCAATTTTTTGCACAAATTTCAGATATTACCGCAGATGTCTATTCACCGGGTTATGCCCTCCCATCTGCTACTCCCCTTGCAACAGAACCACTTTCAGAAATAATGTTGTCTGATACAACTGTTGTAACAATTGTTCAAGACAAGGCTGAATGCAAGCCAGATATTACAGTGATATCTCAGCAAGTTCAAGCACCAGAGGATACTTCTAAGTTGAGGAGCATGTCACCTACCGTTAACATGAAAGGATCAGGGAAATTGTTAAAGAAAAGTCCTGTTAAAGTGAACTCTGACGCCAGCTCACCAGGTCCTCAGCAGTTGGGAAAGCATCGTGTTAGCACTACTATGAAGAGTATTGCTTCTAAGGGGCCACAAAATAGTTACACTCCTAACTTCCGGCGACCTCTCTTGAGTAAGCAGATAACAAATTGGTTTTATGCCAGCACCAGAAGTGGTTCAGATGAGAAGAAGCTTATTTGGGGTGAAATGGTCAGTAACATGGATGTCCCCTCATCTCTCACGGAGGCACTTTCTTTAGGGGTCAACCCAAGGTCAGATTGGATGATGAGGGTATATGCATTCGGTTTCTTAAGACAGTGTTTGCTAGAACGTGGACCAAAAGGGGTCCAGGAAGTTGCAGAGAATTTTGAGAAAGTTATGAGATTTATTTGTCGATATTTAGATGATCCCCATCATAAAGTGGCACAGGCTGGTCTCTCATCACTAGTTGAGATCATGCCGGCTTTCAAGAAGCCTTTTGAACATTATCTTGACAAGACACTGCCCCATATTTTCTCCCGGTTAAATGATCCGAAGGAGTCGATCAAACAGCAATGCTTGGCAATTTTGAAAGTTGCAAGTGAAATCTATTCTATTGATTCACTCTTACCTGCCTGCCTTCGTTCACTAGATGAGCAGAAATCTCCCAAATTAAAGCTGTCAGTTATTGAGTTTGCAAATGCTTCATTTGTAAAATGCACAGTGAATTCTGAATACTATTCTAGCAGCAGTTTCCTTAAACCATGGCTTGGGAAGCTTGCCCTTCTGTTTAAGGATAAAAATAACAAACTGAAGGAGGTTGCAGTAGTTGGTTTCTCATCAATTTTTTCTCATTATGATCCAGCATCAGTGTTAAGCTTTTTGGTTAGCATGTCCATGGAAGAACAAAAGAGACTAAGATGGGCAATGAAGCAGTTAATCCCTACAATAGAATCTGACTTGGAAGAGTTCTTGCAGCAAAGGAGGCATAAGCAGAAGGCCCCATATTTTGATCCATTTACTGCTAAATCACCACTGCATCCTGCACATCAATATGCTAAATCACCGCTGCATCCTGCATCTCAATCTGCTAACTCACCGCTACATCCTGCATATCAATCGTCTAAATCACCGCTGCATCCTACATATCATTCTGCTAAATCACCGCTGCACCTTGCATATCATTCTGCTAAATCACCGATGCATGCTGCATATCAATCTAATTCTGTTCAGGGTGATGATTTGTTCAGTTCTGTACGCCAGTGTCTCCCAAATATATCTTTGAAACTCCAGGAGTACAGTCCTGGAAAGATTGAGCCTGAATCTAATGATGAATCTTATGGTCATAAAGCTGAAATGATAGACAAGAAGTCCAGTATCATGAGCTCAAGGAATGACCTCCTGAGAGGATCTGACTGTAGAGTGGTATCAGAGAACACAGGTCAAAGCGCAAGCAGGGACCCTAGTAATAGTAAGAGATCTGATGAACCGAGCATAAATTTCATAAATAACGAAATCATGAGGAATAACTGCCAGGATCATGAGGTAAACGTTTCTCAGATACATCATCAGATTTTCTAGCAGTTTGACTGGTGCTCTGATGTGGTGATGCTCTGTTTGATCATTACTCCCTCCTTCCCCAAATTTTGTCACGGGTTAGTTCATTTTTGAACTAACCGATGACAAATATTTGGGAACAGAGTACAAAGGGAGTATCTTTTAGCTTGTTCTCATTTCTGAAACAGTTGAGAAACTCCGAAGGTCTTTCGAGGTTTTTTTACACAGTTGGATAATACATTAAACTTTGTACCAGGGAACAGTGAGTCAATTCAAAGAAATTTCAAAGATGAATGTACACTATGCGTCCACAAAGGTTAGATTAGACTCCTCTATATTCTTGTTTTGAAGGGCGTGTTTCTTCTCTGATTAATCTGTTGACTGCAACCTCATCTTGCACTTATATACTTTATTATTCCAGATGTCATCTTCCCTTCTTGAGATGCTTGATGATCCAGATGAGCCCACCAGAGAGCTTGCGCTTTCTCTGTTGGTTGAAGTTCTTGAAAAGCAAGTAAGTGTTTATGAAGTTCCTTAACAGTGAGTGCATGGATGCTACATGTGCCATTAATGCCATCTTCCATGAAAATGACCTCTGCCTTGCCCTTTCTGTCCAGAGAAAGGCAATGGAGAATTGCATTGAGACTCTCATAGTTAAATTACTGCATGCGACCAAAGATGCTGCCTTGAAGGTAATACACTGACCGTGTTCATTTTAGCTTGGATTTGTGATGCAGCCATACGTTGCCTCTCGGGTGTTAATTATCGTTTTCACTGCAGATTGTAAATCAGGCTCATATCTGCTTGACAACTGTGGTTACTCAATTTGATCCGTTGAGATGTCTTCGGGTATGCTTGTATTCTACTACTGTGTTAGTGAGGGTCATGGATAACATTTAAACTGAAACTGAACGATAGAGCTCTTGAATAACTCAACGTTTTTTTGAAAAGAGCAGCAGGAGAAGCCCCTCCTGTGCAAGAATAACTCGACGTTATCTCCCTCTTTTTTTTTTCAGTTGTTATTATATTTTTGCTGACTTATTATTCAGACTGAATCTTATACTTTCCATGTGGATATACAGGCAATAGCTTCTCAGTTAGCCTGTCAGGATGAGAAACTTCTTCTTATCTGCATCAATAGTTTGAACAAGGTAAACAGCCCTCCACGTTCTGACCTGTTTATCTTGCCTCAGGTTATACTATAAATTGGGTCCATTTCAACTAGGATTTTAGTTGCAAGTGTATGCCCTTGTCTTAATATCTTACTTTGACCTGTGTTATTACTTAGACGAGGCCTACAGCTAAGTTTTACGTTCCAATTTTTCTTTTCTTTGTGCAGCTTGTGAGTCGATTGTAACCGGAGCACCTTATGGCTCATTTGTCTACATTTCTTCCTGCTCTTCTGGATGCTCTCGAAAACCATAGCACATACGTCCGCAAGGTTAAACCATTCCCATTTTTTTTTGCACTTGTCCACTAGTCACTGTTCATCTCCTCCAAATTACTTATTAGAGTAAAATTTTAAATGTTAAAGGAACAAGTATATTCAATCATTTTAGGTCATACATCCTTGAGCATTTTCCTGCAACATTTTCTTGTTTTCATAAGACCGAAATTCAGCAGCACTTGTTTCACATGCATTTGGTCTGTCTCTTCAGTTAGCTGATCCATACCCGTCTTAACTGATCACAGCTCAGGCCTCTGGTCCCGAGTAACTTTATTAGAATCCAGTCAACATAGAATAGAAGTTACGCAACCTCTGCGTTTCAGTTAGCATTGGATCGGTGGACCCTGGTTCTTTTCATGGGTTCAGTGTGCATCAGTCGTCCTGATACTGGCGTTTCCATATGCATGCTTAATTATTTAGAAACTACTGTAGGAGCTGCATCAAGAGGAAACATGGCCTGCTAGCTGCAGCACATGAATCACATCTGTTCGGGAATTTCGTCATGAAACTAACGGTGATTGCTGCAACCCGCGCTTTACCCTGCAGGCTGCCATGGTGTGCTTGGCGGACGCGTACCTGAAGCTCGGGGCAGCGTTGTTGCCGTACCTGGAGAGGAGGCTGGACAGCACGCAGCTGCAGCTCGTAACCGCCTACGCGAACAGGCTGTCGCAGTCGCGGCGAGTGGTTGCAGTGGACGGCTGATGCAGGGCAGGCAGGCAGGCGGAGGCAAGGAAGGGCAGCAGCGTACACATGCATTGAGGCTCCCTTGATGATGATGCCCTTAGGGACAACACTGCAACGGAAGGGCAGTCAATTTACGAGGCCGGATGGATCGTGGCAGTAATGAATTACCCGTCTGTATCCGGAAATATCCAGGCAGTACAGGGTAGCATAGTAATGTTCGGTGTTGGTCATCCATCATTCGCTGTTTGTAACTTAGTAAAAGAGGAAGTAATATAATAAAGGCTGTGTGCAGTTCAGTTCGTGGTTTGTGGAAGTTTTTCCGTCTCTGTCCTTGCTGATCCGTTCCCCGTACTCATTGTCCGGCTGCAGCCGCATGTGCTTCTGATTTTTTTTTTTTGTAGAAATTAATCTGTTGGCAGCCCACTGGTGACAGGCACTGCACGCAGCGGAGCTTATGATATCTGAAGCAGTAGATATAATCTAACTGAACCTGTTCAAGGCTTTTCTCTCGTTTGTACAGCGACGACGAATGTATCCGTTGCTTTGCTGTCTCAGGTAAACGAGAATCGATGATTCAATTTAAAGAATGCAGTGCTTATGACTATTGACCCCACCCCTGTTATTCTTGAAATTCAGATCGAAGAAGAGGCTGCTGCTGCTGCTGCAGCACCGTTTGGATGGAACTCGAGAAACGATCATGGGCAACGCGGGAAGAGGCTGGTATGATTGTTGCAGCAGGGTGCCCACTGCCCAGCCGGACTGACTGACTGACTGACTGAGGAGTCATGAGCGTCACACGGCTGTCAAGGCAAAAGGGTAATTAACTTTCTGGTTTCCATCCAGCATGGGTAGTTACAGTAACATTTTTCCTCAAAAGATAATGCTGTAACTTTTTTTTTGTTAAATACGATCCGCAGCACACGAGGACGAGGTTGCACCGAGATGGGCGCTGCGCAGCCGATGTGGATCACCAACCAACCAACCAACCGCGGGAGGAGGGCGTCGAGTGAGTTGAGCACGTACGACGACAGGAAGGTCGGTCCGGTCCAGTCCGGGTCCAGTTTGGCTTGGCGAACAACTGTGAGCGCACATGCATGCGCGGGACACCGATGGCCGTCCTCCACGGAGGAGAGGAGAGGAGAGGAGAGGAGAGAAAAAGAAGAGGAAGAAAATGCGAGCAAGCAAGGAACGCGTCCGGGCGGTGGGTGGACCGGTAGCACATGCATGCAGATCCGCAAAGGCAACGGATAAGAGGTAATTAGAAGAAGATCGCTCCTAATTAATTACTGTACAGTATATTAATCGTATGATGTGGCTGGGATGGGAATGGTGGGATATCGAGAAAAGAAAAAACATCCATCCATCCATCCTCGATCGATTCGATTCCCCAAGCAAGTTTCGCATGATGCCGCCATGGATGGGGATGGCCCAAGGACTAGGAGCCTGCCACCAGCGCCTACGTGCGAGGGAGACGAGCCAGCAGTAGTATTTGTTCAGAGAAGAGGAGATGCGGGTGCCGCGAGCGGCCCATTATTGCGGCTTCACGTGCCTTGCCACGCCCCCGCACCTCCGCCCTCCTAACTCTCTGCTCACCATCCTTTTCCTTCCCTTCCCTTTCGCGTGTGCCATTGCAGCCATCGAGCCCCAGCCAAATTGTGCCCCCTTCCTCACTCCTCACCAGCTCCCATTGTCTCGCTCTGCAGTGCGCGCTGCCAGCCTGACTTGGCTTCCTCAAGCTCCCAATAAGCGATTCCTGTGGGTCCCGCCCTCCTCCTCCTCCGCCGCCGGTGCCCGTCTCCTCTCGCCTCATCACGGACCCAGCTTGTTGGGTGCCAGACAAGCGCAGGCAGGAGCACTGCTCGCGTCGCCCCTCGCCGCCGCCGGGAGACACGGATAGATCCGCATCCGCCCGCCTACTGTACTGCAGTGCAGGTCCGTCTCTCTCTCTCTGGTGGCATTGTCGGGGGCATGGCGTCGCTTTTGCTCCGAAAACCGGTGCACGCTTTCGATTGGTTGAGGTTAATCCTCCACTCTTCTTCACTTTGTTTTTTTATACATACACCTCCCTCTGCACCGATCCAGTCGCGTCGATCGCCCTCCCTCCCTCCTCTTCCCCGATTGATCCTTCGTACAGACAGATTGGCACCACTCTCTTCACCTCCATCGCCACCATCCTCATTGGCCGCGACCACCACGCTCTCCCTCCTCTCCGCGGCTGCCTGGAGCGCGAAGCAGAGGAGGATAATAGCGATCGCAATTTTTTTCGCCGCGTCCTCACCGATTCGGTGCTTGCTCCTGCCGGCGGCTCCGTTCCGCCGTCCCGTACCAATCACGAGGTTTCTACCGCCGCCGCTGCCGTAATCTTATTCGTTTTACTGCGGCGGCGGCGTCACCTTTGATTCGGTCGGGTCGACCGACCGTCTCGTTCGTGGGCAACAAAAGTTGGTGCCTTTCTCCTCGTCCTCTCGGTTTGGGTACGAATCCTCCCTCCCACCTTTCGCAAGTTTTTTCTTCCCGGTTGATTTTCGCTGCAGCATTGGCGTGCGACTACTCTTCCTACTCCTCGCTTTTCTCGCGGGAAGGGCTCTTTTCGTCTCATGTGCCTGCTCCTGTGGCCTTTTGCGAAATGTGATGATGAGCATCGATCTATTCGCTCATCATACAGTAGTTCCCTCCCTCACTATCATCATCCCGTCCTTTGTTCACTGACCGTCCTCATTCATCATCCTCGGGGCTGCGGACGGAGCTTCACGTGTTGATTCCTTCATCGCCCACTGCCTCCTCCTCGTAGTCGTAGGAAATCGTGATGTGAAGGCCGCCTTTTGGACGCAATTATTTTTTGTTCCGTTCTTGGACGCTTGTCTTGTCCGGTCCTTCTCTCTCTCTCTCTCTCCTCTTTCTTCGTGTTCAAAACTTTCGAAAACTTTTAAATGTATCTTACGGTATAATAATGCGTGGCGGTATGATTACGGCACGTATGTGAATGTGATGTGTTGTACGTAGCTTTTGATCTGCAGGAGAACGGTGTGAATGAAAGGGGTTCAGGATAAAAGGCACAAGAGGAAGCAGGGCCTGCAGGTTCTCGCGCCCTTCCCGGCGGGATGCCTGGGAAAGGTGATAAACATGTTCGACCTCAGCAATGGCGTAGTTGCCACCAAGATGCTCACCGAGAGAGCGCACAGAGACGGTACCTATTTCTCTTTCTGCAAACTTTCGCCTGCTCCCTGCCTGGGATGCGCCGGTTGTGTTCAACACGAAAGATCTGATGCAATGTAGCACGCGCGTTGCAGTTTCTCCGGCTGGGAAAGACCGGAGTAACACCACATTCAAGATGGCCATCAACGCCCCTGCTCGCACTGAAGATAAACAGGTATGACAATTGTTTCTCGTCCTTCTTTCGATCTTTTTCTATCTGAAAGGGAGCCCAAAGGAAACTTGAGCTTAAACTGTTTTGAACCATAAACCTGAGCTCAACTGAATGGTAGTTGTCTTGTTTACTGCAGCGAGACTGCCAGGCGAGAAGGATCTCTCCGACTAAAAGATCAAACTCGCCCACTAAAAGATCTGGTGGGACGCCTGTTAAGATGCTCATGGAGCAGGACATGTGGAAAGAAGGCATGCCCGATGAGGAGCCACTGAATGTTGTTGCAAGATTGATGGGTCTAAATGATGCCCCGGTTCAGCAGTCTGATTTCGTACCTGGAAGACAATTGGATAAGGAATATCAGTCTAATAACACCCGGAAACTGAAGCCAAAGAAGGAAACCGTACGCCACCTTAACCAAAAGCCTGGAACACGCCACCACTACACATGGGGTGGTCTAAGTGATCAGTCTGCAAGGGTCAACGATACTAAGATCAAGCACCCAGGAAACGAGCCTTGTTGTGAGAGGAGGATGTCCCTTGTTCGCGAAAAGTTTGCTGAAGCAAAGTGTCTAGCCACGGACGAGAAGCTTCTTCGCTCTCAGGAGTTCCATGATGCTCTGCAGTTTTTAAGCTCAAATAGAGACCTATTCTTGGAGTTTCTCGATGAGCCAGATCTTCTGTTATCAAGCAACGATTATGAGTTCCGGCCTGTTAAAGCACCTTCCGAAGTAAAACAAATAACTATACTGAAGCCATTAAAATCAGCGAAGAGAAAAAACTGCATTCCAGTGGGTAGACAACTAATTTCAGATGGTGATGAAAGTGAATGTAACAGATGCAGGCGCCATCGGACCTTAGATGCTTCCCCAGGAAATTCAGATTTGTCGGAGCCAACAAGAATTGTAGTTCTAAAGCCGGGACTTGCAAAGTCCCATGATTCCAGGATTGCAAGCTGTTCGTTATCATCAGAAGAAGACAGCGAAGATGATAGTATGGTGGCAGCTGATGAAGTCATATGCTCAAGAAGGTTGGCCAAGGAGATTACTTGGCAGATGAGGATGCGGCTAAAAGGCAAACAAGATGAAGAAAACATGCTCTCCTGTGAATACCCTGATTTTTATACCGGAGATGATTCCTTCAGTAAGTCAGAAGTTGATATTACAAAAGAAGTATCAGGTGAAACAAGTGAGGATTTGGAGTTTGGCACTCCTACTTCTGGCCGTTCTTGGGATTTACTGAGCAGGAGTGGAAGCCCGTACTCCGCATCATGCTCTAGCCAGACATCCCATAGACTGGAACCGTCAGTAGTTAGGGAAGGAAAGAAGAAGATTTTAGAGAGATGGTCAATGGTTTCATCAACAGTGAGTAGCGAGGAAGAAAGGGAAGCTCGTAGATGTACGGGCACACTTGGTGATATGCTTACTATTCCAATAGTAAATAAAGACAAGGAAGAGGTTGGGATAGTAACATTGGAGAGCCAAATACCTGAAACAGAATCTGAAGAACCTTATTCGTGTTTGCCAAGGTCTCTATCCCTTCCAGTTTCTTTATCTTATGGAGGTGTTGAGTCAAATGGAGTAGCCTCTGGCCCTGAAGAAGCTGATAAGGAAAGGATTAGGAAGTCATCCTCGTTTAGAGAAAAAGTTACCAGCCTATTCTCTAAAAATAAGAAATCAGCTCGGGTGAAGGTTGATCCATCTGCCAATGATAGACTCAGGCATGAAGGTGCTGTGACTACGGGTGACCATCTTGTGGCCGGCAATCTACAGAAAGAAAACATTAATTGTCTGAACGCAGATGAGACCTCAATGCAAAGACTGGCTAGTTCTTGTCACACTAATGATAGGATGAACATCCCTGCCAAGGTAATTTAACCCCTTTTGCTCAAACTTATTCTTATTACAGTTGATGTTCATAGTTTTTTTTTTTGTTATCACTTCAGTGATCATCAAAAGCTCAAAATATGAACATTTGGCTTTATTGCATCAGGAGTGTTCTTCCATGTCATGCCTTAGCTCCTCAGGAATCTTTGCTGACCCTCAGGATCAACCAAGTCCTGTATCTGTACTAGATGGTCCGCTTATCTGTGATAACAGTAGGAGGTTACTATACTCGTCAGAAAATTTCATCACTGCATCCCCACGTAAGCCTGGGAACCATTTCATCTAACTTTTAACTATGATATATATGTTTTTTGATGACCTGTATTTAGTGACATTTCTGCATGTATATGCAGAAGCTTTGTCCAGGTCTCCCCTTATTGGATCATTTTCACGTTCCCTATCGTGGGAGGATCCCCCAATAGAAGTCATGTCACCAAATTCGTTGAGACTTTCAAGACTTTTCTCAAAGGCTGATGAAGATCTAGATTCATTGACATTTATCCAGAAGTTGGTCAAGTCTTCAGGCATGGATAGAAAAGGCTGCATTTTAGCTCACCCTTTGGACCCAAAATTGCTTGAAAAGTTTCCTGATTACCAAGAAGCGGAAATTAAATTCAGGGAAAGTCGGTCAAAACAGAGGCTTCTTTTTGATGCTGTAAATGAAGCACTCACTGAGCTTACTTGGACAGCAGAGTTGTCTGTGTACCCGTGGGGTAGATCATGCTCTTTGGGGCAGAGGGATTGCAAGAATGGTTTCAGCAATTCAGCAGCTGAGGAGATTTGGCAAGTCATAAGGAATTGGTCGATACTCAACAGGTATCCTCCTGGCCAAGTCATTGAAAGAAATCATTTGTTGGAGATGATACTTAAGAGGGAGGTGTTGGAAACATCCACTGCCAACATGACACAGTTGGAGATATTTGAGTTCAACTCCACGGTTTGTGCAATGGTTTTGGAGGACCTGGTTGAACAAACACTTGTAGATCTGACTAACAACTAGCGAGGTACCTCCACGCTCTGGCTAATAATTTTGCCTCTGTTTCACGTGATATTTGCTGCTGTAACACTGCTTCATTTATTCACCTGTTTGCAGAAATGAGATGTGGAATGTATCTTTGCCTCGTTTCCCTCTCTTCTGTTGATAATTTTTCTCAGTTGTCATTAGCCGATATGTTCTCAAGTTAAGAAATGATCATGCCATTGTTGTGTTTACCACTGTTTCCCGCATACTGCACAAGACAAAAGCAATTAATTTCATGGCTCCATTATGGGTTGTTGATATTGCCAATGGTTAAGATTGTCCCATTCAAGATTGAGAAAGGAGGCTAGAAACAAGAGAAAATAGTAGTACGCTGTCTCCTTTGTGGGGGACCTCCTATAGGGGGTTAATCAGTTCAATGCATGATCATCTGATGCATAGGACATGCATGGGAGCATGCACATGGCATCTTAGAGGCTGTCTACACAACTGACAAGGCAACAGATGATCCTTGTTAGAATGCATGTCAACTGTCACTAATTTATTTGAGCTCACCTTTTGTTTAATACAAGCATGCCGCTGCCGCTGGTCTGAGCTCACCTTAAAAGTAAGACAAGTGTTGATCGTCCTTTTTGGCGTGATATTGTTTGGTGAGTCAGACAAATAAACCACCCTGTCCTCGCCATGAGATTAGCACATTTCGGGGTTTGCATAAAATAAAATAAAAGGAAAATACAGTATTAAGAGAATCTCTTGAATTTATATAGATCAAGGTTACTTGTTTCATGGAATCCGAAACCATGGCATGATACATGGAACCATACCGTGGTGTCTCGTGTCATCCCAATTAAACAATTTGACCCATCCATCCATGTTGCTGTTTAAGAAAAAGAGATGTTCTTATTACAATACAAACATGTGATCACTTGTTGCCGATAACCGCCACCACGGTTTCACACCATAACCGTCGCGCCTCTCCACCGAGCGGTCGCGTCTCCCTGTCACCGTGTCTCCTCGACATGTATAAAAGCATAAGAATGGAATGAATGAGAATAGAGTTGAATCATTGTGTTCTTGTCTTAATTTTGAGTTTAACACGTTATCAAGCACTGCTCCAAGAACAGAGAAAGAATCAACGGTAAGATGGAAAACCTTACCGATCCAATCTTCGTCTTGTTCTTCATCGGTGAAGATGGACATCGCCGCCTGCGCCCCCGTCCGAACTATCTCCATGGTGTCCTTCGTCGCCATGGTCGTCACTGTAACCGTCGCCGTTCTCGGCGGCGCTGCATGGGACGATGGACTCGACGCTGTCGCCGTCGAGGTCGCCGTGGAGACCACCGTGAAGGCCGTCGACGCGTTGCGGATCGAACTCCTACTCCTTATCCCCGCCGACCCTCGGACCCCGACGCCCATCAAACGGGTCGTCAAGGGGAATCGATCACCATCCTCGGTGGGGAATCCCCTAGCCGGGTTGCGCCGATTCAACATCCATCGTCATCGGGTGGATTAGGGGGAGAGGGAAATGGAACTGCCGCCCAAATCAACACGGAACAAATTGGATCCGGGAGGCCACCGGCGATAAGATGCACGGCGAGGATACGTGTTGGACCCCGAGGCCTTCCCCAAGGACCTCTGGCCACACGCAATCCTCCTTCGCCGGCACCACCTGCAACAACAGCATCACAAGTTTCTTCGCCGGAAACAACTCACCGTCAAAATGAACCGCCGGTCATCGAATCCGCACCGACGCTAGTAAGCCCGTGCGGCAACCGGATTCTCCGCCGGTTCGCCCACCTTGCCGCCCCAACCCGACCGTCCCGAAGGCCCGGATCTCGGGCCTCGGCTGCTGGACCGTACTAATACGAGATGGGGCTGGGGTGAGGAGGTGTGGCGCCAAGCAAAGAGAAGAAGGGAGACGTCGGAGAAGAAACAGAGCGGCGGACAGCGGTGGACAGCGGTGGACTGCGGCGGACAGCAGAGCGGTGGCGGAGTGACCGAGGTGAGGTGCGGTTAGGGTTTACCCTAGCGCACTGCGCCGGCCTCGCCCCCCTCTTTTATCCGCGCGGCATGGGCCGCACCGCTTTCGTGCGGCATGGGCCGCACCGCCTACGTGTGGCTGGGCCGCGCCTCTTCACCCCTGGGCCGTTTTCTGGGTTAAAATCCCAGTTACGGCCCCATTTGTAAATATTTCATCTTCTGTTTTTTTTTATTGCAGTTTAAATTTGGTTAGAATTTAAATTAGACTCTAGTTTAAATTCCTGCAAGTGTGTATGTGTAATATTGTAAATATTTGTGTGTATGTAAATATTATTATGACAATGTATATATTGCATTTAAATATTATTTATTTGCAATAAATTCAATATTTGGCTAATTTTCAAATTTTGGCCATATTGATAAAATTAAAACTTACATTGTCCAAAATTCAAATTTTAGGCCAATTCCATAATTTGGCCTCAATCTTGAATTTTGTTTACTACATTCACAAATTTTACAAATTTTCATCATTTAAAGCTAATTTTCAAATTTTGGCTTATGATGGAAATAAAACTACACATAAAATATAAAGTATATTGACTCATTTTGATTAAGCCATTTTTCTATAATTTGGCTTAATGCATTATGAATCATACCTTAATACAATAAAATGTATAATTCATTTTAAATTTGGCTATTTCTTTAATTGGCCATTTTAAACATGAAATATACATACATTAGTTCTTTTTGTCAAGCCATTTTCCTATATTTGGCTAGATAAGAAAGAATAAATTTAATGTGTTTTTCATTATGATTAACACACATTACAACACCACCATGATGATTTTATTAATAAGAATGGAATGAATGAGAATAGAGTTGAATCATTGTGTTCTTGTCTTAATTTTGAGTTTAACAGTTCTGTTGCTACCGTCTGATTGGTTTGTGTTTGAGGCTGCGTGTATGTCTGGTCATTGCCATGCGGACCACTGTAGCTCCATGTGGTCGTGCCACCAGGGCCGGCGCGCCAGGCAGATCAGATGGCTGCATCCTGATACTGGGGGCGACCTGCTACAGGTTACCGACCGGGGACCTGGATGGTGGATATGTAGGAGGGGGCCAAGGCCGGTCTTGTCTGGTCTGGTCTGTTACGCTGTTTTTCTTTTCAGGCCGGCATGTGGATTTCTGGAGCACCTGCTGTGCAATTTGCCTTCCTCCTGACCGGTCACCCTGCTTCTGCTTGCAAGTTGCCACTGCCCTCTGAACAAATTAAACAGCCTCTTATTTCTAGAGCATCTGCCGTGACTGTTTTTGTTACTTGTCTTGACTCTCCAGTAATAAATGGTACAGTTGCACGGGAAGTGTAGTTCGTTGCTTATCGCTTGTCTCTTCCTTTGTCTTATTATGGGTGGTTGTATGAACAACTATGCTATACATGTGAACGTTATATATAATGCATATCAGGATGGTTCATTAAAAGCGATAGTAGATGGTGAAAATAAATCACAGAATGCTGTCCCGTGCCTTTATGTAACTTTGTATACTGTGTTTCAGTGCTTTTATTTGTCTGTAGGACTACTTCAATGTACTAATCACTGAGATGGTGTCAGCTCTGAACAGTAGTATTGAGATGTGTGATTTTCTCCTGCCCGTGCAGGCGGCAATAGTACTAGTATGGCATTGGTGTCCTTGGTAGGAGGAGTAGGGGTACTGTATCTGTTTCAGATTGCAGTAGGGTCACTGTATAGTGAGAAGTGTGACGAAACTGGGCAGCTCATTTATTAGAGCGCAAGCCAACGGTCTCTGCCTTTGTTATACTCGTTTGAAAAAACAAAACAGTGAAATGGGGCTGAGAGCAGCCGTCAATGCATTGTAAATAGTGGTCCAGTTTCATTCTTCCATCGTAGATCACCTAATTCAATCTCTTCTGCCCTCGCATATACGCGAGCTGTTCTTTTCTCGGTCCTCACTGGTCCACATAGGACGGGCTCGTGCACGTAACAGTAGTGTACAGAGAGAGATACAGGTGTACATTTATTTTTTCCAAGTAAATAAGGCAACAGGTTGCAGTCTGCACCGCTGTGGATCAAGCAGCTACAGGACTGAGGTACACCAAGTTGGTTGCATCAGGACGACGTGCGACAGTCACTGATGCTGGTCCCATCAGATCTGCATGTGCTGCTGCTTGCTGCATGCAACTGTCTACGTACAGAAGCTAGCTAGAAGAACTAGCTAGCCCATTGTAGATAGACTCTAGGTACTGGTAGTAAGAAAGAAATTAGTTTACCTGCTGCTGAAAGATGACGACTGAGATGCTCCATCGTCCGCCAGTGAAGCACGCACATTATCGTCAGCCGCAATTAATATTCTTAGCACAAAATTTGAGCAGACGACGATGGTCCAGTGCTGCAGCAGGGAGACTGCAGGCACACTTGGACTACTGTATTTTCCTGTAGCATATATGCTCATGCATATGATTCAAGACAGCATGACCGAAACGGGCAGTATCAAATTTGCAACCGGTCGATATGATCAGTGATACAATATTTCAACTCGTGCAGATTCTTTTGCATTATGTATATGGATGCCCATCCGATCGAGCTGACGCTGCAATCGGACTTCGTTCATGGTTGTTTAGGTGGTGGTAGCTGCAACACACGGCAGAATATTTATCTAAATACTAGCCATTTGCACTCCTCCTTGACCAAATATTTAACTCTTACTGTATATAGATGCTCACGGGTGGTGTAAAAAAAGAAGGGTGCATGCAATTGTGACTATAAGAATATATCAGCAGCAATGTTGTTAGGGAACGACCCTATCTATCGGTCACATGCATGCATGCGAAGGATCACCAACACACAGAGATGATTATTGGTGTTAACCTAATTAAGCTCAGAAGTGAGAAGTGAAGGTTGATGTGCAGTGGTGCAGTATGAAAAGGGCGGAAAGAAGCAGATCTCGTCGACCATCTCGCAGCAGCCGCCGTGTCACGCCCGGTCATCGTAAAGATGAACAGACGCTAATCACATGTACGCCAGGATCAGTTGAATCGTACATGCGTTGACGAAAGTGAAATACCATTACATTGCCATGTTCGAAATACATAAATAGTCTTACAGAACGACCCGAAGGTCTACAAATACACTCCACAAATATTTACAACACTAAACAGTTCAACACAACAGAAAGCAAGATAGATAAGCGGGCTTCGTCTCCACAGGCAGCCGTTGCGCGTGAGGTCGCCAGCCTAGACCAAGTCCTCCGGGTTGACGTAGAAGTCCTCCGGTGCAGCTTCTTCCTCTTCATACTCTAAATGAGAATTAAACGCTTGAGTACATAGAGTACTCAGCAAGTGCGGGAAGAGAATGACATGATTGGCTAGGGCAAGGAAAGGCCAAATATGGCTTAGCACTATGCTTAGAACCTATCCTTAGCTTTCAATTATCAATATCATAATTCAATAGATAAATAACACATGATTAATGACAATGAAAGTACTTGAACCATAATGAACCATCATTTCCCAACCATAGTCTAATTATGAACTGGCCCCAAGCCGCTCTTGTCCGTGAGCACGGCTGTCATGACAGTTTTACCAAATCTCTGCAGAGAGTGTACCCTTTCCCCACAAGCAGTGATTTCATCCCCTGTTGCCAGGTGGACTAAGTGAACCTCCCTGATTGCCCGTGGTAGCTAACCACATTACACACTTCCTTTGGTGTGAGGCCAGGAGATCACAACATGGTCTTTACAAAGGTACTCCCGACTAGTGCTAGCCCTCTAAGGTTTCCACCACTGAGGATTCTCGGAGTAACCCTCCGCCCCAGAGCCCCCTCTTGAGCCTTGCGGTTCCAAGAGCAGATCACCCGCCTCATTCCCCGCACCATCCAACCACTAGCAGTTCATCGGGAGAAACCTAATTAATTGACCAAGCTGCCCCATCTCAGTCTCGTGGTGGTACTATAAAGCTTAGCGGCTTCCTCCATAAACCGGTCCTTAGAATCCGGTGGTAACAAACCCCAGTCCCGGGTCTCGTGCACAATGCACCATACCAAAACTAACCAACCACCAGATTCCTATCCACTAACATTATGTATATTCATCACCAAATTAAAGTAACAATAAAGTTTAGCATAGAACATTTGTATGGTATCCCAATCCCAACATCTAAGCATGGCTAAGCAATAATAAAGCCTATCTACTTCCCAACCCACTTCAGGTAACAAGGAATGGTAAGGAACAGGGCATGTAAACATGTAGTAGGACATCAATTTAATTAGCATGCAACTAGCTAAATTCCTAAAATAGGTACAAGATGGTCAAGGGCACTTGCCTTCGTTGGAGACTTGAGAATTGACGAAGTCTTGGTCTTGGAAGTTGAGGTTAGGGTCGTAGAACGACTCTAGATATATGCCCAAGCAATGGCAAGAATACAATAAAGCTAAATAAGTAAAGGCACGCAAAACAATGCATACACACATACACATAGGCACAAAATCCTACACTAATGCGTCCCTACGAGGTATTTATCATTTAACAAGGCCAAAATATGCAATTTATATTTTTCCTACAATTTTGGGATTTTATTATAGCCTAAAACCATTTTTATTGAATTTTCTATAGCAAAAATGTATTTTAAAACATTTATAATAATTAATCCAGGGACCAAATATATTTTATCTGAACACTACAATTAATTCACAGCACCAAATAATTTAGAACCAATTTTTATAGCATTCCTACACTTATTTATCATTTTTATCTAATTTCTACACCCTAAATACAATTAAAAACCCTATTCAGCAATTAAATAAAAGTCCAGGGGTTAATTAAATAGTTTTCTACACTGCACAGGGCCTAAATCCACTATTCTACCAAATTACAGGGGTTAGAATGCTTAATTAAATGATTAAAACCAATTTTTAGGGTTCCAGGGGCTAGTCTGTGATTTCTGGGGGCTAGATTTGAATTACCGAGAAGCACAGGGGGTAGCAACTAAGTTTGCAGGGGCCTGGGTGTAAAGCTGGCGGCGGGAAAAGGTGCTTTGAATGCTGGCCGTTGGATTCGAAGCGAACGGCCCAGATTTTATTTTGCCGAACCGTTACGGCCTTCTAATCGTGGCCGTAGGGGTGAAACCGACGGTCCAGATTGGGCCACGTCGCCCCTAATCGGCGCGCGCGCGCGGCGCGGCGGCGCCCGACGGTTGCCGGCGGTGATCTCGCCGGAGATCACCCAAACGGCGATCTCTACGCTAATTCTGTGCGCCGAGTACATGGATCGAGAGAGGAGGGGTAGGGTAACTCACCTAGGGGAGTGTTGGGGCGTGAAATTGACCGGAGATGAGTCGGCGACGAGGGAGGGCGGCGGTTGGCGTCGGACCTCGTCGGACTTGATGAAACCTCGGTGATCTCCCTTAGATTTCTTGCCCGGCGTGCTCCTGGTGACACGGCGACGAGGTTAGCGGGGTAGATGAGGTGTTGCAACCGTCGGTTAGCCGGGAACGCGCGAGACAGACCTGGGGACGGCGAGGCTAGGGTTATGGCGCGGGGAAAGGGAAAATGAGGGAGGCGGCGAGGTTTTAAGGAGCAGGGGGGGTGCGGTGGTTGTAGGCGCGTGCGAAGAGGGGTTCCCCCGGGTGGTTTTCGTCGTGGGCGAGGTGGTTGAAGAGGGGCGCGCGAAGTGGGCGCGGGGTGGCGGTTTCATGCGCGGCGCGGGAAGGAAGAGAGGTGGGAGACGGCGCCGACATGCGGGCCCCGCCCGGCAGAGAGAGGGGGAGAGGGGAGGGAGCAGTGGGCTGGCGGGGGAGGGAGGAAATTGGGCCAGGGGGAGGGGATACGGCCCAAAAGAGGTTTTTAACTTTTTCTTTTTCTTTTTCCCTTCATTTCTTTTGATTTTGAATTCAAATTCAATTTGAACCGTTTGCTACTCGTTTAAACACCAAAAATTCACAAGAAAATGCATGCTACTATGATCAAGGTTTGAGCAAATTTTTGTACAAGAAATGTGGGTGTTACAACTCTACCCCCCTTAAAAGGAATCTCGCCCTCGAGATTCGGACGTTCTAAGAGAATAGATGAGGGAAATCCGCTTTGAGAGCTTCTTCTCTTTCCCATGTTGCTTCTGCCTCAGAGTGATGCTTCCATTGCACTTTACACATGCGAATGACTTTGTTTCTTGTGATCTTTTCCAGTGTCTCAAGTATCTTGACAGGCTGCTCCACATAAGACAAATCTTCTTGTACATCCACTGCTTCCATTGGCAATTGCTCTTCAGGCACCCTTAGGCACTTCTTAAGCTGTGACACATGGAACACATTGTGCACATCTGCCAGGTGTGGCGGAAGCTCAAGTTGATATGCCACTTCACCTCGTCTTTCGAGTATCTTGAACGGGCCAATGTATCGGGGTGACAGCTTGCCTCTTACTTTGAACCTTCGCAATCCTCTCATAGGGGACACCTTCAAGTATACATAGTCACCAACTTCAAATGTAAGATCGCGTCTTCGAGTATCCGCATAACTCTTCTGTCTTGTTTGAGCTGCCTTTAGATTCTTCCGAATTTCTTGTACTTGCCTTTCAGCCTCTTGTAACACATCAGGCCCAAAGACTTGACTTTCTCCAGTTTGATTCCAAAACAACGGGGTCCTACATTTTCGCCCATACAATGCTTCAAAAGGTGACATCTTCAAACTGGCTTGATAACTGTTGTTGTAAGAAAATTCGGCATATGGCAGATTCTTGTCCCAACTCTTGCTATTATTTAAAGCACACGCTCTCAACATGTCTTCTAATATCTGGTTGGTGCGTTCTGTCTGGCCATCAGTTTGAGGATGATACGCCGAACTGAAATTTAGACGGGTATCCATTGATTCATGCAACTTCTGCCAGAATCTTGAGGTGAATTGGGTGCCTCTGTCTGAAATGATCTTCTTAGGAACTCCATGTAAGCACACAATCCTGGAGATGTACAGTTCCGCCAACTTGGGGCCATTATAGGTCTCTTTCACAGGAATAAAGTGAGCCACTTTAGTTAGACGGTCCACAATAACCCATATAGAATCATATCCAGACTGTGTTCTTGGCAGTCCCACAATGAAGTCCATACTAATTTCTTCCCATTTCCATTCTGGCACTTTGATTGGTTGCAATAACCCTGCTGGTCTTTGATGTTCCGCCTTAATCAATTGACATGTATCACATATGGCCACATATTCGGCTACATCCCGTTTCATTCCATGCCACCAATATCGATCTTTAAGGTCTTGATACATCTTTGTGCTTCCGGGATGAATGGAGTATGATGAGTCATGAGCTTCTCTTAATATCAACTCTTTAATCTCCTTGATATCCGGGACACAAATCCTCTTTCCAAGCCATAAGGTTCCTTGTTCATCCTCTCTAAAGTTCGGAGCTTTCCCTTTCTTCATCAACTGTTTGATCTCCTTGACCTTCTCATCATTCTTCTGCCCTTCTCGTATATCACGCTCAAGGGTTGAGTCCACTTCCATAGCAACTGCTTCAGTGCTAGACACTAGACATAGATTTAACCTTGCAAACTCTTCACATAGCTGGGGTTGAAGAGCTTGTACTGACAAGTTATTGCTTTGTCCCTTCCTGCTTAGAGCATCAGCGACCACATTAGCCTTGCCTGGATGGTAGTTGATTCCCACATCAAAATCATTGATTAATTCCAACCAGCGACGTTGCCTGAGGTTAAGATCCGGCTGTGTAAATATGTACTTCAAGCTCTTGTGATCTGTATATATCTCCGTCCTTTTTCCCATTAAGTAATGTCTCCATATCTTCAAAGCATGAACAACAGCTGCCAATTCTAAGTCATGTGTTGGATAGTTCCTCTCATGTTTCCGAAGCTGTCTTGAAGCGTAGGCCACAACATGTCCTCCTTGCATTAAGACACACCCTAAACCATGACCAGATGCGTCACAATAGACCACAAACTCCTTTTGCATATCGGGCATCACCAATACCGGTGCACTGGTTAACCTCTTCTTCAATTCGGCGAAGCTTACCTCACATTCGGGGGTCCACTTGAAAGCAACTCCTTTCTCAAGCAACTTGGTTAGTGGTCGAGAGATCTTTGAAAATCCCTCGATGAATCGACGGTAATAACCAGCCATACCTAAGAATCTCCGTATATCATGTACACTCTCAGGTGTTTCCCACTTAAGGACATCGGCCACTTTGCCTGGATCCACTGCTATACCTCCTTCGGATATGACATGTCCCAAAAATGATACCTCCTTTAGCCAAAACTCACACTTACTAAGTTTGGCATACAGTTGATGTTGGCGAAGCTTCTGTAAGGCCATCCTGAGGTGCTCCTCATGCTCTTCTTCAGTTTTGGAGTAGATAAGTATGTCATCGATGAATACCACTACGAACTTGTCCAAGTATTCCATGAAAACCTTGTTCATAAGATACATAAAATACGCCGGAGCATTGGTCAGTCCGAACGACATAACGGTATATTCATATAACCCATACCGAGAGACAAATGCCGTCTTGGGAATATCCGACGGTCTAATCTTGAGTTGATGGTAGCCCGAACGAAGATCAATCTTGGAAAACACACATGCTCCTCTTAACTGATCAAATAAATCTTCAATCCTTGGTAGTGGATATTTATTCTTGATTGTCACCTCATTTAAAGCACGGTAGTCCACACACAACCTTTGAGTTCCATCCTTCTTAGGTACAAATATAACTGGTGCTCCCCAAGGTGATGAGCTAGGACGAATATATCCTTTTGCTAATAACTCCTCAATATGATCCTTTAGTTCAGCCAATTGTTTAGCATCCATTCTATATGACCTCTTATATATTGGGGCCGTTCCAGGTACTAATTCAATGATAAATTCAATCTCTCGATCAGGGGGCATACCTGGTAAGTCATCTGGGAATACATCCGGAAATTCTTTCACAACCCTGATGTCTTTAGTACTCTCAAGATGGTTGAGTTGCACTATTGCTTCTTGTGTCTGATCTGGCTTGAATTCCACTGTGGTGCCATCCGGGTGTGTTAAACAGACTGTTCTAGTTGCACAATGAATTACTCCTTGATTCTTTGTCAACCAGTCCATTCCCAGAATGATATCTAATCCTTGTGAGTCCAACACTATTAGGTTGGCCCAAAAGACTACCCCCCTTATGTTTATACTCACTTTTCGGCATAGATGCCTTGCCACCATCTCTCCTCCAGGAGAGTTTATCAATAATGGCCCATTCAAGAATGTAACTACCATGTCATGCTTCTTTATGAAATCCTTGGATATGAATGAATGTGTAGCACCCGAATCAAATAATATGGTGGCGGGGTGGGAGTTGACAGAGAACGTACCGATCACCACATCAGGTGCTTCCTGTGCTTGCTCCAGAGTCACATGGTTGACACGGCCAGTTGGGTTCTGCTGCTTCTTTGGACAACTGCTGGCATAGTGTCCCCATTCTCCGCACTTGTAGCATTGTACTCCTGCAGCATTATTTGGGCCCTTGTTGCCTCCTGACTGGTTTCTTGGGGGTTGGCCACTTGGACGGTTAGTTGGGGCTGAAGGGCGGGGTGGCTGCATCTGCTGGCGTGGGGGTTGCATTGGCTGGCGTGGTGGCTGCTGCTGCTGCTGCTGGCGCATTGGCTGGTTGTAAGGGGTGGGTGGCCTGTAGTTGGAGTTGGGATACCTTTGTCCCGAGTAGTTCATGGGACGAGTCATGTGAGTTGTAGGTGGAGGGTTGAGACGGGGGCGTACATTGCTGCTGGAGGCATGTGCTGCTAAAGTCAACTTCCTCTTTCTTTCGTCATCTTCCAGTTCCTTCTTAGTCCTTTCCACTTCAAAAGCTTTGTCCACTAACTTCTGGAAGTCGCCGTAGTCGCTGGAAGACATAGCAAACTTTAACTCTTTGTCCAGCCCATTCTTGAAGCGGAATTGCTTCTTGGCGTCAGTATCCACGTCTGTTGGGGCATAGCGGGATAGCTGGGTGAAGGCATTCAGGTAGGCCCTCACAGTCATGCGGCCTTGCTTTAGCGTCAGGAATTCTTCACGCCTGGCTTGTATCTCTCCTTCAGGTACGAAGTGATTGCGGAAGTTGGTGCGGAATTCTTCCCAGGTAATATTTTCTGGGTCCCGGTGGGCTTCGGTGAAGGCGGTCCACCAGTCAGCTGCTGGTCCTTGAAGTTGATGGGAGGCTAGTAGCACTTTCTCCCTTCCTTCACAGTGGATGAGCCTCAGCTTGCTATCAATGGTACGGAGCCAATCATCGGCGTCCATGGGTTCAGTAACGGTGGCAAAAGTGGGTGGATGGGTGTTCAGGAAGTCCCTAAGGAAGGACCTAGGTGGAAAAGGTGGTGGTGGCGGAAGGTTGTAGTTTGGTGGTGGTGGGGGTGGGGCTTGTTGCAGGTTGGTGACAATCTGGGTGAGGTTGTTAAGTAGCTGGGTCTGAAGAGCCATCATCTGTTGCATTTGTTGAGATGCTGGGGCTCCTCGGGCACCCCTTGCATTCCATCCAGGGACACCTCCAAGTTCTTCATCCAGGGGTGGGTTACCACGACCACGGCCTCTACCTCTTCCTCGTCCAGCCATCTGTGATAGAGAAGTTCATTGAGGTCTTAGAATAATAGATGAGATGAGAAAGGATATGCTAGGGTAACACGGTTCCAACTATATGCATCAAGGGTAATAGATATAAAGCAAGTTCATTAATCAACTAGTGTGGAGGTGGACAAGATGCCTAAGCATTCCACCACTCACACGACACATAAACAAGACTAAAGACATGGATGTGGACAGGATGCCGAAGCATTCCACAACTCATGTCGCAACCAACACACACAACATAAAGCAAACTACTAGCATGACAACATAAAAGGTACAACCCAAGACTAGGGAGGGCGTAGCTACACGCTCCTACAAACTAAGGATAACTGTCCTGAGTCGACCAGCGGGGAAACGAGTCCACTCCTACTCGTCGGAGTCCTCCTCAACCTCCATCTTCGGGTCTTCTTCTTCTCAGTCTTCTCTTGAGTTCTCGGGGGAGTTCATGCGGCGATCCGGAGAGTTCGGGTCCCAAGGCTCCACGTCCGAAGCGTACTGCGGAGAGTTAGGATCAACTCCAGTGATCCTCGTGTAGCGTCGGCGAAGTCGCTCGTAGCGGTCGACCAGGTCCCTGCTGTCCTGCAGCTCCTGCTAACAACGCTGGAGTCGTGAAGACAACTCCACAACGTCGTCCACCAGCCTCTCGCACTGGGGGTGAGTCAAGCGCCCCTCGACGTCACGTCCAGTGAAGGCGGCTGTGCCACTAGGGCGCTGAGGGGTGTACGCGTGCTCCGTGCACCCAAGAAGGAACCTGTGGGCGTGGCTCCAGTAGGTGGTCGCCTCCCACGTGGCGTCCTCCTCAGCTGCACGCTGGGAGCTCCTCCAGGCCAGAGAGAAGTGCGAGTGCAGCAACTCCGAGTCGTAGTAGACGGCCAGCTGAGAAGTCCACTCCAGCTCACCAGTATAGGGTGCAAAGACCCTAGTGGTGTGGTAGACTAAGCGGACACGGTACTCACGGTACCCCGCAGCTCGAAGAAGAGAACGAAGACGGACGCGCATCCTTGAAGCAGCACTCCCGTTGGAGAGCAGCGTCGCCTCCCTCCGGGGTGTGTAAGGTGCGGAGCGACTGGCTAGGGCGTGCTGAGGGACACGACCTCCAGTCGACTTACGGGCCGTCTGCTTGGTCCGCGCCATCTACAAACATTTGAAAAGAAGAGAGTGAGATTAATATTTAATAAATCAATTTAGAATAAAAACAATAAGCAAATTAAGGTAAGAAGCACAAGGGTTGAGATGGAGAGCACAAAGTTTTGGAAATACTATTTCATATGAAAATAGTATAGTCCTTAATTTTCGGCCATTTCTAACTAGGCTTGCGTCCTACGGGCAACACGGCTCTGATACCACTTTGTCACGCCCGGTCATCGTAAAGATGAACAGACGCTAATCACATGTACGCCAGGATCAGTTGAATCGTACATGCGTTGACGAAAGTGAAATACCATTACATTGCCATGTTCGAAATACATAAATAGTCTTACAGAACGACCCGAAGGTCTACAAATACACTCCACAAATATTTACAACACTAAACAGTTCAACACAACAGAAAGCAAGATAGATAAGCGGGCTTCGTCTCCACAGGCAGCCGTTGCGCGTGAGGTCGCCAGCCTAGACCAAGTCCTCCGGGTTGACGTAGAAGTCCTCCGGTGCAGCTTCTTCCTCTTCATACTCTAAATGAGAATTAAACGCTTGAGTACATAGAGTACTCAGCAAGTGCGGGAAGAGAATGACATGATTGGCTAGGGCAAGGAAAGGCCAAATATGGCTTAGCACTATGCTTAGAACCTATCCTTAGCTTTCAATTATCAATATCATAATTCAATAGATAAATAACACATGATTAATGACAATGAAAGTACTTGAACCATAATGAACCATCATTTCCCAACCATAGTCTAATTATGAACTGGCCCCAAGCCGCTCTTGTCCGTGAGCACGGCTGTCATGACAGTTTTACCAAATCTCTGCAGAGAGTGTACCCTTTCCCCACAAGCAGTGATTTCATCCCCTGTTGCCAGGTGGACTAAGTGAACCTCCCTGATTGCCCGTGGTAGCTAACCACATTACACACTTCCTTTGGTGTGAGGCCAGGAGATCACAACATGGTCTTTACAAAGGTACTCCCGACTAGTGCTAGCCCTCTAAGGTTTCCACCACTGAGGATTCTCGGAGTAACCCTCCGCCCCAGAGCCCCCTCTTGAGCCTTGCGGTTCCAAGAGCAGATCACCCGCCTCATTCCCCGCACCATCCAACCACTAGCAGTTCATCGGGAGAAACCTAATTAATTGACCAAGCTGCCCCATCTCAGTCTCGTGGTGGTACTATAAAGCTTAGCGACTTCCTCCATAAACCGGTCCTTAGAATCCGGTGGTAACAAACCCCAGTCCCGGGTCTCGTGCACAATGCACCATACCAAAACTAACCAACCACCAGATTCCTATCCACTAACATTATGTATATTCATCACCAAATTAAAGTAACAATAAAGTTTAGCATAGAACATTTGTATGGTATCTCAATCCCAACATCTAAGCATGGCTAAGCAATAATAAAGCCTATCTACTTCCCAACCCACTTCAGGTAACAAGGAATGGTAAGGAACAGGGCATGTAAACATGTAGTAGGACATCAATTTAATTAGCATGCAACTAGCTAAATTCCTAAAATAGGTACAAGATGGTCAAGGGCACTTGCCTTCGTTGGAGACTTGAGAATTGACGAAGTCTTGGTCTTGGAAGTTGAGGTTAGGGTCGTAGAACGACTCTAGATATATGCCCAAGCAATGGCAAGAATACAATAAAGCTAAATAAGTAAAGGCACGCAAAACAATGCATACACACATACACATAGGCACAAAATCCTACACTAATGCGTCCCTACGAGGTATTTATCATTTAACAAGGCCAAAATATGCAATTTATATTTTTCCTACAATTTTGGGATTTTATTATAGCCTAAAACCATTTTTATTGAATTTTCTATAGCAAAAATGTATTTTAAAACATTTATAATAATTAATCCAGGGACCAAATATATTTTATCTGAACACTACAATTAATTCACAGCACCAAATAATTTAGAACCAATTTTTATAGCATTCCTACACTTATTTATCATTTTTATCTAATTTCTACACCCTAAATACAATTAAAAACCCTATTCAGCAATTAAATAAAAGTCCAGGGGTTAATTAAATAGTTTTCTACACTGCACAGGACCTAAATCCACTATTCTACCAAATTACGGGGGTTAGAATGCTTAATTAAATGATTAAAACCAATTTTTAGGGTTCCAGGGGCTAGTCTGTGATTTCTGGGGGCTAGATTTGAATTACCGAGAAGCACAGGGGGTAGCAACTAAGTTTGCAGGGGCCTGGGTGTAAAGCTGGCGGCGGGAAAAGGTGCTTTGAATGCTGGCCGTTGGATTCGAAGCGAACGGCCCAGATTTTATTTTGCCGAACCGTTACGGCCTTCTAATCGTGGCCGTAGGGGTGAAACCGACGGTCCAGATTGGGCCACGTCGCCCCTAATCGGCGCGCGCGCGCGGCGCGGCGGCGCCCGACGGTTGCCGGCGGTGATCTCGCCGGAGATCACCCAAACGGCGATCTCTACGCTAATTCTGTGCGCCGAGTACATGGATCGAGAGAGGAGGGGTAGGGTAACTCACCTAGGGGAGTGTTGGGGCGTGAAATTGACCGGAGATGAGTCGGCGACGAGGGAGGGCGGCGGTTGGCGTCGGACCTCGTCGGACTTGATGAAACCTCGGTGATCTCCCTTAGATTTCTTGCCCGGCGTGCTCCTGGTGACACGGCGACGAGGTTAGCGGGGTAGATGAGGTGTTGCAACCGTCGGTTAGCCGGGAACGCGCGAGACAGACCTGGGGACGGCGAGGCTAGGGTTATGGCGCGGGGAAAGGGAAAATGAGGGAGGCGGCGAGGTTTTAAGGAGCAGGGGGGGTGCGGTGGTTGTAGGCGCGTGCGAAGAGGGGTTCCCCCGGGTGGTTTTCGTCGTGGGCGAGGTGGTTGAAGAGGGGCGCGCGAAGTGGGCGCGGGGTGGCGGTTTCATGCGCGGCGCGGGAAGGAAGAGAGGTGGGAGACGGTGCCGACATGCGGGCCCCGCCCGGCAGAGAGAGGGGGAGAGGGGAGGGAGCAGTGGGCTGGCGGGGGAGGGAGGAAATTGGGCCAGGGGGAGGGGATACGGCCCAAAAGAGGTTTTTAACTTTTTCTTTTTCTTTTTCCCTTCATTTCTTTTGATTTTGAATTCAAATTCAATTTGAACCGTTTGCTACTCGTTTAAACACCAAAAATTCACAAGAAAATGCATGCTACTATGATCAAGGTTTGAGCAAATTTTTGTACAAGAAATGTGGGTGTTACACGCCGCATGGTGGTACGTGCCGGAGAATCGCCTGAAATCCAACGGCCCACTCTCCTTCAGTTAAGTGTTCAAAAACTTGCATAGGTATGTATATATTTCTATTCATCGTTACTGCTGTACAGTAAGTACAATCTTTCTATCATCATCGGTGTGCTGTTTGCAAAAGAATTGAATGCCAGAAATAACTAAGTGTAGTACTTTTCTGTTAGAAGACAAGGACGAAAACACTCTACAAAAATGCCTCCCGGATCACTCGCGCTAATACCCGCGACGACAACCGGCTCAACACATCTGGTAGGATCTTCGATGAGATGCCCGGCAACACAGGTAAAAGCTCTTGCACTATGGACGCTACATTCAAGTCCTGTCAATGACAAAAGTAAATATCAGCAACCTTATAACATACTCCCTCATTCCCATATTAATTGTCGTTTAGGACAAATATTTTAGTTCGTTTTGAATTAAAAGTCTTGTCCTAAACGACAAATAATATGGGGAAGGAGGGAGTAGTAACAACAAAGAAGCGGGTATCGGGCATCAGCATATATACATACCCCGTTCACTGCTGGGGTTGCAGTCCCAGATGTGAGGAACTTCACGACCTTCTCGACGTTGTTCAAGACGACTCTGTCTTCTTCTGTGATTGTTGGAAGCAACGCCCTGGCTCTAACAGGAACCATGCTAAAAACTGGGGTAGCGTTTCCTACACCAAAAGATGCTGCAATCCGTAGCAGTTGCTCCCTCGAGACGGCATCAATGGCTTTGACAATCTGCAGATGCAGAAAACAGAAAGTCTTAATGAAGTAGAGTTTTTTAGAGTCAAAAATTTCATGTAAAACTGTTGTGCCAAACACAACTGTTGGCCTTTAAACAATTGTCGGCTGTTGTAAGATGAGAGCTCACCTCATCAAGAATGAACTCTCGAAAGAAGTTTCCCTTCTCAGAGAGTAGAAAAGCAAGAGCTGCACGAGCTTTAACTGGTTGCTCAGGCTGGGCTACTACGGCCATTGGAAATACAGGTACTAAACTGGTGCCAGGTTGAGTTCCTATAGCAGCCAGCTCAGCCATGTTTCCCCTCAAGTTCTCCCCACCACCGCTCTTGGCTGCACTGATGAAATTCTCGAAAGCTTGCATAACATCAATGAACCTTTCTGCGTCGAAAACACCAGTTTTGCCATATATCGTGTAACGCAAGGCACTCCTTAGCCGAGGTGATTCGTCCGTTAGTAGCCTCTGATATTATTGTCAAACAAAACCATGGATCAGTAGCAGGGAACCTCAAAATCAACTCCCATTAGGACAGACCAATGGAAGAATGACATTTGAATATCTATATGCTTCCTTTGTGTGTTTATTTGATAGAAATTTATGGGGAGGGTATGGAAGTTGAATCAAAGGTTGAGTGCTGACCTGTGCAATATATGGGTATGCTTCATCCACAAGGGCGAAATCAGGATCTCCCACTAGGGCTATACCTTCTAATACTCCAACGGCTCTAATAATCAAAGCAAAATACGGAGGTATCCTGAATGGATAATCAAAAGTTATCTGCGCTAGATCCGCTGCTAACTCTTGAAAGTTGAAGTTCTTTGCACCTCCACCTTCAAGTGCTTGATCAAAAACCTTGGATAGCACAGGCAAGATTGGATCCAAGTTGACTCCGTCAGGAATAAAACCAAGCATCACAAAATCCTTAACAATTGCATCATAATCACGATGAATAAGGTGGGATATTGCTTCGATCATTCCATATTTTTGATCATCTGTCAATTTTGTTACAAGCCCTACAAAAAAGAATGAGCCGTTGTGTCATCCTGCTCCTGTCACGATGGATCTACTCTGTGCTGCAGTAGTTAGTAATACAGAGTAACATTTTTTTTAATGCATGTCATAGTGTCATTGTACTCGTAAAACAGCATAGTTATCTAGCTTTTGTTTCCAACTTCATGATAGCCAGAACAAATTAACGTAGTAGAGAATTATTTGTGGATTTTCATATCCTTGGCTTACCAAAATCAAGAATAGCCAGTTTTCCATCTGGTGTTCTAATCATATTGCCTGGATGTGGATCAGCATGGAAGAATCCAGTATCAAGCAACTGCAAACAACAATAAATATAAAATAACCATAAATTTCTCCCATTGATCATGTAAGTTGGGAATGGTATGAAATGTTCAGCAGATATTATAGGATCCAACCTGCTTCAGGTAGCATATAACTCCTACACTGACCAATGATCCAACATCATCCTCTGTGCTTTGTGACAGCTTCTCTCCCTCTATCCACTGTGTGGTAAGAACTTTTCTGGATGTGTATTTGTGGTATGTCTTTGGTACAACAACCTGTAAGATTGTCGAATAAGTTCACAAGTGGACAGGGAGATAGCAAACTAGCATGTCTGTGCTCTATTCAGTAATAACATTAAACTATAGACCATAATGTTTCACTACTTCCTACAAGGCAAAAGCATATAAAAGTCAAAGCAGTTACCTGTGGAAGATCTTCTTTCATCATTTCAGCAAAGTAGGTGCCATTTTCCCCTTCATTTACATAATCAAGTTCCTCAAAAAATCGAGCTGCCCACTCATCTACCAGGCCAACGACATCAATGGATACCTGACAGTACCCGGTGTTAAAATTAACAATGCAATACCTCGCCAACTGCCCCTATGTAGATCAAAAGTTTTACCTGCGGAAATCTCCTCAGTACCAACCCCAAGTTTCTGATGATGAATAAATCGATGGTGACAGTTTCCAGTACAAATGGCCTCTGCACCTTCACAGCTACCAGTTCCCCAGTTTCTTTCAATCGACCCTTATATACCTGTCCCAGAGATGCTGCAATATAACACATAAGTTTAGCCCAAGACATGGTTATTGCAGCAAGCAGAGGATACATAGGCATTCAATATAGTTATTACCTGCGGCAATCGGGGAGGGGGATAACTCAGAGTAGATTTCTTGCCAAGGCTTACCAAGCTCTTCTTCCAGAAAAGCCATTGCTATATCATCTGGGAATGAAGGAACCTTGACGCAAAAGTAGATAACTCAATTAGAAACAGGTATCTAGCCCCCCCTAAGTGGTAGCAAAGGAAGAACATAATGAACATAGAAATAGCAACAAGTATCCACCTTATCACATAATTTCTGCAACTCTGTCATTGCTGAAGGGGACAGAATATCTGGCCGTATACTTAGTGCCTGGCCAAGCTTAATATAAGCAGGACCCAGAGATGTCACAATTTCCCTCAGCTCAATGGCACGGGCTACTTCATTCTAATAATGAGCATCCAGAAGCAGCAAAAGAAGATACAACGATCAGCAAAAGCAAATACATGGTTTGATAAGACAAAGCAGCTGCTGGAATATGATATGATAGTTACCTCCTTGAATTTATCAGTTATAAGGTCTGATATGATATGAGAGATGAAACCACCAGCAACAGACAGCAACTGCACAACTCGAGTGGCCACAGCCGTTGGACGCTTGCCCCAATACGCTGATATGATTTCAGGACTATACACAAGAGGCAGTCCTTCATTGTTGTCGGTGGCGTCTACCTAGAACCAAGGAAGAAAAATTACAGAATACAGTAAGAACTACTTTATGAGGTTGAAGTCAAATCCTTATACTGTTAATGTAGCAATAAGTACTAATGGAAGTATTTTTTGTGAAAGTAATGATGGAAGTAATTTTGATGTTGATGGAGTGTGAGTGGTCGAACTCTGTAACCGGGTAAAGGAGCGAGCACACTGGACTGGAGTGGAAGGGGGCATGGGAAGGCTGCTTGGTATACCTCGACGAGTCGAAGGCGGACGTTCTCGTCAGCGAACTGCTCGTCGCGGAGGTTCTGTCCGCGAAGGCCGCGCATGAGAGAGGACAGCTGCTCGTCCTCCTCCATCTGCTTGCGCACCCGCTGGATCTCCTTGGACATCTCTCCGAACCTCTTCATCATCCACATGCAAACAAAACAAGCAGAGCAAGAGACGTCACCTCAGCAAGTTCGCAAGCGACGAGGCCATCGGAGCGGGGCAAAGTTTGGAACTTACGGTGTCAGAGATGTCATTACGGGTCCTCGGTTTGGGGCGCGAGGTGGAGGAGGGCTTTGGCTCCGTGGCGACGGCGCGGACGCGGACGCGGCGAAGAAGGGGGCTGCGGCGCTGGCGTAGAGCCGGATGCTGCGGGAGCCGGCTGAAGCCGCCGCAGTGCATAAGGTGTGGCGCCGACGCCGCGGCCTCCATTCTTGTAGCTTGGCGACGACCCCGATCGGGAACTGGGCTGCAACACAGCAACCGCCGGGGTGTGAAGCGAAGCCGGCGATGGAGTCGGAGGATGCAAGAAGACGGTAGCACACAAGCGTGAAGCGGTGGTGGTGTGGTCGGGAAAAAGAATCGGGGGGCGGGCCTATGGGTGGGAGGCGAGTCTATGGGTGGGTGGCGAGAGCCGAGGCAAGAAGCACTTGTACACCGCGCGCGGCGGTGAGTGCGGCGGCTGGCTCCCTCGCTGCCACGAGTGCGGGGGGTACTTCTTGTGGTCTCGCGCGCGCTCCCGCGGCGTGAGGCGCGGGCAGGGGCAGGCATGGACGGCGCGCAGGCGGACACAGCGGCAGGCGAAAAATCGCGTGGACTCGACAACGACCACACAGGCAGAGCAGGGGCGTCAGTTTCTGAATAAGACGTGAATAAGGCGTGATGTGGACATGAATATTCAGAGGCACTGCAGTACTACTAGAAAGAATAAAACGTGAACATTTTCATTCTCCCCTTTCAAACAACTCAAAACGACAAAACATTACTGCCTATTTTCATTAACAGATTGACAAGAATGCGTCCCCATAACCACATAAATCCAGTCTTTAATTAGATGGTTCCATGAGCATGGAGCTTCTTTTTACAAAACAAAAACTGACGCGTGCTACTTAAAACACAACAAAATGAAAGAAAGAAAAAAACAGTTGTGCTACAACAACAGTGCAACAATATTACAAGCATCAAGTATCACATGTACTCCCACATTAGGCCATACAGATAAGCTGAATGCACAACACAACAGCTCAAAAAAGGTCAACAAAAGTAAAATACCGTATGCAGTGTAACAGTATTGTCACTTCATTGGGTTTTGGCACCAGATGTTGTCCCATTCTTTTCAATTGCTCGCTGCCTTGCACGCTCCACCTTCCGTTTTCGCCATTCTTCAAGCGCTGGAAATGTTTACAAGTTCAACAATTTTGTTTTGCTCAATGCAGTGCATCGGGAAACAACAGGATAAAATTAATTAAGATGCAAGGAAGCTGCATATCAAATGAAGTAGTATGACCTTATTTCAAAGAAATTAACAGTGGCATGACACTATTTTGGGGCAAGCATGTTCAGATGATCCCTGGTTCATTCTGGGGAATGTACCATGTGTATGAAATCTGATCCTAGGCTACATTGCATAAAACAAAAACCAAACATGCTTGCCCCAAAATCTGCAAGTAGAAGACTGAGAGTAGCCTGAAGAGAACCTTTTTGGCTGCTGCCATCATTCCCCGCCCTCAAATATTTCAACCTTTTTGATAAATCAACAGCAGCAGTCTGCATAGGATCTTCACGTGTTGTCATCCCATGCTCACCATATGCCTCTTGCTCTATTTCCTTCACCTATGCAATAATCAATCTGCACTGTCAAAATAAGGTTTTCTCTAATCATGATAAAAAACTGCAAAACATACTCGTCTGATCAAATCAACAGGCTCCAATGAACGACGTGATTCTTCAGATTCCCATATCAACTGTAGCTGAGCTGCAGATAGTAGGTTTTTCGCTGACTTGAGTTATCAAAGAATAGAAGTGAAGAACCATACACTGCACCTTTCATGAGATGAGTTTTCCAAAACAGAGCCATGGTAAGATTCTAATGCTTGTACCAAAACAATAACCATTAAGCCTGTCGAAGGGATCTCAGATAGTAGTTGCGCCGCTGAGTGTTAAGACATGATAATTGATAGCCTAAACTCATAGAGTACATGTAACACCCACTATTTTTAAGAGAGAAAAAAATTGTAAAATGAATTTCTCTTGAGATAAAAACATTTTTTTTAGAATAAAATTCATATAAGGCAAGTTGCATCATGTTTGAATGATTGTGTGAATTTTTTGAAAATTTAAATTCGCTAAAAATTTGGTTTACAAATTCAAAGTATAAAAGAGAAGAAAAAGAAAACAAAAAAGAAAAAGAAAAGAAAACCCCTCCCTGGGCCGAAATCCCGTCCCGACCCACTTCCCACCTCTCTCCCGCGCCGGCCCGCACCCCTCTCCCCTCTCTCTCTCTCTCTGCCGCCCGGGCCCCGCGCGCCAGCTCTCTACCTCGCGCCCCTCTCTCCCGCTGCCAACCGGCCCCGCTCCTCAGCTTCGTCCACCTCCCGCACCCCACGCTGTAACATCCGCGCGCCATCACCGCGCCGCCCACTCCCCCCCCCCCTATCAATGTCGACCGTTTCACCTCAATCAAGAGGCGCGTCGTGCCCATCATGACCGCCGCCCATTACTCGTCTGATCCCCTATAAAAGCCCGGCCATCCCCCTCAAATTTCACCGCCCGACGCACCAAACCCTAGCTCTGACGAGACTCGGTAATGGCGCCACTGTTCCCGACATTCCACCCACTATTTCTCCTCGGGAGTTCATCTAACATCTTCCCCGTGTTGTTAGGAGCCCGCCGGATATCACCGTTGGGGTGGAACGCCACTGCGTCGCCGATTCCATCGGGCGCCGATGAGCTCCACCGCTCCCCTTCGTCGCCGGCTAATCTCCGACCAATTTCCGGCCTCGCGACAACCCTCGGTGAGACCCCCTTGCTTCCCTCTTCGTTTTGCGCTACTTAGATGCACCCAGTAGCCTCTGCGGCGTGGGTTTTGGCTGCCTCCGGCGAGCCGCCGCCGTGCGCGCGTCGCCGCTGCCGCGCACGGCCGCCCGACCCTAATCGGGGCGACGTGGCTCAATGTCTGTCATCTATTTAAAACCTGCGACTGAGATTAGAACACCTCGTACCCCTTCGATACATTAAATATGGGCCATACATTTTGAATCCAACGGCCCACGTTCAAACCACTTTTTCCGCCATCAGTTTTGCGCCCAAGCCCCTGGAATCTTGTGGGTTACCCCCTGGGTTTCTCTGGAATTCAAATCTAACCCCTAGAAATGACAAACTAGCCCCAGGACTTTCTGGAAATTAGGAAAATACTGGTTTATTGAATAAAGAGTGTTTTTAAGCCCCTGGAGTATTATAAAATAGCAACTAAAATCTGGAAAATTGTAGAATAATCCCTGGACTTAATAAAAATTATTTTTAGCCACTGGAACAGTTCTGTTTTTACAGAAAAGCCCCTGTTAGTTCCAGAAATTAAATAAAAGTCCTTAATTTGTATAAAATAATTATAAAAACAGATTTAAATATGTTTTATTTATTTTCATTTTTGTATTATTTTTATTAATTTGCTGAAATAGTCATAAAAATACTTTTTAAGTATATTTAGTTCATAAAAATTGTTTTGCACATAGAAATAATTAGTAGAAATAATGTAAAATTTGTAAAATTTACATTATTGATTATAAATCTATTTTAAGCTTATTTTGAAGGATAAAAATTTCTGGAAAAATAATATTAAGGTTCTAATAAATATAAAAATGGTATAAAAAGCTCTAAAAATATGTTTTACACAATAAAATTTCATTTAACTTTAACTTCTCATCAATTGATGTATGCCTATAATTTAAATCAACCCTAAAATCACTTTTGCGTAGGAATTCGTGTTTACTTGAATTGATTGCATTTTATTATGTTCTTATTGTATGTTATTTTTCGTGCATCGTCGTAATTTAGAGTCGGGGCCAGAACCCACTTTTAACCTGCAAGAGCAACAATTTCCCGACGACCCCGAGGCACAATTTGGAGGCAAGTTCCTTGACCATCTTGCACCCTTTTGTTAAGTTCTAGTTAGTTGCATGCTAAATTAAAATATGAATTCTATGTTATGTTTTCCTAGATTTTCCACAATATTCCTTGTCAACATGGTTTGAGTGTTTTACTATTAAATTAGTTTACGCTTAGCCATGCTTTAATGAAATATGGTCTATTACATTTGAAGTACTTTGATTCATGAATTGATGGCTATAATGGAATCAGTAGATAGGAATCTGATAGGGGGTTTTGTATGGATTGGTGCATGCATGCACAAAACCTTGATTCGGGGCTTGACACCTATCGGATTCTAAGGACCGGTTTATGGAAGAAGTTGCTAAGCCTTTTTGTATCACCACAGAATTGTATATGGGACAACTTGGTTTAGTAATTTGGTCTCTCCCGATGTAGCATAGGTAATTGATCGGGCGGAGAATGGGCTTTGCCTTGGGATCCGCATGGCTCAAGAGGGGGCTTCTCCTGGCGGAGGGAAAATAGACTCCAGGTGTCGGAGCGGTGAAACCTTAGAGTACCCATTGCAAGTCGGGAGAACCATCGGAAACACCTCGTAGTGGTCTCCTGGCCACACACCTACGGAAGTGTGTAATTGTGGTTAGCTACCACGGGCATCAGAGAGGTTTACCTTAGTCCACCTGGCAACAGGGGACGAAATCACAAACTGCGGGTAAAGGATACACACTCTGCAGAGTTTTGTCAAACTGTCTAGACAGCCGTGCTCACGGACACGAACGGCTTGAAAACCAAATTCATAATTAGCACATGGTTACATAATGGATGGATTGGGTTTGGTCTTACCTGGATTAATTTTGGGATGTTGGTTGGGATTTCACCTAGATGTAGGTGCTTAATAAACAATTAAGAGTATGTTGTTACTGCTATAGTGCTTAACCTATTAATTGTCTTCCTTGTTGTGAACCACACATGTCATAACTTCTCAACTTGCGAGTACCGTTGATACTCAAACTTGTTAGTTGCATATTTTTCCCCTCCAGTCTACGAAGACGCTGAGGTGGAGAACTAGGACTTCTACAGAGATTCCGAAGAGATGTTCTAGGCTGGCGCTCCCCCGTGCAACGCCTGTGTTGGAGCCCTTTGTTATGTTTTTCCGCTGCTTGTGTACTTTTATTTTAGATCTGGAAGGTCATTTATGTAATAAGGTGATGTACTCGAACATGGTATTTTATTTGGTATTTCACTTTCGTCTACACATGTATGAGTTGAACTGATCCTGACATACATATGGAAAGCATCTGGTTGTCTTCTTAGTACCAGGTGTGACAGTACAGCTACATTGAAATGGGTAACCCTAACAGCTTAGTTCTGGGAGGAGGCACAATCCTAGAGCTAATGTGGAATTCAGGGTGGGAAAAATATGCGTCTCTCTCCCATATGCTCATATTTGCAACCATGGCTCCATTTCATGTGCCATAGTGTATAGATTTAGTCTGCTAACCAGTGAATCGTATACTAAATTGGGATCGAACCAGGCAGGTAGTACATTTCTCGACCAAACCAACTGACGGAAGATCGGAAATTTATGGATGTTAATAGCATAGGATCACAGTATCATACCGGAGTCGAACTGGTCGCCACCGGCGATCCGCGGCCAGGACGAGAAGTAGCTGTGCAGGAGGAAGGCGACCGCGAGGAGGTTAAAGGCGCACACAGCGATGGTGGCGTTCTTGTAGGACATCCTCGAAGTCGCTGTCCCCGCCCTCCAAGGATGCTGCGCATCCATCCGGTCGACGGCGGCGCCGAAGGGCTCGCCGGAGAAGAAAAGGAGAACCTAGGGACTGGGCTGACGCCCAGATGGCCAGCGCGGACAGTTCCGCCCGAGCCCTCCCGCGTTCGAGCGCTCGTCCGGACCATGGTGTTAAAAAAAAAAAGGAGAACCGACGAAGCAACTAACTGGCGATCGAACGCTGTAGCCGTAAGCAGGCGAGCGCATATATTTTGAACCGTCGATTCTCCATCCAACGTATGGTAACAGCAGCCCATGAGGAACAAATGGGCTTCAGGCCCAGTAATAGACAGTCTGACATGGTGGTTTTTTGGCCCAGTAACGCATCGAGTTGGACCAAAAACTTGCAGTCCGACACCCCAACCCAAGATACCTTCTCCTCTCTCGCCAGTCGTCGTCGTCACTTGGGCTTCTCCCCATCGTCGCCTCCGCTTCCGACCACCACCGACGGCGGCGACGATGCAGGCGGCGGCGTGGAGGCGTCAGCTCCTCGACCACCACCTCTCCCCCACGAGCTCAGCTGCCATCGCCGCTCTCAGATCCGGCTCCCTACCGGGAATCACACAACAAGGTACTAGCTACGATTTCCCCCGGCACGCTGCGTTCCCGTCCGGATGGATCTTACCCGGCGAGTGGATTTTGATGCAGGGTTGTGCGGGGCGGATGGCGCGAGGTACATGGCGTCCGCGAGGGCGCCGGCGGTGAAGGGGTCGGGGCATCTCGTCCGCAAGGGCACCGGTGGGAGGTCTTCTGTGAGGTGAAAGCTCAGTTCCTCCTGTTCTAATTGACTGTTAGGAATTCCGTGGTCACAAGAGTATGGCTTTGCCTTCGTGATTATTTTGTCTATCTTCGTTGGATTGAGCTAGTCTCGTGATTCCTAAATGTAGTTTCGGGACGTGATGTTTTGATGCTTAGATCTTCAGATCATGTACTTCATTCTTATATTCACACTTGGCAGTGTATATAGATTCATTGTTGCCCTGGCTGCTGTTTGTAATGATTGTACCATTACCATTGGCTGACCGGAGACATGGTGACAGCCATTACAATTCAGTGACATGAAATATATGAACTAAAGTTTCAGAGGTTAGATCAGATCCTGTGATGATTATGCGTTGCTTGCAGTTTAGTGCACAGCTTTTGTTTGGTTAGCTAGTCATGTGGCAATGTTGTTGCCTTTTTCAACATTTTGACTGTTTGCTAGCTCTGTCACATAAGCAGGTGTTTAATTGTGTTAATCTGTGAGGGCAGCTTGGATTCTAGTCCTGTCAAACAAGCAGCTTAATGATGTATGAGTCTAGTCATGTAGATGCATTGTGCCATGAAGTTTTTAAGTTGTGAAATGAGATGATTCATTCGGCTTCTTGCAAAATATTAGCATTCCGTGTCAAACCCTAGAGTTCTTCAATCATACTTCAAAGTTGCATTAATCATGATCTTCGTTTTTGTTTATATTCAACATACATTCTGCCCTTTGCAGTGGAATTGTAGCTACGGTGTTTGGAGCTACCGGATTTCTTGGACGATACCTTGTCCAACAGCTTGGTGAGATGATAAGTTTATCATTTTATATTGAATTGACTTACCACTAAAAAATGAAATAGATGGGTTACACAACCGTTGTTCTCTTATTCAGCAAAGATGGGAACTCAAGTGCTTGTCCCATTTAGAGGCTCTGAGGATTCTCACCGCCACCTGAAGTTGATGGGTGATTTAGGCCAGGTAAAACAGTCGGCAAGTAGATTCAATGATTAATCAACTTGTTATTTCTCTTTTATGTATTTTCTATCGTTTGCCTTTTGGCAGATTGTACCAATGAAATATCATCCAAGAGATGTGGATTCAATTAAGGCTGTCATGGCCAAGTCAAATGTGGTTGTTAACCTGATAGGTATTTTTTTACTTGAGACTCATCTTTTATTCATCTGTGTAAAATATCATCTTATTCTGACAATGTGAACTCCAATTTAACAGGACGGGAGTATGAAACGAGGAACTATGGGTTTGAAGAAGTTAACCAACATATGGCTGAACAACTCGCAATGGTATGCCATATATATACATCCATTTTAGTTTCTTTTGAAGGTCTGCTATCAAATATAGTGTCAGTTTTTTTATTTAGGAATGAAACAATAACTGCAAGGGAAGATTTGACCAGGGGTAAAAAAGTCCTTTCCAGCGGCAAAAATAAGGAAAAGAAATTGATAAATGATTTTAGAGACTAACATGTCAAAAAAACCAACAGCACCATCTTATTTGCATCATTTTAACGAGGCCAACAATAATTGTGCCATATTGTTGAAGCCACTTGAACTGAGTCCTAAAAAATAAAAATAAAAAATCTCTTAGTTGACTTAGCCAATATTTGTTGGTTGTAAGGTGAGATCTCATTTTACGACTTTCTGTGGTGCCTGCTAGTAACCACATGCTCTGGATTCTGCACAGATTGCTAAGGAACACGGAGGAATCATGAGATTTATCCAGGTTTCTTGCCTAGGGGCATCACCTTCTTCTCCATCTAGAATGATGAGGACAAAAGCTGCAGGAGAGGAATCAATCCTGAAAGAATTTCCCGAGGTATTAATGTTTTATCACTTCTGTAGCTACTACAACAGGCAATGACAGCTCTCGTTTCAGTAGAAGACAAAGGCCAAAATTAGCAGTAGTTTCTGTAAGCAATGTGCTTGATATAAATTAATTTATCCATTGACAGGCAACAATCATGAGGCCTGCAACCATGGTTGGCACAGAAGATCGGATTTTGAACAGATGGGCACAGTTCGCAAAGAACTGGGGTTTCCTCCCGCTTGTTGGTGGTGGATGTTCAAAGTAATTGAGTTTGCTTGTTGGCAGTTCTTGTAGTGCCTTGACCTGAAAATGGGTATAGATCATGAAATGATCTGTTCTCATAAATGTTTTTTTAGTTCTCTACCAGCAGATGAATTACATGAATGCAATATTTTGCAGGATTCAGCCTGTTTATGTTGTGGATGTTGCTGCTGCTATTGTCAACTCCCTCAAGGATGACGGCACCAGCATGGGGAAGACCTATGAGCTTGGTGGACCAGATGTCTACACTGTTCATGAGCTGGTAATTAGTATAAACCTGCACCCTTTGCCGCGAGATAATAATAATAAAAAAAGTCTTAGGTTCTGTTGAGGAAAGAAAGGATGAAAAATGTGACTGAACATTGCAGGCTGAGCTGATGTATGAGACAATCCGCGAATGGCCAAGATATGTCAATGTCCCTCTTCCTATAGCAAGGGTATGAGTTTTAAATAGCCGCACATGTTGGTCTGGAAAATGAGGATTAGGTGGCCTTGCATGCTGACCACTGTGTTAATGTTTATGCAGGTGATAGCTTCTCCAAGGGAAATGTTGCTGAATAAAGTGCCTTTTCCTCTTCCAACCCCATCCATTTTCAATATAGATCAGATTGAAGCGTTCTCGGTGGACAACCTTGTGTCTGAAGATGGTAAGGCTCTCTCATCGACAAAGCAAGGAGCACCCATCCCATTATGCTTGACTTGCTGCGTTGTTGCTCAAACGTTCCTTACACCTGTTGCTGTTGCAGCTCTCACCTTCAAGGACCTCGGTGTCATGCCACACAAGCTGACGGGGTACCCTACCGAGTATCTCATCAGCTACCGGAAGGGTGGGCCAGCTTTTGGTTCTACTGTCAGTGAGAAGGTTAGAAGCTCAGAGATGTAGCTTCCTATTTCCTGAAGGCTGCTGTAGATTTGATCATTTAGCTGCAGATATAAATTTGTGTGTTGTCTGGCTATCCGTGTCCGCAGCTGCCTCTCACGGTGGGCAGGACCAAATTCCGTGCATGGCTCCTGCTCGTCAATAAGAACGCACGCTCAGATGTTTTGTCTAAATTTTGAGTTGGAAATTGAGAGAATCATCGTCTCAACCTTGATGACACAGTAGTCTGTGACCTCAGAGCATAATATAATCCTTGATCCTCTGGACAACATGTTGATTCTGTCTGAAATTTTTGTTTGCTGCGTTACCATATCACGTTTGGCGGTTCGCGGTTTTGCCCGCGTCTAGTGTTTATATAGCATGCTTTGTGGATTTAACAGCTGGAACACTGCAGAACCTGTTCCGGACTGTCCCAACAAGCTGATTCTCTCTGAACTCGAGAAAAGAGAAATTAAAGTGTGCGTTTGGTTTGACGTCGAAGTTGGATTGGATAGGTTCATCCCTGTTTTTCTGGATTGGATCATCCAAGTTGATGTTTGGTTAGATGGATTAAATGATCCAGTTTTTTGTTTGGTAGGTTGGATGAGAAATGGATTGGATGATCCAAGTTCATGTTTGTTTGCATGGATATGAACGACAAAGTTGGATATAATGACCATTTTTTAAATTATGGTGAACTTACCACTTTGGAACTTTGTATTCCAACCTTACGGAAATATTTCGGTTCATGTCTACGAGAAGAGTTTTGTATGAAAATTCTTCCATGCAGATCGACGTTGTTACCAAGAACAGACAAATGCAAAAGTCACCATGCAGTTGCACGTTAAAGTAGCAATAACCGTAATATTGCCAGTCAAGTCACTAATCAGCAGTACCTGATAGTTGCTGGAAGGTTAAAAAAAATACACATTAACAAATAAGTTCCACTACAAATCAAGCAACACAGTTTCAATTCAATGAAAACGATGCAAGGACGAGGCCTCTCACGGTGAAGGACGAAGAGCGGCGACTCTGCCCCAGGCGGCGGTGAAAGGACAAGGAGGGTTCGTGCTGGAAGGGATGGGGGGGGGGGGGGGGGGGGGGGGGATGCCGGTGCTCGGCCCCTGCTCAGCTCGGAGGGAAGCACGAAGGAGGGTCGGGGCTGACCGGTGCTCGGCCCCTGCTCAGCTCGAGGAGAGGCGACGGACTAGTGTCGGGGTTGCCGGTGCTCGGCCCTGCTCAGCTTGGGGGAGGCGACGGAGGAGGACCGCTGGCGTTGAGCCGGGGGGATGTCGACGCTCGGGCTACGTGGCGGAGGAGGGCTCGGAACTAGGGGACTTGGGGCAACGGATGGAGCTGGGTGGGCAACGGAGAAGGTCTCAGAGACGGGCGATGGAGGGAGTCGATGGCTTGCCGGCGACATCTCTCCGCTGCCTTCTGTCGGCTACAAGAAGCACCGCCTGCTCGAAGGAACAAAAGAACAAGTATACCACTTGAAGGTTACGGTAGCCTGCGGGATGATTTCATCGACCCACACGGGCAGGGCTGTCCGACTATTTTCTTGGGACAGCCTCATCCAGCATATTAGAGGTATATTCTTTAATTGGGATCATCCAATCCAACCTGACCTTGAAACAAACACTGGTTTGTACAACTCTATCCAGTCCAATCCAACTCAATACAGGCAACCAAACAGACCCAGAATAATCTGCGTCATGGATACGACGATCATTCAGGGTCCTGCTCTTGCTGTCTCGTTGGGTGATTGTGATCGTCTTGAATACGCAGAGGATGACCGCCAGTGGCGCTGCTATCATGAGAAACAGATGTGCCACCAGCAGCAGCAGAGCCATGGACCAGCACGCGTCGATGGCAACGGCAACATTCACTCACAGGAGAAATCACGCAATCGGCTTGAGCGCCATGAGTCTAGCTATGCTGAATTTGGCGACGGCGACGTCTGGCCTTTAGCCGGTGGACGGTGGTCGTGGATGGGAGCGCCTCCGCTGATTGATTGGGTTTGGTTCAGACTTCAGAGGGAGTGGTGTCCATGCACGTTTGAGCTACCTTGTCACAACAGGAGAGACAGCCCATTGATGGAGGCATTTGACTCTTCACTTATCCCGAGGTAGGTACCGCCCGTTTATTTTATTTTTTTTTCGTAAAAAAAACAAAAGGGGGAGTAGTACGATTACAGAAGAGTGAATGACCGATCCTAACAGCCTGGTCCTTAACTCCGTAAAGCCCTTGTCCTGACGCTTAAAATAAACGGGCGTGGAGTTCAACTGATTCCTACCAGACAGACGTGGAGGTAGGTATGCCAGCACTTTTGAGCTACTAGTAGTACATAAGTGGAGCAATAGATGTTCCGTTCGTCTCATTCTAATCTGGTTGAATATAATGTAGTAGTAGCTTCTCCGTGAATGCCGGGCTATCCGCATTGTTAGCCAGGCGTCAAATCACAATCGAAATGTACCATTCATGCCGTGAGGCAATCACGCTCCCGGATGTGATCATCATCAGGGAGGAAGTGCCTTCTTTATTCCTTTTTCTTATTTCTCCCTCGTTGGTAAAGGGTTCCTGGGTGGATTTTGTATTACAAACATATTATTTCTGCTCCGGAATAAATTATATTCCCTCCTTATCCTTTTATTTGACGTTTCAGACAAAGATTTGAACTAAAAAAGAGCTAAGCTGTACTGTCCTAACGTCAATTAAAAGAATCTAGAGGAAGTACTTTAGAACAACTAAACCAGTACAATTTGAATTAAACAAAAATTGTTCTAAACGTTATATATTACAGAGTGGAGAGAGTATGTGAAAATCAATCACTGTTGCGGTATTCATCAATGGAGGCTATCGCGTATATATATGGGCAAGAGGGGGTAAAAATAAAAGCCGAATATTCACGGAGCAAGGGAGCAAGACTTTCGTCGGTGGTAAGAAAAGAATGGAACGGCAGCAGCCAAATGTCAAAGGAAAGGTACGCGACAGGTCGCTGTTTTCATGGGGAAGCAACGCAAAGCAAGCATCCCCCAGAATGATTTTTTTCTTTCCATTTCCACCTCGTTGGTATTAGTATCCGTGGAAGCAAAAGATGGCCGCCCTCTCGTCCATATCCATCTCATGGTATGGTCATGCCAGACGACCAAACAAGATGATCACGAGGAGACGTGGGAGTCACCACCACCACCTCGGCTTGATTAATAATCCTAATAATTTTTATTGTCTGAGAAATCCTAATAACAATCATTTGACAGTAATATTTCGAAAAAAAAGGAAAAGCTGCCAACTCTTTTTCAACATTTTGTGTGCTCGTTGTTAGTTTTTTTTTTCATTTTTATAGGAATATGTGTGGACTATAGCAAAAAAAGAAATGTTGATATATTAACTATAGGAAAATTATAAACTACGGAAGATCTAGATCTAAGAGGTATAAACGACGTTGAGTGAACAAAAAACTAATATTTTTTCGGGCGATGGAAAATATATTCTTCTTTGTTTAATAGGAAAAAGACACGGCACCGACCTAGCTGTTGCTGGGGAAAATGGCCAAGAATGAGCTGTGAAACCGTGTGATGCTTCCCAGCACGGAATCAGGAGGCCACGTTGCATAAATAAACTGACATCAACTAAGCCTAAAGGTTGGGTGGCCCACCACTCACCAGCGTCATGACACCGGAGGGCCCACAAGCAAAACGGAGCGTGGTCGGTGTACGGCTGGAGGCGCGGTGCAGGGCTCATCCTTCCTTCCGTTTTCTGTTGGACCAATCAACCGCTGCCACCTCGGCTTGGCTCAGCTGTTAAAAAAGGGAAAACCCGCCTCAATTTTTTTTTTTAAAAAAAAAAAAGAAAAAAAAACCTCTCACCTCAGCCGGATCTCATATCGGATCCGGGCTCACTTGCTTCATTGCCTGCCTATTCGTCAGCGGTAGCGGGTGCATCACAAGTCAGCAGCTACCGTCCACCCACCAGGTACAAGCGAGGACATCTCATCAGTTTTTTTTTATTTGATGCTGGTTAATTCAATTAACTAACATTGAATAAAAAAGATAGTGAGTATTTTTCTGGTCCTTAATTTTTCGTCGCCCGCTAGTTCAAAAATCAACTAACAAGTGATAATTAATTGAAGACGGAGGGAGTACTCAATTTCTCATAGCTTATAAGACGAATTAAAAGATAATATTAATTGTAAGTTAGGTATTGGAGTGAGGAATTTGATCAAGAAAAATGTAAGCAAATAGCGATATTTCTTTAGAAAAAGTTATATTCGTCAGGAGGCAGCTTAAATGCTAAAATACAGCGATTATAAGATGAAGATTGTGTGGATCAGAGAAAATTGTTACGCAATCACGTCAGGGAACTGTTCACATTCTAGTCGATTTATAAACTATCCATGCAAATTGATGATGTCATATAGCGTCAACATCCATCCTTGTTTGCACTATTGAAAGACACCATTATCGCTAACAAAACTCAACGAGGACCGTAGCAAGGAGGTTTGAACCTATCCTACTTTGTGTAACTCCGTTACAACTCCTTCCCCCTCCTCCAAGCATGACGGGATCATGTCTGAGAGAACGGAATGGAGAGGTTGGATCGACAGATATCGAAGACCGGAAGTTGCAGGAGGAGGAGGAAAAACAAGTGAGCATCGTCGCGAGCCACCCATTGAAGGATTCTAGTATTATAGAGATAATTAAAGAATGACCACTAATTGTGTACAACCCACACTTATAAACTATTTAAGCATCAAATTACCAATAAAATTTATGGTGTGCTTGAGACACCTAAATCTCTGCATAGTAGAGTGTTTAAAGGATAGCCACTAAATAATGTATGACTGTCTCCAACAGACATCTCAACATGAAGCACAAACCCTATTTAGGCATGAAAATACTCTCCAACAAATAGCCTATACATGTATCCCATCCAAGGCACCCTCCTCTTCGTAGCCCAAAGATAGGCGCTAGGCTGACGGAGCCCATCGTCTCAATCGCGACGCACCCGTCTCCTCCACTGGCTGTTGTTTCCCTTCTTTCTCCGCTCCTTCCTATGCGCCCCAATCCTTGCCGCCCGAGCACCGCCTTCCAAAGAATCCAACCCCATAGACGAGCGGCACCTCCCCTCCGTCACCTGCGCCAACGAGCCATGGCCTCTTGGCATCCAACACCTTGTGAAGCTTGCGGCGGCGGAACGGCTGCCCGACCTCGCCAAACAGCACCACCTCCAGTGTCCCGTCCTGGTACCACACCTCGATCACAGCGTGCGCACCCCGCAATTGGTCGTCGCCACCGCTCCCTGCTCGCAGTGGGAGGATGCGTCGCTGACGCTGCCGCCCTTGCGCTGCTCGACTATTGCTTCAGCGACTCGATTCACCCCTTGAGTTGCTTGATGTACGCCGCCTTGAGTTGCGTTGCTGCTTCAGCGGCTGGAGGAGCCATGACAGCTAGACATCGTCAGTCAGCGATGTCACGGGAGCGGGAGGCTGTTCGCCATTCGGGGAAGAGAAATTTCGATGGAGCATATTTCATGATAACTATTGGAGATCTCTTAAAATTGGGCACGCAAATATGCTCCCAAACAACCTAAACAACCTCTTTATCTGGGCTACATTGTTGGAGATAACCTAACTGACACTTGCCAATAATCTAAGCATCAATCTACCAATAAAATCCTATATATTAATATAAAGAAAATTATGATCACATCACGTATAAAATCACCATAAATGTATAAAAGTTACACGTTGGAGGGGGAACGTGTCATGTGGTTTCCTTCCTTATTCTACCTTTGAAGTTACAACTTGGATTCCGTTGTTGCTGACCCTCATCCATACCTCTATCTTTTCCCTTTCATCTACCACAACGCACCATAAAATTAAAGCGTTTCCCAAAAAGGGAAAAGTAAAACGTTTCCCATGAAAAAAAGTATTCCCTCCATTCTTAAATACTCGTCATTTTTTTATTCATTTTTGTATGAAAAGACAACAAATATTCAGAGACGGAGAGAGTAAACGTTATAAATGGTCGACCCGTTTGCAGTGTACGGGACCCGATCCGGACCCGCTAAGCTAGTACGTACCCGCCGGGCCAGAAGCGAGCAACAGAGAAAGGGATGGGAAACCCAAGAGACCCGGACCAAGACGCCGCCCCGCCCACCGCAGTCTAGGCTTGCTGCGGCGAGAGTAGAGTAAAGAAAAAAAAAAACTGGGAAAGACGACGCAGCGCAGCGCAGCTGTTCCCTTTCATTCCTCCTCCTCCTCCGCCAAAGCAAGCATCGTCATCGTCGGACGCACACACCGCACGGCAAGGGCCGGCCGGGGCGGGTACCATCTCCTGTCATCCTCCGCCGAGCCTAACAGCGGAGGGAAAGGCCCTCTGTCATAGCGATCGCCGCCGCCGCCGTCGTCTTCCGCCGTCCCCTCTCCCGGACCGGCGGGGAGGAGCCGAGATCCGCCCGGCCTTGGGCTGTTCTATCGCGATGGTAAGGACGCTTCTCGCTTCTACACCAATCGCACCGAAACCTCTCCTCCTCTCCTCCGCCCGGTTACTACTGTACTTCCGGATTTGTTTGCCGCGTCCTCCTCCTGCTGCTCGATTCGGGCCGTGTTCTGAAGCGAGCGCGAGATCCGAGTGATCCATGTTCAAACGCGCATTGTATTATACTATTAGGCCCCGTGCATATCACCTTTAACTGCTAGCACTATATATATTTTCTTTTCCACAAGTTTTGGGGTTCAACTGAACCCACATTTACCCCCACCCCTGTAATGTAATCCTTCCTTCTTTCTAATGGAGGAGATCTAGACCGCGGTCGAGATACCTGGACGGCATTTCTGACGAATTCCAGTGCAACAGGCATTGACCTGTGCGTCGCCACCTTTCTGACAGATAGGCCTAGGTAGGGCGGTGCTCTCTTTCGCGCGCTACTGAATGGTTGTTCAAGGCCTAAGATTAATTAGTGCCAATAAATAGTTTCCACGTCGAGCTGCTGTGATGACACTCCTGAAATTGCTGAGCCTCTCCACTTTATCCTTTTCCAAATTTGGAACCGTGCGGCTAGTGTTATAATGATGAACCGTGTTCCTGCAGGCGGCGCAAGCATCCATTGCAGTGGGATCCCAAGTTTGGGTACAGGACCCTGATGCGGCCTGGATTGATGGCCACGTCATCAAAGTCGCTGGAGACACGGTTACGGTCAAGTGCTCCAATGAAAAGACGGTATGCTTTTGCTGCCAAATTTGTCGTTACTGCTGCACACGTGAGATCTGTATTGCTTAGAAAGGCCATCCGAAGTCTATAATAAGAAAAAAATGCTGATACATTCACTAAGGGCATGCACACTGAGTCACGAGCACGCTCCTTCATTCAGGTTACGGCGAAAGCATCGAATGTCCATGCTAAAGATCCCGAGGAAGCACCGTGTGGAGTTGATGACATGACAAAGCTTGCCTACCTGCATGAGCCTGGGGTTCTTCAGAATTTGAAATCTAGATACGACATGAATGAAATTTATGTAAGTTTCGGATATATGTAAATAGCCTAACTACGTTTCCACATATCCTCTGTACCTATTTATTAATTGATGTACTTCTTGCTTGTCTGACACGTTTTTTTTCACCCCAACCTATTCGTTCTCGAACCAGACGTATACCGGAAATATCTTGATTGCTGTAAACCCTTTCCGAAGACTGCCCCATTTGTACGACACTCAGATGATGCATCAATATAAAGGAGCAGATTTTGGTGAATTAAGCCCTCATCCTTTTGCCGTTGCAGATGTTGCCTATAGGTAGGTTCATATGTTGCAGCTGTTGACTCTTTGTCGGTTTATGCTCTATAGCTTGAAATGCATGTCCCATAAAAGAATTAAGTGTTGCTATCTCTTCTATTCCTTTTGCAGATGTAGCATTTAGGTGGGTTAATTCTGAAATTTGTCGATAGTTCTTGGGTTATTTTGATATACTTTACAGTTTAATAAACATATATTCCATAAAAGATTCAGTGTTGCTATTGCTTCTTTTCCTTTCTGATTTTTACTTAAAGGAGAATCCTGGTACTTTACTGGTGCAGAGTGATGCTGAATGAAGGAATTAGTCAGTCAATTCTTGTTAGTGGAGAGAGTGGAGCTGGTAAAACAGAAAGCACCAAAATGATTATGCGTTATCTTGCTTATATGGGAGGCAAGGCTGCATCTGAAGGGCGAACCGTGGAGAAGCAAGTGCTCCAGGTATAATTCCTGGGGCACCTTGTTCTGAATAAATATTTCAGTGACCACTATGTTCTTGATTGACTTAATAACTCATCACAATTCTCTCACAGTCCAATCCTGTTCTTGAGGCATTTGGAAATGCAAAGACAGTCAGAAACAATAATTCAAGGTAAGAAGACATCTCTTTACATGATTTTCTCAGCTAATATTTTGGGTGACTATTTTGTTACTGAGCCAACTATCTTGTCCCTGTTGTTACTGCAGTCGCTTCGGTAAGTTTGTCGAGATCCAGTTTGATCACAATGGGAGAATATCAGGAGCTGCTGTGAGAACATATCTCCTTGAGAGATCCCGTGTCTGTCAAATATCCGATCCAGAGAGAAATTACCATTGTTTCTACATGATTTGTGCTGCCCCTCCTGAGGTGCCCTCCCTTTCCTATCCGATGCACTTTTCGATCAGACATATATACATCCACTCTATACTGTGTTTCATATTCTGCTTCCAGCCTTCCACTTATAACCTATTGTACAATCCAGTTGCTTGTTTGGGATAGCATAGTGGCATCCTAAAAGTGCTACTATAATATTTACAGGACATCCTAACCTTTGCCTTTTCACGTGAACATTTAAATTGAGTGCTACTCTATTATTGATTATTTTGCTGTTTCATTCCAAGAGATGGTGTAACTTCTAATGTAGCCAGTAGTGTGTGTGGATATTACATGTATACTATCTCGAGTGTTCCTTTGGGTTTTGACACAGCTTCTTCCTCCAAATTGTTTTATATTTCATCACTAAAAAGAAAAGGAAATAGCAGCCCCTTTGGTAGTGCAACAATGTTTTGTTGGCATACTCCCCTAGCTATGTGTGTCTAGCCTTACAGTGCATTGGGATAATAACGTATTGCAACTAGTTTTGCTATTTAAACGCCTGACATTTCCCCTTAGCAAATGTCTTGTGGCTAAATGATACAGTTTGCATCTGTCAGGAGCGTGAGCGATACAAACTCGGAGATCCCAGAACATTTCACTATCTTAATCAGTCCAACTGTTTTGAGATTGAAGGCCTAGATGAGTCTAAAGAGTACCTTGAAACTAGGAAGGCTATGGATATTATCGGAATTAGTTATGAGGAGCAGGTACGTATCTTTCTGTTTAATGATTCTTTTTTTTTCTGTTTAAAAAGATCAGTGGGAACTTTCTCTTGACCACATTCTTATATTTTATTTAGGAAGCAATCTTTCGGGTTGTTGCTGCTATTCTTCACTTGGGGAATATCGAGTTTGCAGAAGGGGATGATGTAGATTCATCAAAACCTAAAGATGAAAAATCTTTGTTTCATTTGAGGACAGCTGCTGAGCTCTTCATGTATGCTTTATTTTTGCCTTCTTTTACAAACTGGGTCACACTTTCTGACGAGCTCCAAATGTGGTTTTCTAGGTGTGATGAGAAAGCTCTGGAAGATTCATTGTGTAAACGCATTATCGTGACTCGTGATGAGAATATAGTAAAGACATTGGATCCTGAGGCTGCTAAGGGAAGTAGAGATGCACTTGCTAAGACCGCATACTCACGTTTGTTTGATTGGTGAGTTTGTTTCAAAGATTTTAGCTTTCTGATGTTCTTGCTCAAAAGCAACTTCATGGCTAATTTCCACACGCTTCCTTTGATATTGATGTCTTGTGACCTCCGATCCTAGGCTTGTGAATAAGATCAACAACTCTATTGGCCAAGATCCAAATTCAAAGTGCTTAATTGGAGTGCTGGATATCTACGGGTTTGAAAGCTTCAAGACAAACAGGTGCTTAATTGGTAGGCTTTTGTTGATTGGTTGCATGTTGGATGTTTTCCTGTCTATAGGTTGGACAACCAGAGGAAAACCATTGGAGCTGGGCCCAATTGTTTTTTAGTAAATTATGATTGTTGTTGTGGTTACATGGCACACTAAAAGGCTTTGTTGATGTTGTATTGGCTATTTGGTACACAATGTGCCCTTGGTTATTTCTCTTTGTCAAAGTTTCGAGTCTTCAGTTACAGTGGGCATGCATAAACCATATGTTCTGAAGAACTAACCCTATGCACTAGCAGAAGATGCCATGACACATTCATACAATCCTTTCTGGACATTTTATTTAGGGACAATTGTGTCAGTGACCCTCATTTAATATCTAATTGTACGTTTAACCCTGTTTTTTAAGGTTTGCATGTTTGACCCTTATCTTTTAAAATGAAATCTCCGTCTGACCCTGAGTTAACAGTTCTGTTAGTCTCAGCTAATTAATTTTTTTTACAAAATAAAAGTAAACACAATAATTAAAAAATGACCAAATTACCCTCCTCAAAACCGGTACCGAACACAACTTGCCCCTTCTCCTGTCCGCGTTGCGTCGGGAGTTCCCGGTACGGGCGGCAGCCCTAAACCTAGGGGCAGCGATGGCGGTCCGCGCCTGCGAGGTGGGGCGGCGGCGGCGGCTCTACGACTCACAGGGTGGCGGCAGCGCCCGCGGCCGGCCGCGCGCCCATGCGAAGAAGCGCCATGATAGCCCGCGGCCGACGGCTAGCTGCACGCGCGATGGGCAGCCGCGGCTACTGCGTAGCGCAGGTGCTTCGCTGGTGACGGCTGCTGCCAGCGATGGGCGGCGGCGGCGGCGGCGGCTGCATAGCACAAACTGATTTATTCACATTCGGCAGTGTACGTAAAGCTGTTGAAGCTCAGTTTTCTGGATCATAGTGAAACTGTTGTCTTATTCTTGCATCTCACACTCTCGTCGTCTTATTCTTGTTCATTTGTATCAGTAGCCCTGTGACGAGATTTTTTTTGGTATCACTAAAAATTATATTAAGAGAAGGAAACCTGCAATAATGGTAAATGCTAAAATTTTGATGTATAGAGTAGGTTAATACATGAATATTAAGGTCAATGATGTAAGGGTAAATTTGTCTTTTTGCTAGGAACTTAACACCGTTAGATAGTCTTAATGGAGTAGGGTCAATCCAATTGCTCAATTTTAAAAAACAGGGTCATATGCACAAACCCTAAAATAGAGGGTCAAACGTATAATTAGAATTCAAAATAGGGCCAGTTTCGCAAATGCCCCTATTTTAGTTTCGTTAGTTGAACACACACTCCATGTAAGCACTAAGCAGTGCTGCTGATATTGTGCGCACATACTAAGATTGAGACACATTAATTCTGACATGATGCAGAAAGGGAATGCTAGGTTACTGGGAATCTAACAATAATGTTTAAGGTCCCTTTCCCTAAGTTTCTCTCTGCTTATCAGGTGAACTAAGATTACACATTACTGTCACCCATTGTTATTAAAAATACTTATTAATTTAAATGTTGCACTATTTCTTTTCCCATTGTTGACTCAACTGCGTTACTGGTCCCTTGAGATTTGTCTTCATTGCTCAACATGTCACCTATACTTGTTTCTTCTGACAGCTTTGAGCAGTTTTGTATCAACCTGACAAATGAAAAGCTGCAACAGCACTTCAATCAGGCAAGTTATATAGCCTTCATAGTTCATGCCACAACTCATAATTTCATTTCATTGCAGACTCTGAAGGAGATTTTAACTCTGCAACTCTGCATTTATGCTTCCTGCAGCATGTCTTTAAGATGGAGCAGGAGGAGTACACCAAAGAAGAAATTAATTGGAGTTATATTGAGTTCATTGACAACCAGGATGTCCTTGATCTCATTGAGAAGGTAGTCACCTTCCCATGACATCATGTTCTGAATAGTCATTTCTGTTTCTTACAAATTCATTTTCATGCAACCATTTAACGTCGATTCATTGAATTTCTTATGCCATTCCCATCCTGCTTCACCTTATCAAAACAAACATCCTTTTCTAATGCATCATATCACTAGTAACATTAACATTTACATCGTGTACAAATAGTAACATTTACATCCCATGGGGATGGTTTCATCCATAATTGCCATCGGTTCACATTGGGATGGTTTTCTTATACAAGCAAAAATTGTTGTTGATACTACTTCGATCCTTAGCAACAATTCAATATAGAAATTCATGCTACATACTATGATGCACAACATGTTTTAAATGGTACTCCATTCTTAAATTGGTGTTGTTAGGACAACAACTTTAGTTCATTTTTGAACTAGAATTCTTGCCTAACAAGTAACAACAACAATTTAAAATGGAGGGAGTATCCCTGAAGCACAATGGTGACGTCGTGTCACCTTATTGTTTCGCTATATTTTATTTGAATTGAACACACTACCATTCTTTTGCAGAAACCTGGTGGAATTATCGCCCTTCTAGATGAAGCTTGGTATGAATCAATGATGATATATCTCTTCATTGTTTTTTTTTTACAATTATACTTACTAATAACTGTGAATGCCTACATTTGCTTTTGTTCAGTATGTTGCCAAGATCGACTCATGAGACATTTGCTCAGAAATTGTACCAAACTTTCAAAAATCATAAGCGCTTTGCTAAGCCAAAATTAGCTCGGTCAGACTTTACAATATGCCATTATGCAGGAGATGTAAGTATAGACTGTTTTGCATTTACTGTTTTGGCAGAACCTGTTCTAATTTGAAACTGCTCTTTTTTATAGGTTAACTATCAAACAGAGTTATTTCTGGACAAGAATAAAGATTATGTTGTTGCTGAACATCAGGCTCTCTTGAGTGCTTCAAAATGTGCATTTGTTTCAGGCCTTTTTCCTCTTCAGTCTGAGGACACCTCAAAATCTTCAAAGTTTTCATCCATTGGTTCTAGATTCAAGGTTCATAATGACTTCCAATCAATGGTTCAGTTGAATTTCGGTTGAGTTCAAGTCTTAATACTTCTAATACATTACGATATAAAATGCAGCAACAATTACAATCTCTCCTGGAAACTCTGAGTGCAACTGAGCCTCACTACATCCGTTGTGTAAAGCCCAACAATTTATTGAAACCAGCAATTTTCGAGAACCAGAATGTTCTTCAGCAGCTCAGATGCGGAGTAAGTTTTTTCTATTAGCACTAATTCTTTTCTTCCAACTTCAGCACTTACATTATCAGCTTGCTCCAGGGAGTTATGGAAGCAATTAGGATAAGCTGTGCAGGATATCCAACCAGAAGAACATTCATTGAGTTCATAGACCGTTTTGGTATTCTTGCGCCTGATGTTTTGAGTGGAAGGTATTAAGTTATCAATATATGATAAGCAATATTGTGCTGCGTTCGTAGGGTTGTTTCTCGATCCTAATTGTTGGTCTGGGATTGTGGCCATTGTTATTGTAGTTCTGACGAGGTCAGTGCTGTAAGGAAGTTGTTAGAGAAGGTAGATCTGCAAGGTTATCAGGTAATAGAACTGTAGGTTTCATGTTAATCAGTTATGATGAACTACATGTCAAACTTTTTGGCAGCATGTCTGAACTTTGGAAATATTTTTTTTTTTGCTGGGATTGGAAAGAAATTATCGTGTCTATTCCCCGAGACTGTCTAGTGATGCTGCATTCGGTACATCTGTCGGGCCCTTCTATGTTGCCTTCTATTGAATTCTGATTGATGGTGGAGCATCATCATTTGAAATCTCGCAAACGTGGGCGTATTTGTGGTTGAGATGTCAAGCAAAGTACAATACATCGTTTTATATTAAACTTAGCTAAATGGATATTGCCACCAACGAACCATCATGATTCATAATATATATGCTAGAAATATGAATTTATGTACAAGAGAGTTGTGTTCTCTCCTAAACAGATATCTACTTGTGTAGGTTATTGAATTGAGATGTTTACAGTGACATGCAATATTTGCATTGCAAGTTAATATTGTATTTTGCAGTTCACTAGGTGAATCACATTCAATATTCCCTTTTGTCTGGACTTGTCCTTTCTTTGGTGCCTAGTATTATATTTTCCTACTGTATAATCAGCCAGACAGTGAAGGATTTTTTCTTTTTGCAAATATGAATCTAGATTGGCAAGACAAAAGTCTTCCTTCGTGCTGGTCAGATGGCTGAACTGGATGCTCGTCGAAATGAAGTTTTGGGTCATTCAGCTAGCATGATTCAGAGGAAAGTCCGCTCATTTTTGGCTCAGAAGTGCTTCCTTGCACTACGACGATCAGCTTTACAACTTCAGACAATTTGTCGCGGTGAGATTATTTTTTCTCAACATTATTATTATTATTATTATGATTATTATTATTATTATTATATGTACGCCAAATCTAAATTTTGCTATGAAGTTCCCCTGATGTGGCTTTGGTTAACTCTTCAAAGGGGAGCTTGCAAGAAGAGTTTATCACAATCTCCGCAGAGATGCTGCTTCACTCAAGATCCAGACTCGCTATCGTATGTATACTGCCAGAAAAGCATACAACATGCTTTCAACTTCAGCGGTCACCATTCAATCAGCTTTGCGTGGTATGTCTGCACGTAAAGAGCTGCTGTTCAGAAGACAAAGAAAAGCTGCAATTATCATCCAGGTAATGTGACAAGGAAATTCTCATGTTCATGGATCACTACAAGCAATTGAATACTACATCTATTTTAGGATTCGGCAACAGTAGGGTGGTCAGCCGGTCATTCTAAACTATTGAGAGGATGCTAACTTTACTGATCCAACATCCTAACGAGCAGTTCTAACAGTTATTTTTTTGACCGAAAAGTTCTAACAGTTATTGGTTAGATATTTACCTGACTAGTGACCTATAGAAGTTAAACGTTTATGTCAAAGTTTTTCTTCTTTTAATATTTTCTACTAAACAATCAAACATAGCAGGGGAAACCTTTGTTACTGAATTTTTTCTTTAAATGCCTTTATGACTATTTTAATAACCAAACAACAAAATGAATTGGCACACATACTTCCAGTTTCCTCAGTTTTTAATGTCTTTCGTGAAATCTGAGATCCCCTGCATATTATGCAAGTTTTGGTTATGAATAATTGGATTGTGCCAAACTTCATATCAAAATGTTTCTTATAAATACTATTCATAGCTTTGATGAACCCAAACTTTGGTCACCTCTACACATTCATTGATGATCCTGTGAGTACCCCAGACCTGCAGACCAGTCAAATTGTTCCTGAACATTTTGCTTATCCATATTTGTCCAGAGCCGCTGTCGTCAATTTTTGGCGAAGTTGCGTTACTCAAGAACAAAGAAAGCTGCAATTACTACACAATGTGCCTGGAGAGGAAAGGTTGCTAGAAAGGAGCTTCGGAAGCTCAAATTGGTGAGTTCAAGCACACCAGGTGGTAGACATTTGTTTTGTTCTATCTAGGAAACATCTGTGAAATTTGTTGGACCAGGCATTATATTGTTTTTGCGGATATACTCCTCAACATGCCCAAATCTTTCACTAGCTGGACCCAGTTCCAGTTATAATGCATGATACTGTGCAATATTAGCCATAAACCTTTTGAATATGAAACCTGTGTATGATTTTCCTAATATTAGATTTAGTATTGAATCACTTTATGAAAATCTTTGCTGATGAATAATGTCATATAAATATTTCCTCATGTTAAAATCCAGCTTTTCTTACCCATATTAATTGTTACCAGGCTGCACGGGAAACTGGTGCCTTGCAAGCAGCAAAAAATAAACTTGAAAAGCAAGTTGAGGAGCTTACATGGCGACTTCAGTTGGAGAAACGCATGAGAGTGAGTTTTTGTTTTTTGTTGTTGTTGTTGTTGCAAATTTCGTGAAGTGTAATCGGAAGTATGTTTATCACAGAAATAGCAGCATCTGTATTTGCCCACTCCAATTATTATCCTTCTTGTCCAAGTCTGAATTTTTGGGTGACTTTATCTCAAAAAATCTTGTTAATACTATTTTATACTATTGTTTATTTGAAACTCATTCTATTTATGCAACATTTCTTAAACAGTAAACATATTTGGATATATTAATGCTGTAATGTTTTAATGTGCTCATATTTGTTGTAGGCTGATCTCGAGGAAGCTAAATCACAAGAGAATGCCAAGTTGCAAGCTGCACTGCAGGAGGTGCAACAACAGTACAAAGAAACAAAAGAAATGCTAGTACAGGAAAGGGAAGCAGCCAAGAAGGTTGCAGAGATGGAACCAGTTATTAAAGAGGTCCCAGTCATAGATACAGAGCTAATGAATAAGCTTAGAGACGAAAATGACAAATTGAAGGTGAGACCTGAACGTGTAGTCTATTCTTCTCGTAATTTAAAGTTGATGAATATTTTTATTTTTTGAAAGAACTATTTATTGTTGTGCCCCCACCTTCCCCTAATTGAGGCATTGCATGGAATTGGTGCAGAGTTTGGTCACTTCACTCGAAAAGAAGATTGGTGATGCTGAGAAGAAATATCAAGAAACAAGCAAAATCAGCGAGGAGAGACTCAAACAGGCAATGGAGGCTGAGTCCAAAGTTGTTGACTTAAACATGACAATGCTAAGGTTATTCTACTTTCTAAGGCATTGTATAATAACTGTGATAGTTTGCTGCATTTATTACAATTTTATGTTTAGTGCAATTTACTCTGCTTTCTCCTATTACCCTGCATCAGGCTTCAAGAGAAAATATCCACCATGGAATCTGAGGTGAAAGTACAAAGACAAGCGCTGCTGAGCACGCCGGTCAAGAGCATGTCGGAACACTTGTCAATTCCAATTGCTCCAAAGGTACGAATAGTGGTTTGCATTAAATAATGATGGACCTTTGCTCCATCTCCTATCAAATTAGTTTTGTTTCTTCATTTAATACTTCTGCTCTGTTTATTATCCAGAATTTGGAGAATGGCTTTCATGAGGTCGAGGAACAAAAGGTTTGGAGTTTTTCATCTAAGTATTTACTTTTTTTCCTCCCCTCAACTTTGGCTTGTGCACATAATCTCATAAGATACTTCTAAATTGCACCTTTTCAGGAGCCCCATAGTGCACCTCCTGCTATTAAGGAGTATGAGAATGGCGAGCCAAAGTCTAGAAAGTCTTTTGTTGACAGGCAACTTGTAGGTCACCAAACTATTTTAAAAATACTGTATGTAAACATGGTTATCTGACACTTTATCTTTCTGAAGGAAAATGTGGATGCACTTATTGACTGTGTTGGCAAAAACCTTGGATATTGTGCTGGGAAGCCAGTTGCTGCTTTTACCATATACAAATGTCTCCTTCACTGGAAATCTTTTGAATCAGATAAGACAAGTGTTTTTGACCGTCTCATCCAGTTAATTGGATCTGCAATAGAGGTAACCTGGAACTGGGATTTTAATCAAGATACTAAAGTCTTATATAGATATGAAGGTCTAAATCACTTGTTTTGTTTTAATGTCACCAAATTAACACAGTTTTGGTACTGAATGAATCAACAGCACCGACACTTCACTATTCTTTAGCCTTATACCTGCAAAGAAATGCAAAGTGTAGCCTTACCTGCTGCTATATCTTTACATGTTTACTGTGCTTATGAATTACGCTAGAAATAAGTTTATTTTTACTTATCCACCACACTCACTTCAATGCAGAATGAGGAAGACAATGATAATCTTGCTTACTGGCTCTCGAATACGTCGAGCTTGTTGTTCCTTCTGGAAAAAAGTCTCAAGGCTGCTGGTGCTCCTGGCATTGTTTCACGAAAGAAACCTCCTCAGCCAACGTCATTATTTGGCAGAATGGCTCAAGTATGTTACATTTGCATGTTTTGATAACTGAAGTAACGAATAGGGGAATATGACATAATGTAAATAACTTTGTAGGGCTTGCGTTCCGCATCTTTTGCAAACATGCATGTCGAAGCATCTGATGTTGTCCGCCAAGTCGAGGCCAAATATCCTGCCTTGCTTTTCAAGCAGCAGCTAACTGCTTATGTAGAAAAGATATATGGAATTGTCAGAGACAATATTAAAAGGGAATTATCATCATTGATTTCTCTATGTATCCAGGTAATTATCTCGGTATAGTTTTATTATTTTCTACTCATCAAAATTTTGTAGTTGGAGTTAGAACCCAAACATTTCACACAACTAAAGAGATAAATGTTTAACATATTGAATTTTTATTAATCTAAAGGCTCCAAGAACAATGAAGGCTAGCATGTTGCGAGTTTCTGGACGATTATCTGGTCAATCTCAGAGCAACCACTGGCAGAAAATTATTGAAGGCTTGGATAAGCTTTTAAGGATTCTGCAAGATAATCATGTATGTTTCGCTCTTGTTGTCCCTACATATACGTTATACGTATATGTATCTCTCTCTCTCTCTCTCTCTCTATATATATATATATATATATATATATATATATATATATATATATGATTTGGTTGTTATCAATATGCTTAATTTTGTTTTGCTTATCCTCAGGTACCTTCAGTTTTAGCTCAGAAGATCTTTACCCAGATATTCTCATACATTAATGTACAGCTATTTAACAGGTGAGCTTATCTTTCAAAAAAATCAACTTTTCAGCATGTGCAAATTGTGTAGTAAGTGGTTGATGTTTGTTCTGCAGTCTACTTCTTCGTCGTGAGTGTTGCTCCTTCAGTAATGGAGAATATGTCAAAGCTGGTCTAGCTGAGTTGGAGCTATGGTGTGCAAAGGCAACATCCGAGGTGATTTATATACCATAAATGTATACTTTTGTTCTTTCCTTTATTGATTTGTTACTTAAGTTTGTTGGCTACAGTATGCAGCATCATCATGGGACGAGCTAAAGCATGTCAGACAGGCCGTTGGTTTTCTGGTATGCTGTGTTCTGCCAAACTGTGCTACTAGATCCATGTTGACATTTGTGCATCTACACTCAGATATCGCTTTGACATCTCTAGTGTCTAGTATTTGTGTTAGTGGCACCCTAGTGCTTATGCATATAAGTACCTTTGATCCAATAAGCTTCATAAGTTTAGATGGTTGACAAATACTGCAATTTCTGTAGTTTGATCTTGCCTTTGTACTCGTCTTATGTCGAACTTGCCATGATTAATATGTTTTACTGCTCTTTTCAGGTTATATTCCAAAAATTCAGAATATCTTATGATGAGATAGTGAATGACCTATGCCCGGTAAAATCTCAGTATTGTGAACCTACTTTCTCTTGTTGAATCTTTTCGCCCCCTTGATGCTCTAATGTCATTCATTTCTTTCAGAGAGTGTAGAGC